>BSBK01001707.1:1690000-2260000 GCA_027943335.1 Chamaecyparis obtusa
ACTCAATCTCATATATATATATATATATATATATATATAACTAAAATAGTCAGGGGTGCACTACTAACACAAGGTAAAAAAAAATGAGCCCCTCAGAGCTATCAGATCAATGAGTATGAAAAAAATGACAAAACTATTAGAAAACAAGATACATCAACTATCTACCTAATCCTCTACATCCGCTGAAGGAGGTGATGGTGCATCTGGTATTGCCTCAGCTCATGGTTCCCTGGCTCCCTGGCTCTCTCTAAAGAGATCATATAGTGAGAGTATGTGGGTACTCTCTATGCAATAGGAAATACAACATAGTAGGTAGAGACATAATAAGCACTCCATATAGTCTGATGAGTAACCTATGCCTGTAATCGCCTATTCTCCTCCCGGAGCTCGACATGATGCCTCTTAAAATCCTTGAGCTATGTCTCTAGTCTAGCACTCTATAGTATTGGGTATCTAATCTATAATCTAAGCTACCTAATAACCTCCTGAGGAGTTGGTACTAATCCTGAGTCTACATCTACAGTGGGCATATCAGTGTCCTCACCTGGCTTATCAGAAACCTCTTCCCTATGCACCTTTTAGCATCTCACCTTAGCTCCCGGATCAAACTCTATATCAACCTATGTAGGATCAGTACCAACACCTACATCCTACTCAGCACCCAGTACCTCATCTACACTACCAATACTACCCAAAGTGCTATGCTCTCCTCTACTAGATATCCTCTACAAAACTACAGGCCTACCTACTATAGTACTAGAAGGGCGAGGTGGTCTCATCTGACCTACTAGTCTCTATGGTGGGACAAAAGCTCTAGGCCTTAGAGGTGTAGAGTAGGGCATAGGAACCTATACATCACATCATCTCTTGCCTCAATCCATTGGTGCACTTGTGACATCTGCAGCATCCTCCATAGAATGTATCAACTTAGTGGGATCAGAGAACCTGCATATCAAGTGCTCTGCTAGCCAAGAAAGGTATGCATCTATAACTCCAGCATCTACAACCTATGGCCTATAATCCCACTCTCTCACCACATATCTACTATACTCCTATGTGCAAAGAGCATAAGACAAGCGTGTTGTCCATCCCAATCCAATCTCTCAAACTAGCCGTGCATAAGTAGCCAACTCATGTGGTATATCCTATATCAG
The DNA here is from genome assembly GCA_027943335.1 of Chamaecyparis obtusa. NCBI lineage: Eukaryota > Viridiplantae > Streptophyta > Pinopsida > Cupressales > Cupressaceae > Chamaecyparis > Chamaecyparis obtusa. Next base: position 1,691,155 of record BSBK01001707.1, read on the forward strand.
ACCATACTATCTCCAAATCATTGTAATCAGGAAACACTCAAGGACAGTCATGGACCTACCAATCAATATCCTACTCTAGCAAAAGAAACTGAACTAAGCATGCACAACAAGCCAAGGCTTAATCTATAAGTAAGGTCTCCATATGCAAAAAGTCATGTCATCAAGTACCCACCTCCAATACTCAATGATGCCCATATGGACCTATGTGACATATTTAGAATAAACATATATAATGGGCTCTTGTAGCTATCTTTGTAATTGACATACTGACCTACATATGGGAATGTGTTCCCATGCCCAAATCTAAAGAACTAAAGCACCTAAAGAAAAATGATTTCTCTCCTGATACACTATCTCGTGCATCTTGAAGAACATGTGGGCAAGCATACACTAATTCCACCCCAACTTAGTAGGAGTAGACATCAATCAAGCCACCATCAGGGCCCAGCCCATCAAGAGACCATTCTGCTAATGGTAAGACATTATGATACCACCTATCATACCTGCTTAATGCACTCCAATCTATGTGTGTGCCCATATCTCTGCACTAATGACTCCCATGAAATAGACTGAGTCAACTATGTGTCATCACCGAATACTCTCCTAAAGGAATGAAGACCAGAGTTCCCCAAACTGACATAATCAAGTCGAGGACCATAGAATGGTATCCAAAAAATATGATAGATGTCCTCTGGTGTAATAGTAAGCTCTTCAGTAGGTAGGTGGAAAGTCTATGTCTTAGAATGGAACTGCTCTATTAATGCAGTAAGTAAACCATGGTTCACCTAAATCTCAGGTAACCGTATCAGATACTCAAACCCACAAGAAGCTAAGTGCACTCTCATAGGATCAGGAATCGACACATAGAGTCTCTGAGTGGCTGGGTGTGATATGCAGACATGTACATCAAGTTAGACAACCTACATAGTACATAAACAGGGTATCCTATCAGTAACTTGGTCAAAAATTAGGCTATACGTATAGGAATTGAAAAGTTGAATACTTCAGAAGGTACATTAAATGCTAAGGAATCAGCCTACGAAATAAAAAAAATAAAAAAATAGACCTAAGACTCAAAAAAATGCTCTCTATTTTCCATGACTTTTCAGACTGGTAGTAGAACTCGTATGAGTTTCTACAGGTTGCCATACGAAAATCCATGAGTATACAATAAAGCATATGTTCCTGTACAATAATTGAGGGACCTGACAAAATGTCATATGACACATGGGTCCCTCTCATATGAGTTTCCTATACCTCTGGGATGACACTCTACAAAAATTTGAAATGTCGTACGAATCCTAGAGGACTCTCGTATGAGTTTCTATGCTACAAAAATTGAAAATTCTAAAAACGTATGAAAATGATCTAAAAATGCTAAAAACATGCAAATTTTGAATTCATAGAGAGGTACAGAGGTCCACTTACTGGGTTCCCATACTGGGGAGGTCGCTAGTATCACTGGCTGTGCTTGAATCTATGTGAGGAGATTGGAACTATTGGGTTTGCCATTTTTCTCTCAGAGGGCTCCACAAGGTTCACAAAAGACAAAAGTGAATAATGAATTGAAAATGACCCTTTTGGTCCTTATACAGGTTTTGACCTTATTTTTCAAAGTGCTCCGTTATCCATAAAAATTGCACCCCTGGCTAATTTTGATGTTTTGAACCCATTTTCAGGATCAAAATCAAAATCTGAGATCATTTACTATGTCAAAATCATGATTTAAAATTTTCAGACCTAGGAGGGCCGACTGCTTGCATAATTGACCTTCGATCATCACAGAAATCCAAAATTCAACTTAACTAATTATCTAACATCAAACTATTGAAATTTCAACTTGGTCAACTCATGGTCAAAACTTGGTGTCCAGGACCTCCAAACAATGCAGAATGCATTTTCAGACATGCACAACCACTTCTCAAACCAATTAACATGCTTCTAAACCATTTAATGTTGACTTTTTTTGTTAGATTTTGATTTTAATCCAGAAGGGGGCATGGTATTTCACATCAATCAAATTTGTAAACTGAATCAATCTTTCTCTCAGTGAGCAAGACAACAACCACATCTAGTTGCTGATTCATCAAAAGACCTCATCGCTTGGGGCATATCAGATTCATCAAGATCCATATCAATTTGGTATCCTAATCTATCTTGTAAACTGTATCAGCTTTTCATAACCAATGGTTCATTAGTGTTATTTCCTTGGTTCTTCGTAACTGAAGGGTTTGAATGTGATACCATTTTGATTCCTTTGGACAATCAGGTCTAGAATCAAGTCACTCACTTCTTTGTAATCATAAGGTTCAGAATCAGGCATTTTGATACTTTTTCATAATCACAGGTTCATTGTTGCTATAGTTGACATCATCTTGATTCTTGGTCAACTCGGACTTGAATCAACATCTTCAAATCTTTCAATCAGTTTCTATCTCAGAATCAGTTCATCTTTCAGATCAATTTCAAACATCTTTATCAAATATAGATTAATCTTTGAACCACTGCACTTCACACAGTAATTCAAAGAGGGGCAAAATGTAATACCCCAAAAATGGGCTATAGGTTCATTAACCTCTTACATCAACAATTGGATTGAAATCGACATCAAAGTCCTAACCTAAGGCACATCTGCACATAAGTTTATCAAAAACCTAATTGATTATCTTGATTCTGCATCGGGGGATATTCCTTGAATATTCCTAGTTTATCTTAATTATCTTTAATTAAATATTATTTGGCGATAAATCATATTTATCCTAAAGTTTGATTAATTGAATATTTTGAATATTTAATTAATTAATTTAATTCTTCCACATAATTATTTAATTAGATTTAATTCTAATTATTCCTAAATTATACTGCTTAATCTTGACAATAAATCAAAATTCCTACGAATAATTGATTAAATTCTTATTTAATTGATTAAATTAAATTGTCAAATTTAATAATATAGTTTTGGAATAAAGTTTGATTAAATAATTGATTAACCCATAAATACATTGTTTTAATTCAAAAATCAGTTAAGTTGAAGATAAATCACTTTATTTATTTAATTAATTCATAATTATCTATGGACATTTGAAACAGTAGTTAAACTTTAAATCAAAAAATCAATTCAAGTTGTTATCTTTCTGAAACTCAACATCTATTTTGAGTTGAAAAACTGATCTAAACTTATGATTTAAGTTAAAAAGTGGTTTTGCATGATTTTGCATGATTTTATGGATTAATTAATTCTAATTTCTTGTTGACTCAAAATTCAACCCGAGTTCATCAAGAGTGATTTATGGTTTTTCTTATGCATTTTCAAACCCTAGATTTCTATAAAAACAAGGCTCAGCTCTTCATAATTACAATCTCTCAAATTTTCACAATCACTCTGGTGAAATTGCACATGAAGAATCATTAAGCTTTTGCGAATAGGAGACTTTGTGAGATCAATTCATAGTTTTTCATAGCTTTTGCATAGCTTTTCATATCAATTCATGTCATTGTTTAGAATAATCTGCATATCATTTCAATTCAATTCTAGCTTAGATTCATACAATTTTTCATCTAATTGCATAGAAAATTCAAAAAAATAGATTAATCTACATTCATTATCTTTTGCATTCAAATCCTTAATTTAGGTGTTGCATTGTCACTGATCTCAGTCTAATATGAGAATACCATACTCACACCTACTAGAAGGCAGTAAATCACCTGGCTAGCTTAGTTTAATTTATTTGTAGATTTCAATTTTTCTAACCTCTAATGTTTTACTAAAGTTTTGTGTCCACAGCTAGGTACAATTTTCACACACACAACTACTGGGCAAGGCCTGGAAGACTTTACATGTTGATCATCGAGAATAATCACCACCTTGCCTTTATGTACACTGCACAGTATCCAATATAAGAGAAGGCAAAAAATATACAATAATATAAGATAAAAGAAATGAAAGATAAAATAATATTATCTTGTTGTTTACCTTCTCATAATTGATCCCAGTCTCGCAAAAGTAATCTTATACGATCACTAGCACATTTCATGAATGGATGAGAAACAATATCAAAAGTTTCTAGATTTAGAGAAGAGGTATGAGTGGATGCCAAAAATGGGATATTTGTGAAGGTTTTATAGATGTAGGTTATAGAATCATCATCTCTGCACTAGTACTCAATCTGAAAACCCTCTCTAGCAAATCTCCACATCTAGAAAATCTCCACAAAAACCCCTTCTGGCCTCCACTGCATATATGTTTTCTCAGTACCTAAAAACTCTCCATCATTGATTCCCGTCATTTTTTCAGCATCTCCATTGACTGAGACCTTAAATTATTGATCTTCTCTTTGTTTCAACAATAGTTTAACATTCTCTACTTAACAGGGCCAACCACGTGAAGGTGGAAGCTCATCTGGCCCCTCCTAGTAGCCTCTTATGACCCTTTATGACATTTTAGGACCTCTAAGATGTATTCTTAGGGGTCATAAAGGGTCATAAGGGGTTGTGGGACATGATAGCTAAGAAACATAAATGTAGGCATCAAGGTTACATTTTGATGCAGCAGTGGTCAGCGGAAGCCTTCAAATAGTGAGCAATTAGATGAAGTTTGAAATCCTCAACACCCAAGGTGCAAGGTCTAGTGCCAATATACTTATCACAAGTATCAAAATAGGAATTTTTTAAGGTTATCACAACCCTACAAGACAAAAGAACCTAATCACTAGGTCTTCCAAAGTCCCAAGCACCAAAATCAGTGAATTTGCTAAGAGGTTTCTTCAAGCAAGCAAGTACTTAACCCCCATGAAATAGAAAATAAGACCAAGGGTGGCTTATGAGCATGGTTTTGGCCTATTTGGGTCTTATCTTATGAGTTCCAGTGGTTCTTTCACCATTGAACAACTTCCAAAGGTATACTGCTGTATTAGCCTAGTATCCTGCTTGTAGCCCTTCCTAGAAGGAAATTTGGACATAACACAAATTACTCCCAAATGAAGCAATGAATGGGTTAAGGATTCTGATACCCTTTTTGGGTTTACTAAAAATACTTGAACACCAAGGATAAAAATTAAGGGGAAAGGTCTGATGTTACAACATTTAGACCGGTTATTAGGCCTAAATAGGGCTCCAAATACACTATAGGTACTCATTTCCCTATGCCAATGCACAAACTAGATGTTGGAGCATGTACATATGTATAAAAAAATTGATAATCCAAGTTTATAGGTCATGAAGAACCCTCAACCGAAATCTAGGAGGATTGTCCTAGTATCCTAACCGGTGTACACATAGAGATGTACACCTAGGTTATGGTGGCAAGACCAACTCCCTGCAAATCCACTCTCCTCACCTGCATAATATGAAAATACATTGAGAATAATTGTATTCCACTATGGGCCATCAATTTCCCATGGTGGAATGTGCCTAAACAAGAAGGCCCTATCTCCAATCCTGATTTTAAGCCTCAATCCTAGGGCCTGTCGCTGAAAATGGGATATCTTTCACACCAGGCCTAATCAATACATGAGACCAAGTGAAGATGAAATATGAATCAATTTTGGAACCTTTGGAATCATTTTTTCATACCCTTATATTTGTACCTATCTGTACAATGCTCTGAAACTCAAAATTTGCAGAGAATAGATAGTTTTTATTGATAAAAATGCCAATTACAAGTTGTGTATCCTGTAACTTGCCTGTGAGGGCTTTTATAGGATGCTCCCAACACTTAAAAGTGAGTTTTAAACCAATTAGCCATTTGGGAGGGTCTTTTACAAGTTTTTGACAACTTTTTAAAGTTGCTCTAAAGTTGCTTGACAACTTTTGAGCAATTTGATAATTTTGCTATTCTAATGACCAAAATTGGTCATATCCTTAAATTGATGATCCCTAATGGATCCAAACATAGAAAAAATGAAAAATACCTATGCCTAGGGTATTGGATAAAAAATGGCCAATAGTTAGACCAAGGGCTCATAAAATGCCAACTTGGAACTATGGCCTTACAATGAGATCTCAATACTAATTCCTAACCTAAGCATGACTAAAGGTCTCAAGGCCCTTAGAGTGATATCCTAGACCTCATAAGAATTTGGAATAGGAGTAGGTTCTCCTACACCATACTCCCCCTAAACTTTAAAACTCAAGTCCCTACTTGAGTATAGCTTGTCTACCGAGGTTCCATGCTGTTGTATTTGATCCTCGGTTAGCCATGTAGCATCAATCTTTGGTAAGCCCTTCCATTTTACCAAGTACTACATATACTTCCTTGATCTAGTCTGCTTGAGTAGTTTGGAGTCCAAAATTTCTTCAATCTCCACTGGTTTGGTTTGTGGAAGATCAATGACATAGTCTTCATCCTCCATGCTTGTGTCCTTACCCTTCTCATTGCTTGGACCTGCTGTAACTTTATATGGTGTGAGGTCTGCAATGTTGAAGATTGGAGAGATCTGCAATGTTGGAAGAAGGGAGATCTCATAGGCATTGTCACCTAGTTTGTTCAATATGTTGCAAGGGCCTACCTTCTTCATTTTCAACTTGGAGTATATACCCTTAGGTAGTCTTTTCTTCCTTAGGAATGCCCAAACTTTGTCCCCTATTTTGAAATGAACCTCTCTTCTCCTCTTATCAGCATTTTCTTTTTATTTCAAACTAGACTTGTGTAAAGTTTCCTTCACTTGTTGTTGTACCTTGTTGATGAGTAGTGCCAATTCTTGGCCTTGTGCACTAATTCTGAAATCAGATGGGAGTTCCATCAAATCTAGTGGTCCCCTGGGATGCAAGCCATACACTGTTTGAAATGGAGTCTTGCCGGTTGACCTATTGATTGAGTCATTGAAGGCAAAGTCTGCTTGGAGTAGTATGGTATCCCAACTTTGTGAATATTGCTTGGTGAGGCATCTTAGAAGATTTCCTAGGGACCTATTTACTACCTTAGTCTGCCCATCTATTTGAGGGTGATAGGCAGAGCTATAGGTGAGATTTGTACCCAACTTCTTGAAGAGTTTCCTCCAAAAGTTCCCTTGAAACTTTACATCTCTGTCTGATACAATTGTGTGAGGTAAGCCATGAATTCTAACTACTTCCTTGAAGAAGAGATGGGTTATATGAGATGCATCATTTGTGCTCTTGCATGGCACAAAGTGGGCCATTTTGCTGAATCTATCTACTATAACAAACACACTATCAAATCCTTGCTTGGTTTTAAGTAGTCCCATTAGAAAATCCATTGAAATGGATTCCCAAGGCCTTGAAGGGATTGGTAAGGGCTGGTAGAGCCCTTGATTTTTTGTCATTCCCTTAGCTTGCTAGCAGATTGTACAAGTTTCAATAAACATTTTGACCTCATTGTTCAAATTGGGCCAAAAATAACTCCTCTTTACCATGTCTACTATCTTTTCAATGCCAAAGTGAACTCCTAGGCCACCACAATTCTTTTCTCTGATTATGTTTTCTCTCATTGAAAAATTGGGTATGCATAGTTGTGCTCCCTTGAATAGAAGACCATTCTGAATCAGATATTCAGAAAAATCAGTGTGATATCTGCCCTCCATTTTTGTAGAAAGCTGATATACCTCAGAAAAATTAGGGTCATCCAGGTATAGGTGTTTGAGGGACTCAATTTCCACACTTTGTAGTTGAACCTCTTCAATCAGACCAATCCTCCTACTAAGTGCATTAGAAACTTTGTTTTCTACACCCTTTTTATGCTTAATGTTGAAGGTATAGGCCTGCAATAGCTCTACCCATTTAAGATGCCTGGCTGAAAGTTTTTCTTGTGAATTAAGGAAGCTTAGAGCATGGTTGTCAGTGTAGACTAAAAACTCTTTTGGGATCAAGTAGTGCCTCCATTTCTTGAGGGCTTGGACCATGGCATAAAGCTCTAGGTCATAGGTGGAATACTTCCTCTTGGCCTCATTCAATGTCTTAGAATAGAAAGCAACTCCCTTGCCTTCTTGGCTTAGGACTGCCCCAATAGCCAAATTACTTGCATCTGTCTCCATAGTGAAGACTTTGTTAAAATTAGGGAGGACCAAGATGGGGTATTGAGAGATTATATTCTTCAAGTATTGGAAAGCATCATTGGCTTCCTTTGTCCATGCAAACTTAGTCTTCATTCCACCTTTGATTGTTTCAAGCATTGGTGCACACACATGACTGAAATTTTTTATAAACTTCCTATAAAATGTTGCAAGCCCATGGAAGCTTCTTACATCACCTTGGTTCTTTGGTGGAGGCCAATTAATGATTACATCTACCTTCTCAGGATCCATCTTGAGGGTACCCTGTGAGATCACAAAACCCAATAATACAAGTTCCTTTCTCATAAACATGCATTTTTCCAATTTGATTACCAACTTAAGCTAATGGAGTCTTCTTAGTACCTATTCCACATGATCAAGATGGTCTTCCTTGCTATGACTAAATATTAGTATGTGATCAAGGTAAACAACAACAAATTTTCCAATAAAATCTATGAATATCTCATTCATAAGCCTCATAAAAGTGCTAGGGGCATTGCTTAAACGAAAGGGAATTACTAACCATTCAAACAAACCTTCTGTAGTCTTGAATGCTATTTTCCATTCATCTTCAGGCTTGATTCTGATTTGATGGTAACCAGACTTTAACTCTATCTTGGTGAAGTAACAAGGACCTCCTAGTTGATCCAGTAGGTCCTCTATCATTGGCATGGGAAATCTGTACCTTATTGTGATTTTGTTTAGGGCCGTGCTACCAGTTCATAACCTCCATTTGCCATCCTTTTTAGGGGCCAAAACTGAGGGTACAACACAAGGACTGAGACTCTTTTAGATGAGCCCTCTTTCCAATAATTCAGTGAACTATTTTGCAATCTCTGCATGCTGCAATGGAGTCATTTTGTATGGTGCCTTATTAGGCAGGGATGAGCCTGGTATGAGGTCTATTTGATGACTGATGTCCCTAATGGGAGGGAGGGTAGAGGGCAGGTCACTAATAGTGACTTCTTTGTACTTTTTCAGAAGATTTTTTACTTCATTTGGCATGGGCTCTTCTTGAATAGACCTGATGTTGTCTTTGGGTTTTGAAATCAGGATAAAAGGTTCCATATTAGATTCTTTCAAGGTTTTCAACATCTCCTTTTCTCCCATGATAATCACAGTGGGTTCCTTTTCAGTTTTTCTATCCGGTAGGTGCTTCATAGTGAATGTCTTGCCATCTTTGGTGATGGAGTAGGTGTTCTTCCTACAATGTTGGGTAGCATCAACATCAAATTTCTAGGGCTTGCCTAGAATGATGTGGGCTGCATCCATCTCAACAACATCGCAAAGGACCTTGTCCTTGAAGTCAGCAATAGAAAACTCTATCCAAGCTTGTTCTGTGACTAGAGTTTGTTGGCCTTTGGTTAACTATGAAACATGATAGGGGCAAGGGTGTGGTTTCTTAGGCAAGCTTAATTTCTGAATCATTTCACAAGACACAAGATTTTCAGTTGAACCAGAATCAATAAGAAGACTGCATACATTTCCATGACACTTGATCTTTGTCCTGAAGAGATCTTTTCTTTGTGGAGGTTCTTAGGCTTGTGGTACTTGAAGGAAGACCTACCTCATCATTAGATACACTCCTTCTAGTTCCAAGTCTCTCGCATCAACATTGTCCTCTTGTTTATCTTCTTGGACAAGTTGTGCTCTCCTCTCACCTTGATTATTGTTTCTCTTCTCAGGGCACCTTCCTACATGATGTCCTAATTGGTTGTAATAAAAACACTTCAATGGTCCATCACCTCTTCCTAAATGTGTCCTTCCTCTATTGAAAGGTTTTCTTCCTCTATAGTTTCCCCTTGAATTAGAGTCACTATTCTCCTTATCTCCTTGGTCAGGGGTCTTGCTATTGCTGCCACTACTTTTTCCCTTGTTCCAAGAGTTTTTTTTTCCTCTAAAACTCTTCCCACTATCATTTCTTTTCCCTTTGCCAAAATCTTGCTTTCTCTTCCATTTTTCCTCTACCTTAATTGCCATTTGATAGTACCTCTTGACTATGGTAGGGTAGTGTAGACTCAACTCCTCTTGAATGGATACTTTCAAGCCATTCATGTACCTTGCTAGCTTCTCCTCTTTATCTTCAGCCATGTTGGTCTTCATGCACAATTTCAAGAACTCCTCGGTGTATGAGCCTACATCCATGTCCTTTTGCTTCAGACTTTGCTTCCTCCTATGGAGTTGTACCCCATAGTCCTTAGGTACATATGTCTCTTTGATCAATGCAATCATTCTATTCCATGAGTTGATCACGTTCTTCCCATTCTTCACCCTCTCTATTTGGATGAAGTTCCACCAAGTTATGGCTGCTCCCTTCAACTTGGATCTTGCTACCTTTACCCACTTCTTTTTAGGTATGTCTTCACATTCAAAGAATGTTGTTAATGCTTCAATCCAATCCAATGCTAGATCAACGTTCATCTTGCCATTGAAAACTAGCAAATCTATCTTCTCCTCCATGGTCCTTCTTCCCATGGACTTCAAAGCATCAATGAAGGGTCTTTTGCCTATAGGGATATGCTGATTAGGATCATCCTCCTCTTCTTCACTCCCTTCTTCATTTTCAGACTCATCTTTGTCCTTGTCATCAAGCTTCTTCTCAAGTTCCTGAAGCCTCTTAGTTAAGCCCTTATTTGCAGCCTTTTTCTCTCTCACCATCTTTTCCAACTCACTATTTGTAACCCTTTTAGGGATCTCCTTAATCTCAAGATCAGACATAGCTCTGATACCACTTGATGTAGTAGTGGTTAGCAGAAGCCTTCAAATAGTGAGCAATTAGATGAAGTTTGAACTCCTCAACACCCAAGGTGCAAGGGCTAGTGCCAATATACTTGTCACAAGTATCAAAATAGGACTTTTTTAAGGTTATCACAACCCTACAAGACAAAAGAACCTAATCACTAGGTCTTCCAAAGTCCCAAGCACCAAAATCAGTGAATTTGCTAAGAGGTTTCTTCAAGGAAAGAAGTACTTAACCCCCATGAAATAGAAACTAAGACCAGGGGTGGCTTATCAGAATGGTTATGGCCTATTTGGGTCTTATCTTATGAGTTCCAATGGTTCTTTCACCATTGAGGAACTTCCAAAGGTATATTGTTGTATTAGCCTAGTATCCTGCTTGTAGCCCTTCTTAGAAGGAAATTTGGACATAACACAAATTACTCCCAAATGAAGCAATGAATGGGTTAAGGATTTTGATACCCTTTTGGGGTTTACTAAACATACTTGAACACTAAGGAGCAGAATTGAGGGGAAACCTCTGATGTTACAACATTTAGACTGGTTATTAGGACTAAATAGGGCTCCAAATATGTTATAGGTACTCTTTTCCCTATGCTAATGCACAAAATAGATGTGGGACCATGTGAATATGTATAAAAAAATTGAGAATCCAAGTTTATAGGTCCTGAAGAACCCTCAACTGAAATCTAGGAGGACTGTCCTAGTTTCCTAACTGGTGCACACATAGAGATGTACACCTAGGTTATGGTGGCAAGACCAACTCCCTACAAATCAACTCTGCTCACCTACATAATATGAAAAAACATTGAGAATACTTGTATTCCACTAGGGGGCATCAATTTACCATGGTGGAATATTCCTAAACAAGCAAGCCCTATCTCCAATCCTGATTTTAAGCCTCAATCCTAAGGCCTATCACTGAAAATGGGATATCTTTCACACCAAGCCTGATCAACACATGAGACCAAGTGAAGATGAAAGATGAATCAATCATAGAACCTTTGGAATCACTGGGTCATACCCTCATGTCCGTACCTATTCATAAAATGCTCTAAAACTCAAAATTTGCAGAGAATAGATAGTTTTTATTGATAAAAATGCCAATTACAAGTTGTGTATCCTATCACCCACCTATGAGGGATATTATAGGATGCTCCCAATGGTTACAAGTGAGGTTTAAACCAACTAGCCATTTGGTAGGGTCTTTTACAAGTTTTTGACAACTTTTTAAAGTTGCTTGACAACTTTTGAGCAATTTGATAATTTTGCTATTCTAATGACCAAAATTGGTCTTATCCTTAAATTTATGATCCCTAATGGATCTAGACATAGAAAACATGAAAAATACATATGCCTAGGGTATTGGATCAAAAATTTCCAATAGTTAGACCAAGGGCTCATAAAATGCCAACTTGGAACTATGGCCTTACAATGAGATCTCAATACTAATTCCTAACATAAGCATGACTAGAGGTCTCAAGGACCTTAGAGTAATATCCTAGACCTCATAAGAATCTAGAGGTAAGAGTAGGTGCTCCTACACCATACTCCCCTTGAACTTTAAAACTCAAGTCCCTACTTGAGTATAGCTTGTCTACCGAGGTTCCATGCTGCTGTATTTGATCCTCAGCTAGCCATGTAGCATCAATCTTTGGTAAGCCCTTCCATTTTACCAAGTACTACATATACTTCCTTGATCTAGTCTACTTGATTATTTTGGAGTCCAAAATTTCTTCAATCTCCACTAGTTTTCTTTGTAGAAGATCAATGACATAATCTTCATCCTCCATGCTTGTGTCCTTACCTTGCTCATTGCTTCGACCTGCTGTAACTTTATATGGTGTGAGGTCTACAATGTTGAAGATTGGAGAGATCTACACTATTGGAGGAAGGGAGATCTCATTGGCATTGTCACCTAGTTTGTTCAATATGCTGCAGGGGCCTACCTTCTTCATTTGCAACTTGGAGTATCTACCCTTAGGTAGTCTTTCCTTCCTTAGGAATGCCCAAACTCTATCCCCTATTTTGAAATGAACCTCACTTCTCCTCTTATCAGCATTTTCTTTGTATTTCAAACTAGACTTGTGCAAAGTTTCCTTCACTTGCTACTATATCTTGTTGATGAGTTCTGCCAATTCTTGGCCTTGTGCATTAATTCTGAAATCAGATGGGAGTTCCACCAAATCTAGTGGTCCCTTGGGATGCAAGCCATACACTATTTGAAATGGAGTCTTTCTGGTTGACCTATTGATTGAGTCATTGAAGGCAAACTCTACTTGGGGCAGTATGGTATCCCAACTTTGTGAATATTGCTTGGTGAGGCATCTTAGAAGATTGCCTAGGGACCTATTTACTACCTCAGTCTACCCATCTATTTGAGGGTGGTAGGAAAAGCTATAGGTGAGATTTGTACCCAAATTCTTGAAGAGTGTCCTCCAAAAGTGCCCTTGAAACTTTACATCTCTATCTAATACAATTGTGTGAGGTAAGCCATGAATTCTAACTACTTCCTTGAAGAAGAGATGGGTTATATGAGATGCATCATTTGTGCTCTTGCATGGCACAAAGTGGGCCATTTTGCTAAATCTATCTACTATAACAAACACACTATCAAATCCTTGCTTGGTTTTAGGCAGTCCCATTACAAAATCCATTGAAATGGATTCCCAAGGCCTTGAAGGGATTGGTAAGGGTTGGTAGAGCCCTTGATTTGTTGTTGTTCCCTTAGCTTGCTGGAAAATTGTACAAGTTTCAATAAACTTTTTGACCTCATTGTTCAACTTGGGCCAAAAATAACTCCTTTTTACCATGTTTGTTGTCTTATCAATGCCAAACTGACCTCCTACGCCACCACAATGCTTTTCTCTAATTATGTTTTCTCTCATTGAACACTTGGGTATGCATAGTTGTGCTCCCTTGAATAGAAGGCCATTCTGAATAAGATATTTAGAAAAATCAGTGTGATATCTGCCCTCCATTTTTGTAAAAATCTAATATATCTCAGAAAAATTAGGGTCATCTGGGTATAGGTGTTTGAGGGACTCAATTCCAACACTTTGTAGTTGAACCTCTCCAATCAGACCAATCCTCCTACTAAGTTTATCAAAAAATTTGTTTGCTACATCCTTTTTATGCTTAATGTTTAAGGTATAGGCCTACAACTGCTCTACCCATTTAAGATGCCCGACTGAAAGTTTTTCTTGTGAATTAAGGAAGCTTAGAGCATGGTTGTCAGTGTAGACTACAAACTCTTTTGGGATCAAGTAGTGCCTCCATTTCTTAAGGGCTTGGACCATGGCATAAAGCTCTAGGTCATAGGTGGAATACTTCCTCTTGGCCTCATTCAATGTCTCAGAATAGAAAGCAACTGCCTTGCCTTCTTGGCTTAGGACTGCCCCTATAGCCAAATTACTTGCATCTATCTCCATAGTGAAGACTTTTTTAAAATTAGGGAGGACCAAGATGGGGTATTGAGAGACTCTATTCTTCAAGTATTGGAATGCATCATTGGCTTCCTTTGTCCATGCAAACTTAGTCTTCTTTCCACCTTTGATTATTTCAAGCATTGGTGCACACACATGACTAAATTTTTTTATAAACTTCCTATAAAATTTTGCAAGCCCATGGAAGCTTCTCACATCACCTTGATTCTTTGGTGGAGGCCAATTAATGATTACATCTACCTTCTCAGGATCCATCTTGAGGGTACCCTGTGAGATCACAAAACCTAGGAATACAAGTTCCTTTCTCATAAACATGCATTTTTCCAAGTTGATTACCAACTTGTGCTAATGGAGTCTTCTTAGTACCTATTCCACATCATTAAGATGGTCTTCCTTGCTATGACTGAATATTAGTATGTCATCAAGGTAAACAACAACAAATTTTCTAATAAAATCTATGAATATCTAATTCATAAGCATCATAAAAGTGCTAGGGGCATCGCTTAAACTAAAGGGCATTACTAACCATTCAAAAAAACCTTTAGTAGTCTTGAATTCTATTTTCCATTCATCTTCAGGCTTGATTTTGATTTGATGGTAACAAGACTTTAAGTCTATCTTGGTGAAGTAGCAAGCACCTCCTAGTTGATCCAGTAGGTCCTATATCCTTGGCATGGGAAATCTGTACCTTATTGTGATTTTGTTTAGGGCCCTGCTATTAGTGCATAACCTCCATTTTCCATCCTTTTTAGGGGCCAAGACTGAGGGTACAACATAAGGAATGAGACTCTTTTGTATGAGCCCTCTTTCCAACAATTCAGTGACCTATTTTGCAACCTCTGCATGTTGCAATGGAGTCATGTTATATGGTGCCTTATTAGGAAGGGATGAGACTAGTATGAGGTCTATTTGATGATTGATGTCCCTAATGGGAGGTTTTAGGAATGAATGCAAATTGTTTTGGCAGTCATTCTATAGCAGTTGTTGTTGCATTCATGACTTGGATTGTCATTGATGTCAACACAGTGATATTCTGGATATTAGCAGGAAAGAAGGTACAGTTTTGTTTTGTGCACATGTTGTATTGTAGATTGGATTTTGAATAGTTAATGGTAATTCTCTTTGGTGTTTTATTAACCTATGGTTAATAGCGCAAAAAGAAATTCATTCATTTGTAAGAGTTATGAGCATTTTGGTGAAAGCAGTGTTTAGACAGTGTTTCTGTGTAGTGATGTTTAGAAATCAGAGGATGTCTCTTAGCTGGGATGGAATATGATTTTACGTAGTTAAAGGGATGTTGGAGACTCATTAATTATGATGTGGTTCATAGTGAAAACTTTGAGGACATGTTTGGAGAAAGTTACAGTAACTGGAAGCCGATAGTTTTATGTGAATTTTATGTGTAGCGTGTAGAATTTATTATTTTGTAATTGAGGACCGACTCATTTGTAATTATTTGAGTTTGGTATATAAGAAAGAATTTTTTCCTTATTGTAATATGCACTATGAAGATTGTGATGTGAATATATGCATGAAGTGAAGAAAAGAGCTAATTTAGTGATGAAGGAAGACTTGTGAGTACAGAGATCTAAAGTTGTGATCTTGTGTAGCAGAGAGTGCAGTTTTGGCACAGTGTGAAGGAGGTAATATATTTCATATTATTCTATTGAATAATTCTAAGATCTTTTGGATAGTAGGTTTAGAGATCTTGCCTTGAAGCTATTTGGGTAGTGTGTCCTTCTGTCTTCCATAAACTCTTAACCGGGTTAGAATCTTTTAACAGGGATTCAAAATCTCCTAACAGGGATTTATATGTACTGAATGTATTTCATAAGACTCTTAACAGGGTCCATCCTCTAATGAGGAATTTTCATATTAGTGCATCATTTTGTGGGCATCATTCCCACTGGGGTTTACTCTTTTCAAGAGGTTCCCTAGTTAACATATCTTGTGTTATTGTGCAATTGTGTATGATTATCTTTCTATGGTTGATCAGTACATTGATTATATTATTTAAAGCTATTGAATAGATAAATCATTAGATAACTGATTCACCCCCCCCTCTTATTTATCTTGGGGATCTTTACTTTCTAACAATTGGTATTAGAGCGGCAGGTCCTTAAAAGAAAAGTTTAACAACTTAAGGAGATCCATGGTAAATTTCAGAAAAGAAAGCCCTAAGTTTGATGGAGTAAATTTTGACAGCTGGAAAGAAAAGATGAAGACACATCTATTATGTTTAGGACCAAGTTATTGGTTGATTACAAAGAATGAGAAGACTATCATTGAGGAAGACAATATAGAGGTAGGAACTAAAGATGAACTAGATCTATTCATGTGTAACATACTTGCAAGAGAAGCACTTTTATCAGCACTACCAGAGAATGAATATAGTCAGGTAAGATGTTTGAAAACATCTCATGCAATTTGGAAAGCTTTACATTCTACTTTTGAAGGTGATGAACATGCAAAGAAGGCTAGATTACATAATTGGATTTGTGCATTTGAAGATATTAGAATGATGGAAGATGAATCTATTAGAAGCTATATTGGTAGGATGTCTGAGATTGTGACAGGAATAAAGTCTTGTGGAGGTGATAAGATAGAGAATGAAGTGATATGGAAAATTCTAAGAACTTTGACACCAGTATTCAAGTAGACAACACAAATGATTGAACAAGTGATACCTTGTACATCAAACTTTTCAAGAGAGACTCTTCTTGGAAGATTAGAAACAGCAGAGATGAACTTGAGATTATGAGGAGAGCTACCTAGATTGGAAATAGCATTCAGTGCTCTTAGCATCAGACCTACAAGAAGTACTAGTGTGAATGGAGATTATGCCAGCAGTAGCAGATCTGAGGAAGATAAGAAGATTGAAGAAGGTATTGCATTACTTGTAAAAAGAGAACCAGATGGTAAGAAAATCTTTAAATGTTGGACTTGTCAAGAATATGGTCATTTTGCATCTAAATGTCCTAAAAGAGTTAAGAAGTATAGAAGCAACTTTAAACCTAGGAGATCTAAAGAATGTTATTATGCAAATGATGAAGATTTTGAAGCAGGAATTGAAAAACATTTAAGTGACAGTGATAATGATAACTTTGAGGAAATAGGATTTGTAGCAATTGAAGATGAAAGTTTTGAATCTGATAAAAGGGAAGAAAAAGCATTAGTTTCACAAGTTGAAAAGAAATTTGATTGGATTATAGACAGTGGTTGTTCACATCATATGACTAGAGATAAAAGAAAGTTTGTTAAGTTAGATAATTATGATGGAGGAATTGTTGGGGTTGGTAACAATGCACCTTGTTTGATTAAGGGTATAGGATCTATTATTCTTGATGGAAAGACTAACACTGATGATGTTTACTTTTTTGATGGACTAAGACATAATCTACTAAGCATTGGACAGTTGGCTGATAAGGGTTATCAAGTTTGGTTTTCTGAGAAAACTTGTGTGATAAAAGATAAAGATGGAAATCTGATTGGAAAAGGATCCAGAACTAGAGGTAATGTATTTCAGTTGAATCCTACTGAGATGACATGTTTGATAACTAGGATTGATGATAGTTGGTTACGACAGAAAAGGTTTTTTCATATAAACTTTGATAATATTGTTAAGGTGAGCACTACACTTGTGGTAAGAGATTTACCTAGAATTATGAAACCTACTAACATGATTTGCAAAGAATGTATGATGGCAAAGCAAAAAAGGAGTTCATTTCCCAATAAGAAGTTCACATTAGCAGAGAAGTTGGAGATTGTTCATACAGACTTGAGTGGTCCTACTAGGACTAGAGGATTCTATGGTGAAAGTTATTTTATGATTCTTGTTGATGATTTTACAAGAATGATGTGGATTGCATTTTTGAAAGAAAAATCTGAAGCATTTGATAAGTTTAAGATCATGAAAAGAAAAATTGAGAATGAATCTGGGATGAAGATTAAGTGTCTAAGATCTGATAGAGGTGGTGAATTTACATCTAGAGAGTTTAACACTTTTTGTGAAATGAATGGTATTAAGAGACAACTTTCAGCCCCTAGAACACCAGAACAAAATTGTATTGCAGAAAGATGGAACAGGTCAATAACTAAAGCAGCAAGAGCTATGTTGTTTGAAAATGATTTGGCTAAAACTTTTTGGAGAGAAGTAGTGAACACAATAGTATACACTATAAACAGAGTACAAATTAGAGTAGATACAAACAAGACACCTTATGAATTATGGTTTGGACATACACCCTTAATTAAGTATTTTAGAATTTTTGGAAGTAAATGTTATATAAAGAGAGATGATGATATAGGAAAGTTTGATCCTAGAAGTGATGAAGGAATATTTCTTGGATATTCTTTAAAAAGAAAAGCATATAGATGTTATAACAAAAGAACTAAGACTATTGTTGAAAGTGAAAATGTAAAAGTTGATGAGAAGTTTAAAATTCAGGAAAGAATGCTTGATTATGAATCTGATGGAGAAGCACAACTTCAGCCTAACATTGAAAATGCAGAATTATTTTCTGAAACTAATAGTGATTTGCTGAATGAAAGTCATACTAAAGAAGACAGAGAAGAGAATAGAGAAGAAAATAGAGAAGAAAATAGAGAATAAAGTAGAAAAGAATCTACAATCGGAACAAGATCAGTAACTATGACACCTAACAGGTATACTTCAAGACATCACCCTATTGAGCAATTTATTGGAAGTTTAGATAGAGGAGTTTTGACTCAGAATAAGGTACATTTATGTTTGATTTCTCAAATTGAACCTAAGACTACTAATGAAGCTTGTGAAGATGAACATTGGATCAATGGTATGAAAGAAGAAATAGAGTAGATTAAAAAAAAACAAGACATGGGAATTGGTCCCTAGACCTGAAGACAAGAATGTGATTGGAACAAAGTGGGTATTCAGAAACAAGATGAATGAACAAGGAGAAGTGATAAGAAACAAAGCAAGATTGGTATGTAAAGGATATTCACAACAAGAAGGAATTGACTATGAAGCTTTTGCACCTATGGCCAGACTTGAAGCAGTGAGAATGTTTCTAGCATATGCAACTTACAAGAAATTCAGAGAGTATCAGATGGATGTGAAGTCAACATTTTTGAATGGTGAATTGGAAGAAGAAGTCTACATTGAGCAGCCTGAAGGTTTTCCTTTGACACAAGAAGGAGATATGGTATGTAAGTTAAAGAAATCTTTATATGGATTAAAACAAGCACCTAGAACCTGGTATGCAAGATTGGATAAGTATTTATTGAAATTGGGATTTATAAAAGGAATAGCAGATAGTAACTTATACACAAAAGAAATTGAGAATCGTTTATTAGTTATAGTTATATTTGTTGATGATATTATCTTTGGAGGAGAAGATGAAGCTAGTGACAAATTTTTAGATGAAATGAAGACTAAATTTGAGATGAGCATGATTGGAGAAATGAAATATTTTTTGGGATTACAGATAACACAAAGCAAGGAAGGTATATTTGTAAGTTAGACTAAATATTTGAATGACTTATTGAAAATATTTGGAATGGAAGATTCTAAACCTATTGGAACACCTATGGTAACCAGACATAAGTTATCTAGCAAAGATGAGACACCAGCAATTGAGCAAAAAAAGTACAGATCTATGATTGGAGGATTGCAGTACTTAACACATACAAGACCTGATATAGCACATTCAGTGGGGATTGTAGCAAGATTTCAAGTAGAACCTAGAGAATCACATTATGCAGCAATAAAGAGGATACTGAGATATTTGAAAGGAACAATGGATTATGGATTATGGTATGAGAATTCTGATGATTTTACTTTATGTGCCTATACTGATGTAGATTGGGGAGGCAGCATTGATGACAAGAAAAGCACCAGTGGTGGAGCCTTTTTTCTTGGAGGCAAATTGGTCTCTTGGCTAAGTAAGAAGGAGAATTGTACTTCACAAAGCACAGCAAAAGTAGAATATGTTGTAGCAGCAAATAATTGTAATCAGATTATTTGGATGAAGCAGATGTTGAAAGATATTGGAATAAAGTTTGATGAGCCTATTATTATACATTGTGACAACACCAGTATAGTGAGTATGTCAAAAAATCCTATTTTACATTCTAATACTAAACATATTGAGATCAAGTATCATGTTGTAAGAGAGAAAGTTGTAGAAAAAGAAGTAAGATTGGAGTACATAAGTACAAAGGAGCAAATAGCAGATATATTTACAAAGCCTTTACCTAAGGATACATTTGTGTATTTGAGAGGTATGCTTGGGGTTATGCCCCAACCTATTTTTGAGAATTGATGCAGATGGTTGCATCCGTCCAATGGTATATGAGCCCTATCTTTCTTTTGGATTGGATGTTGGAACTTCCTCTATGGGGGAGTTTATGAGCTGAGTCATGAGGACTCTTGTTATTGTATTTTTCTGAAAAGTGTCTTTTGACATTAAGTTGTTGTTGACTTAGTGATGGAATTTATATCATTGATGTCAATGGGGGAGAGATATACATGAAAAACATTGTGGATTGTATGAGAGAGCTAAATAGGAAAACAAAGCAAGATTTGATTTGATATTTTGAGGTGATGTTGCAGTATTGGATTTTTGGAACATTGGATGTTTTTCATCTATATTGCCATCAATGCCAATGGGGGAGATTTTTAGGAATGAATGCAAAGTGTTTTGGCAGTCATTCTACAGCAGTTGTTGTTGCATTCATGACTTGGATTGTCATTGATGTCAACATAGTGATATTCTGGATATTAGCAGGAAAGTAGGTACAGTTTTGTTTTGCACACATGTTGTATTGTAGGTTGGCTATTACATAGTTGATGGTATTTTCTTTGGTGTGTTATTAACCTATGGTTAATAGCACAAAAATAAATTCATTCATTTGTAAGAGTTATGAGCATTTTGGTGAAAGCAGTGTTTAGACAGTGTTTTTGTGTAGAGATGTTCAGAAATCGGAGGATATCTCTTAGTTGGGATGGAATCTAATTTTGTGCAGTTAAAGGGATGTTGGAGACTCATTAATGATGACATGGTTCATAGTGCAAAATTTGAGGACATGTTTGGAGAAAGTTACAATAACTGGAAGCTGACAATTTTATGTGAATTCTGTGTGTAGCGTGTAGAATTTATTATTTTGTATTTGAGGACCAACTCATTTGTAATTATTTGAGTTTGGTATATAAGAAGGAATTTTTTCCTTATTTTAATATTTACTATGAAGATTGTGATGCGAATATATGCATGAAGTGAAGAAAAGAGCTAATTCAGTGATGAAGGAAGACTTGTGAGTACAACGATCTGATGTTGTGATCTTGTGTAGCAGAGAGTGTAGTTTTGGCACAGTGTGAAGGAGGTAATATATTTCATATTAATCTATTTAATAATTCTAAGATCTTTTGGATAGTGGGTTCAAGATCTTGCCTTGAAGCTATTTGGGCAGTGGGTCTTTTTGTCTTCCATAAACTCTTAACCTGGTTAGAATCTTTTAACAGGGATTTATATGTACTGAATGTATTTCATAAGACTCCTAATAGGGTCCATCCTCTAACAAGGAACTTTCATATTAGTGCATCATTTTGTGGGCATCATTCCCATTGGGGTTTACTCTTTTCAAGAGGTTCCCTAGTTAACATATCTTGTGTTATTGTGCAATTGTGTATGATTATCTTTCTATGGTTGATCAATACATTGATTATATTGTTTAAAGCTATTGAATGGATAAATTATTAGATAACTGATTTCCCCCCCCCCCCCTTTTAGTTATCTTGGGGATCTTTACTTTCTAACATGAGGGAGGGTAGAGGGTAGGTCACTAATAGTGACTTCTTTGTACTTTTTCAGTAGATTTTTTAATTCATTTGGCATGGGCTCTTCTTGAACAGACCTGATGTTGGCTTTGGGTTTTGAAATCAGGATAAAATGTTCCATATTAGATTCTTTCAAGGTTTTCAACATCTCCTTTTCTCCCATGATAATCACAGTGGGTTCCTTTTCAGTTTCGCTATCTGGTAGGGGCTTCATAGTGAAGGTCTTTCCATCTTTGGTGATGGAGTAGGTGTTCTTCCTACAATGCTAGGTAGCATCAACATCAAATTGCTAGGGCCTACCTAGAAGGATGTGGGCTGCATCCATCTCAACAACATCACAAAGGACTTTGTCCTTGAAGTTAGCAATAGAAAAATCTATCCAAGCTTGTTCTATGACTAGAGTTTGTTGGCCTTTGGTTAACCATGAAACATGATAGGGGCAAGGGTATGGTTTCTTAGGCAAGCTTAATTTCTGAACCCTTTCACAAGACACAAGATTTTCAGTTGAACCAGACTCAATAAGAAGATTGCATACCTTTCCATGATACTTGATCTTTGTCTTGAAGAGATTCTTTCTTTGTAGAGGTTCTTGGGCTTGTGGTACTTGAAGGAAGACCTTCCTCATCATTAGACACACTCCTTCTAGTTCCAAGTCTCTATCATCAGTATTTTCCTCTTTTTTATATTCTTGGACAAGTTGTGCTCTCCTCTCACCTTGATTATTGTTTCTCTTCTTAGGGAACCTTCCTACATGATGTCCCAATTGGTTGCAATAAAAACACTTCAATGGTCTATCACCTCTTCCTAAATTTGTCCTTCCTCTATTAAAGGGTCTTCTTCCTCTATAGTTTCCCCTTGAATTAGAGTCACTATTCTCCTTATCTCCTTGGTTAGGGGTCTTGCTACTATTGCCACTACTTTGTCCATTGTTCCAAGAGTTATTTTTGCCTCTAAAACTCTTCCCACTATCATTACTTTTCCCTTTGCCAAAATCTTGCTTTGTCTTCCATTTTTCCTCTACCTTAAGTGCTATTTGATAGCACCTATTGATTTTGGTAGGGCAGTGTAGACTCAACTCCTCTTGAATGGATACTTTCAAGCCATTCATGTACCTTGCTAGCTTCTCCTCTTCATCTTCAGCCATGTTGGTCTTCATGCACAATTTCAAGAACTCCTCAATGTATGAGCCTACATCCATGTCCTTTTGCTTCAGACTTTGATTCCTCCTATGGAGTTGTACCCCATAGTCCTCAGGTACATATGTCTCTTTGATCAATGCAATCATTCTATTCCATGAGTTGATCATATTCTTCTCATTCTTCACCCTCTTTGTTTGGATGAAGTTCCACCAAGTTAGGGCTTCTCCCTTCAACTTGGATCTTGCTACCTTTACCCTCTACTTTTTAGGTATGTCTTCACATTCAAAGAATGTTGTTAATGCTTCAATCCAATCCAATGCTAGATCAGCATTCATCTTGCCATTGAAAACTAGCAAATCTATATTCTCCTCCATGGTCCTTCTTTTCACGGACTTCAAAGCATCAATGAAAGGTCTTTGGTCTATAGGGATATGCTAATTAGGATCATCCTCCTCTTCTTCACTCCCTTCTTCATTTTCAGACTCATTTTGTCCTTGTCATCAAGCTTCTTCTCAAGTTCCTGAAGCCTCTTAGTTAAGGCCTTACTTGCAGCCTTTTTCTCTCTCACCATCTTTTCCAACTCACTATTTGTAACCCTTGCAAGGGTCTCCTCATTCTCAGGATCAGACATAGCTCTGATACCACTTGATACAGTAGTGTTTAATGAAAGCCTTCAAATAGTGAGCAATTAGATGAAGTTTGAACTCCTCAACACCCAAGGTGAAAGGTCTAGTGCCAATATACTTATCACAAGTATCAAAATAGGACTTTTTTAAGGTTATCACAACACTACAAGACAAAAGAACCTAATCACTAGGTCTTCCAAAGTCCCAAGCACCAAAATCAGTGAATTTTCTAAGAGGTTTCTTCAAGGAAACAAGTACTTAACCCCCATGAAATAGAAAATAATACTAGGGGTGGCTTATGAGCATGGTTTTGGCCTATTTGGGTCTTATCTTATGATTTCCAATGGTTCTTTCACCATTGAGCAACTTCCAAAGGTATACTATTGTATTAGCCTAGTATCCTGTGTGTAGCCCTTCCTAGAAAGAAATTTGGACATAACACAAATTACTCCCAAATGAAGAAATGAATGGGTTGAGTATTATGATACCCTTTTGGGTTTTACTAAATGTTCTTGAACACCAAGGAGAAGAATTGAGTGGAAAGCTTTGATGTTACAACATTTAGACCGGTTATTAGGCCTAAATAGGGCTCCAAATACACTATAAGTACTCTTTTCCCTATGCCAATGCACAAAATAGATGTGGGACCAAGTGTAGATGAAAGATGAATCAATGTTGGAACCTTTGGAATCACTGGTTCATACCCTCACATCTGTACCTATCTGTGCAACACTCTAAAACTCAGAATTTGCAGAGAATAGATAGTTTTTATTTATAAAAATGCCAATTACAAGTTGTGTATCCTATCACCCACCTATGAGGGATTTTATAGGATTCTCCCAATGGTTACAAGTGAGGATTAAACCAATTAGCCATTTGGGAGGGTCTTTTTCAAGTTTTTGACAACTTTTTAAAGTTGCTCTAAAGTTGCTTGACAACTTTTGAGCAATTTGACAATTTTGCTATTCTAATGACCAAAGTTGGTCTTATCCTTAAATTGATGATCCCTAATGGATCCAAACATAGAAAACATGAAAAATACCTATGCCTAGGGTATTGGATAAAAAATGGCCAATAGTTAGACCAAGGCCTCATAAAATGTCAACTTGGAACTATGGCCTTACAATGAGATCTCAATACTAATTCCTAACCTAAGCATGACTAGAGGTCTCAAGGACCTTAGAGTGATATCCTAGACCTCATAAGAATCTAGAGTAGGATTAGGTGCTCCTACACCACATTTTTTTGGAAACACAACATAATTGAGTGGTATACCCAGTTGATGCAACGTAACCACTACTCCTCCAGTTCCAAGTCGACACTGCAGGATCCAAAACCTATAGATAAGGAATAAATTTAGAGAGAAAAGGAGGAGGTCCATAATGACCAAAATAATATAGGGACCCTGTATTATTTTGGTCATTATGGCCCTCCTTTTCTCTCTAAATTTATTCCTTATCTATGGTTTTTGGATCCCGCGGTGTCAACTTGGAACCAGAGGAGTAGTAGTTGTGTTGCATCATCTGGGTATACCATTCAATTATGTTGTGTCTCTAAAAAATTGTGACCATGATGCCTACATTTATGTTTCTCAGCTATTGTGATATCTACATTTATGTTTCTTAGTTTTCGTGTTTATGTGCATATTCTTTATGTGTTTGGCTTCTCTCCTTCGCATTGAAAATAAGATTTTCCCACTCTGAATTGAGAATGCACATGCAACAGGTATGTATGTTTTATGAAACACCTATCCACAACATAATGGGAAGACATCTTTCTAGCCTGGGCCTAGATCCTTCGATAATTAGCTTGATAATAAGGTTAATTTTTAATTGTTTTTAATTTTATATTGAAAATCATAACGAAGTCATAAACAACAAATTTTTTTATGAGTTTATCAAAATATGTCCAACGTATCTACTTGAAATTCTAAAAGAAATTTAGTATCTAAAATAGCCCTCTGTTAACCACATTTATGCATATGGTCCCAACAAAGTAGTGCACAAACTACACAAAGAAGGCATCATAGAAATATGATTTCTAATTTTGCCATTGAAGAAATCTTGGTGACACTAGTTTCCTCTCGAGCCTTGCACAAGTTCCACTCATTTCCTACATAAAGTATAGATGTAGATGGGGTAGATGTAAATGCAATTTCATCGACCCACTAAAAGTATTGACATCCACTATTTCCCTACAATACCAAATGTACATCAGTTCTTCATAAAGTGATTAGTTGTCACATTATTTTTAAACATAAAATATAATTACGTATCCAAACCTTTTTCTATTTGGGCAAACCCAAAATTGATGACCAGGATTACTTGTTGTGCGTGACATCTTCAACATGCATGAGCCAACACCAAATTGACACATAGGCACATTGATCAAAGTCATTGATGCTATTTTGACAAATATTGCATTATCATAAATATTGCATTGTCATTGTTTTGTTCATTCATACTAATTATAATTACAATAAAAAGAAACATACTAATGTAGACTTGCACATTTTTTGGCTAAGTTGAAGTCTTTAGTTTAAATCACTAGACAATCAAAACAAAATGACAAACCAAAGACAACCATGCAATAAAAAGAAATTACTAAGGAACCAAGGAACTAATTATAATTGCAATAAAAAGTAACATACTAATGTAGACAAAATCTCAAATCAGATTGCAACATGAGAATGTTCAACAAGCCTGCTACTTTTATTTTCATTTTTACAATTCCTCTCATAACTTCTTCTTCGCTTCATAGCTTTCATAACTATTTGTCAAGGTTTCAACTTGACAACAATCTTTGGTTTATTTTGTTTAATCCATATTCCTTGTTCTTGTCAAACTTCCTTGGTCAATGCAACTCACTTGGGCATCGCAACATGAATCCTACAAGGGGGCCTCTCTTTCCAATCTCGCATTTTGGGTATTACAAAATGAATCCTATTGAGAAAAATATTGATCTTCTTTGACTTCATCTTAATTTCCACTCTCTGCTCCAACAAGTTCTTGCATGCTACATTCTTCACCGCAATCACCCCTTCTTCCTTCAAAGAACTCATAGAGAGTAGCGTCTAGTGGTTGCAAATCCACACCCATATTTTTCCCAGCCTCAGATCTAATCTCCGCAACCAATTTTGAATCTTCCTCTGGTAGTGTCTCTAGTGGTTACAAATCAATCTTATTACAAACTACAATAAGAGGCTTATTGGCAAACATAGGTTTTATGCTATGAAACAGAGCTTCCTGTTGTGCAATACTATAACCACAAGACCTCGAAACATCAAGGAAAAAAAAAATTGCATTCAAATGAGCCAAGGTAATAATATTGAGCATCTCTATGGTGTTCATGTCCTCCAAGGGGTGGTCCAAAATACCAGGGGTATCAATAGGCTAAATAGCTTCAGACTGTCACAGAGGCCTAATGGCTCTACCTTGTAGCCCACAACATAAAGCACACTTCTCAAAGAAAATTAAATGTCCATATTGTAGAAATGGAAAAGAAACAGTAGGAAAACAAAGAAAAAAATCAAAATCAAAATACTGCAATTAAATAATCACCAATAACGATACACATAATACCTCTGTATGTAGCCCATTAACATTTCAAATGCAAGAATGAAAGAAAACATGGATCTAAGCCCATAGTTCATAGGCCCACATAGGGACATATCTCATAGTCATAGAAATATGATTATTTTTAAATTGAATACACCAAGGAGTACCATCATAAATATTGACCATTTACAATCATGAACAGTGAATAATCAAATAGCTCATTTTTTTATTAGCATGTGTAGTCTCTGTGTATATGAAAAATGAATGAAATATCAAGCTGAAATAAAATAGTTAACAAAACTTCAAATTCAAGGCCTAATTTATCAAGAGAAACAAACAATAGGATGAAAGAAAAATCATTAAGACTATAGTGTTAGAAATAGGAAATGCTGAGAGGGGGGGGTGAATCAGTATTTCACAAACTTTTACTTTTGCCCACTTATGGATATAACATATTAATTTAAAGCATAAGAAACTAAATAGCATACATAACAGTAAATGTAAGGAACTCATAACACATGATATGTTCTTGAGGAAACCCTGGCCAAGGGAAAACCTTGGTGGGGATGGTACCTACAGAGATCCACTAATCAAAATATATCTGGTTAAGGATGTTGACCCTGTTAGGAGCCTATTACAATCATATAGTGTATCAGTCCTGATTAAGGGACTATAGGCCTTGTTAGAAGCCTCAACCTTGTTAGGAGTTGTAGATACAAAACTTGATTACCAGATGAGCTCACTACCCAAACAAGTAATACAAATGTTTACTAATTACAATATGGTACTGCTTACAACTTCACATCAACAACTTTCTCTGCTATCACAATATACAACTATCACAAGTTACATTTCAAGTATGTTCAGTACATTACAATATTACATCTTTATACAAGATAAAAAAATAATATCTTTCTCCAGTTGGATTCTAGGATTTCATCTCTTTATAATATTAAGTCATTATTTTGACAAGAAAAATAATCCCTCAATTCATTTACTAGTTCTGCCTTCAAAACTGCTATGTCGGCTTAACTCTATCATCGGTAAAACAATCATAAATTTGTCCATACTATTTGTACTATTTTGTGCACTAAGATGGGGTATCCTTAGACACCATAGAGTCTATGTTCAACTGCACAAACTCTGATCATGCTCTAGTGAACGTTGCCAAAATAAACTGTATGGGGTGCTCTGTCAAAAACACTGTTTCATACTTAGACAATTTTAGTCTGCGATCTTCCATACTTACTTTCCAGCTTATGTGATCTTCATAGGGAACATATGTTTCCATAATGACAACATCCATGTACATACCTTAGCCAAATTGCCAACAATCTCCCCCTTTGTCATTGGTGGCAACATATGAGAAAATTGGCTAAGTGTACAAGTCAAAATCTCAAAATTTGTATCAAAATTTTGGCCATAGAATATTATCCTTATATCTCCTCAAAATATACACATAATCTATAATACTTCATAATACTCCATAGAACCCCCCCTATGAGTATCCATCCTTATCAATAATAGACAATTTTCTAAGTATCTCTCCCCCTTTGACAACAATGACAAAATAAAGGGTGGAAAGGGATATACAAAATTGTGTCAAAACTTTTTACCTTACTGTCTTATTGCAAAGCCGGTAGGCTTGCAACACAATCTACAAAATCTGACTTCCAAGCCTCAAAATCTTTCTCCCATGCCTTCTTAATTGATTTTTCTACATTGAGTAAAGTATTCAATCCATATGCTACAATCTGACAAGCTTGAAGGGATTCAAAGTTGAACTTCTGAAATGATGTCTTAGCAGTAAGACATTCTTCTAGCTGCTCTTCTATTATAGTCAACTTGATTGAGACATGCTCTCTCAAGATGTTTATCCTGATAATTTTCCTATTCTTCTCATCATTCAAAGTCCTTATCTCATCACATAATTTTTTGATCTTTTTCTCAACTGCACTGATCTTTATGTTTGTGCTGGCCATTGAGTTTGTCTTTGTTGTAATTTCATCTTGCTTCTCTTTTATCTTCTTCTCTTCCTCAATTATTATATTTTCAGATTTTGTACACTGAATGTACAAACACTTTCCAGTCTCAAGATGATTCCTTAAGTTCTTAATGTATCTGTCAAGGTTGTCAATGTCATTTTTGATATTTTGACTTATATTCTGCAACATCTCGGCTTCATAAGCTGCCTGAGCCTTAACCTTAGCAATATCAAACAAATAAGTGAACTCAACATCAAAAGAATTTATTACCATCTTTTCTCTTTCAAGTGGGTTTGAATCAAATAATTTTGTAGATATAACACTTTGTAGCTTCTCAGTCAAATCTTTTAGGCTACCTTCCAAATTCTTAACTTTCTTGTTCTTTCCAATAATTTTGTTCAAAGAAGTGATCAACTCTAATTGATCATCGTCATCAACCTCCTTGCTCAAATCTTCAATCAATGTTCCTATTCCTTTCTCCTTTCCATTCTTAGGAGTAAGACTAATGTCTTCTTGTGGTTCAATAGGTGTATGGGCCTTTGTTTCCATTTGCTCTTCTGTTCATGTAGTCTCTATTTCAATACTCTTTTCTTTCTCTCCCAAAGCCAAATTGTCAACAATGTTATCCAAACTGTTGAGTATCACATCATCTAAATCTAAAGTAACTTTTGTTCCTTCAATGTCCATAGATTATGTGCCAATGTTTATAGAAGAAAAGGGAATATCTTCAACTTCAACTACCTCTGCTGCTGTCTTTACCTATTCTGAACTCTATATCTCTGTTAGTTCTGCAACTAATTGATCTTTGCTATCTTTTCTTGCTACCAAGTCTGCTAGCACTTTCACAACTACCTATCCAATTTTAGTCTTCACTTGTTCATACTGACCTCCCATTATTTGTATAGTTCTTCTTTTGGTTCTTAATAGGGTTTCAAGTGGCTTGAGGATTTGTTTAAGGTGGTCATCATCTCTTATGTCACATAAATGTCTTATCACATTCTCTCTCATTTTAGTATCTTCTTCTTGTGCTCTCATCTTTCTACTCACAAGTCTATTGTACAAATCTTCTGGTATCTTTCCATGAATAGTATCAAATTTCTTATTTGCCAAAATCATATGTGTAACCATTGCATTCTCTAGATTTAATCTATCAGAGGATCCATATAAATCATAGTATTTTTTCATCTTGGTAAAGTCTCCATGCTGCAATATGTCTTCATTAACTCTTTCTATCCTTGGTTTCCATGATTTCTTCTTTATTGATACTTCATCATCTTTTATCTCTGCAACTCTTCTAGGTACTGGTGGAACAATTATTTTTTGTCTTTTACTTGGTCCTGAAGCACTTGCCTTCATTATTTTGCTTGGTGTTGAAGAAGATGGTTTCTCTATCTAACTAATTTCTTGCTCCTTCTTAGGTTCTTCAACCTTTACCTTAACTTGAATGGGTTTTGCACTTGATGCCAAAGGTGGGACTGATAGTATCTCACTTTTCCTTATTGCTTCTGTAGTCTTTCTTGCAATATCAAATTTATGCTCACTCATACCTGATTCTTTTAGAATTTTCTTTATTGTAGTCTCCACTCTCTTCTTTGATTGTTTCTCTTCCTTAAGTGTCTTTTCTGAATCAAAGTTTTCATCATATGTTCCAAATCTGTTGATATGAGCATCCACTTTACTTTTCAACAATCTACTAACATATCCTTCTGTTTCAACTTCAGAGATTTCATAGCCAAGAGGGTCTATGAATTCATGTCTAGGTTCTATTGCCTCAATGTAAGTGAAATCAATATCAACCAAAAAACATATATCATCTTTGTATTTCTCAACTAGGGATGGAGGAATTTTTGATCTATTTATCACAATGTTCTAAAAAGTTTTCAACACTAACTTTACACTATCATTAACCTTCTCAATAAGATGTTTCATGTAAACTTTATTGATTCTTTCCATAGTATTCTCACCATCATTCCAATCAATAGTGTAAGGAAATATTCTTAGTAAGTGGAAGAACATGTAAGTAACCAATGAGGAAAATCTAAAGTGAGTGTATTTAGCTTTCTTTATGTTTTCCAAATTCTCAAACAACGGTATTCTCATAATTTCACACATATCCATAGGCTTCTTCTCCACACACATCAAATAAGTAATGTGTACCATACCTACTGACATATCATCTTCTCTAGAACTTCCACAAATTTTTTTTGTCAAAATCTTACATAACTATTTTACATCATCTTGCTTAATCTTACTAATGACTATACCTCTACCATTGTATATTGAACCGGTGTTATCAATCACAATCTTTCTCATGTTTTTCTCATTCAGTGGAATTGCACCAACTTTTGATAATCCAGTCACATCATGAATTAGGTTTGCAGTTATGTCTATAACTCTGTCTTCTAACCAAAATTTACCATTATGTATCCTACTCAAAATGATCTTAGTACACTCCTCATCATCAAATTCATATTTTGTAGAGTACTCAATGATTTTATTGTTTTCTAGATGTTCATAACCTTGTTTCACTGACATATCCTTGTTGTACAATTTTTGATATTCACCATTAAAATTACTCTCCCTTAGGGTTTCATATTTGCATCCAAGATAACTTTTAACATTCTCTAAATGAAGAACTCCATCTGGTATGGATGATAAAGCTAAACTAACATCACTTTCTGAGGATTCAACTAGATCTTTCTTAGTTCTAGGTCTGTTCTTATCCTTGATTTTGTGAATCAACAACACATCCATGATTATATCTGATTACTTAAGCTGATTCAAGATCTTAGTCAGATAAATACCTTAAATTCACAAAATTAGGGCTTTTCCTAGATCGACGCTTCAAACTTTTTCAAATCACTTCCAAACTTCTTTCTTCACTCTCCAAATCACTTCTAATCACTTGATATTCACAATAACTTTGATTTCAATCTTTTAATACTTAGCATTTACTTGATCTAATATCACATTTAATTCTTTTGCCGATAAAATGCCAAAAAGCTGATTCTATAAACCTACAACCATAAATCTTCTTGCGACCTTGCAAAACACAATATTTCTTTTTGTGCACTTAACCATAGCATTAGTATAACATAAAAAATCTTCATCTAACTATGAAAAACTTAACTCATTCAAAATCTAATTCTACACTAATTCTAATTTCCTAAACTACAAAAATTTACATAATTTAAGTGCTTAAAGAAGGGTTAGGGAAAGACTCATTCTTACCATCAGATACATTACCTTCTTGATCTATGCCTTTAACAAATTTTACTTCATGTTCATTCCTACAACAACATTTCTCTTTGTTTCCTGCATTTTCATTCCTTCTTGCATAGTTTCTAGGGTTAGGGTTATGATGATAACCTCCACTGTTCATTCTGCAAAATCTTGTTGTGTGTCCAATCTTGTTACATATCTGACCAATGATTCCATTGGTTCCATATCTAGGTGTTTTCTGATTGATTTGTGTCCTACAATTTCTAGCAATATGTTCAATTTTTTTGCATCTATAACATACTATTCCATTTCCTCTTTTCATGTCTTCAGTTGATCTCTGATCTGCATTGTTAGTATTTCTAGGCATTCTACTATTGTAATTATTCTCAATAACTTTAGATCTTCTACATTTAATAGCTCTATGTCCAAAACCATGACAATTATAACAATAACCATTAAGAGGTTTGAATTGTTTACCTGTACAATCTCTCTTCATATGACCAATAGTATTACAAGAAACACATCTACCTTTGAATTCTCTTTGCATACCTTTGGATGGTTCATCTTGCTTCAGTGGTTCTTCTTGCTTCAGTGCATCTTCTTGCTTTGGTGATTCTTCTTGCTTAGGTGCATCTTCAGATTTGTTCTCATCTAACTTCTTTTCTTCATTGCTTTCACATACATTCAGATCTAGTTTCTTACTTTCACTAACTATCTTTAATATGTTAAATCCAAGACCAATTTTTTTATAGAATGGTTTTCCATAAGATACTTGCTCATTAATCTTTTCACTATTTGAATATAGCCTCTCAAGTTGTTGTTTGGATTGAGTCAATTCACCTTTCACAATCTTGTTGTATTTCTCAAGTTCATCATACTGCAATTTGACTTTATCAAATTCAAATGTTACCTTGCCAAGTTTAGATTTTAGATCTTCATTCTCATTCTTTAAACTTTCATTCTCAGATCTCAGATTGTCATTTCCATCTTTCAAGCTAAGCTTCAGATTTTCTATATTCAATTCATGTTTAAGGATCACATTTTCTTTTTTCTAAATCATCACAATCTTCAACAAGAATTTCAAATTCCTTCTCAGATTTCAGATCTTCTATCTTACCTTTCAATTTGTCAATAAGATTCTTTGCATCATCATACTTTCTTTTCAGAGTGTTTCTTTCATTAGTAAGCATATCAATTTGTTCAAGAGCTTCTTCAAGATTCTTCTGTAACTGATCCATATCCATAGAGATCTTACTCAAGCTGCTAGGCTTTCCTTGAATGTTCCTTCTCCAAGTAACTGTGCTCTGATACCAACTATTAGAAATAGGAAATACTGAGAGGGGGGGTGAATCAGTATTTCACAAACTTTTACTTTTGCCCACTTATGGATATAACAGATTAATTTAAATCTTAATAAACTAAATAGCATACATAATAGTAAATGTAAGGAACTCATAACACATGATATGTTCTTGAGGAAACCCTGGCCAAGGGAAAACCCTGGTGGGGATGGTACCCACAAAGATCCACTAATCAAAAGATATCTTATTAAGGATGTTGACCCTGTTAGGATCCTGTTACAATCATATAGTGTATTAGTCCTGATTAAGGGACTATAGGCCTTGTTAGAAGCCTCAACCCTATTAGGAGTTGTAGATACAAAACTTGATTACCAGATGAGCTCACTGCCCAAAAAAGTAATACAAATGTTTATTGATTACAATATGGTACTGCTTACAACTTCACATCAACAACTTTTGCTGCTATCACAATATACAACTATCACAAGTTACATTTCAAGTATGTTCAGTACATTACAATATTACATCTTTATACAAGATACAAACATAATATCTTTCTCCAATCAGCTTCCACATCTTTATCCAAGAGTAAACATCTAGGATGTTGTCTCTTTATAATATTAAGTCATTATTTTGACAAGAAAAATAATCCCTTAATTCATTTACTAGTTTTACCTTCAAAACTGCTCTGTCAGCTTAACTCTGTCATCGGTAAAACAATCATAACTTTGTCCATACTATCCATACTCTTTTGTGCATTGAGATGGGGTATCCTTAGACACCATAGATTCTATGTTCAATTGCACAAACTCTAATCATGCTCCAGTGAATGTCACCAAAACAAACTATATCGAGTGCTCTGTCAAAAACACTATTTCATACTTAGACAATTTTAGTCTATGATCTTCCATACTTACTTTCCAGCTTATGCGATCTTCATAGGGAACATATGTTTCCATAATGACAACATCCATGTACATACCTCAGCCAAATTGTCAACATATAGAAAAATCATTAGGACTATAGAAAAATCATTAAGACTAGAAAATCAAGTTCTATAAAAATCATTACGACTATAGAAAAATCATTTAGACTATAAAATCAAGTTCTAGAAATGGATGGTTGTGATGCTTTTCCATTACAACAATTGAGCATACATCATTTGGTACTTCTTCATGTATTCCATTTAAGTTTTTCAGCTGTCATGTTTATGCATATGTTCTTTATGTGTTTGGCTTCTCCCCCTCGCAAGGGATACACCGATAGGTAATTAATTTGAAAGCATATTGATTTAACAGTCTTTTTTTAGGATAGGTGTAATCATCCCACCAACCTTAGCAACATTTGTGATAGATGTCAAGTACTTATAATCAGTATGCCCAAAAAATAGAGACTTAGTAGTAAAAGCATAAGGTTGCACATCCACATCCACCCTAGTAATCTTATTAATAAAAGAACTCTTTCCAACATTAGGGTACCCACAAATCAAAATAGTCCTGGTTTTGGGGTCAATAGATGAGAACCTTACCATATGATGCCTCACCTATTTGAGGTAAGCCAAACTTGGTCCAATTCTCTTAACAATGGTACACATCCATCCAAGTGTAGCAACCTTCAAAGATTTGTAGCGGTAAAGAGAATCCCCATATTTTATCAGCCTAACATAGTCTTTGGCCACTTTGGAAATGAGATTGTGAGCATTATTTAATATATCATTTATTTATGTTTTATAGAACTTTTAATGACAAGATTTATGGTGAAATCGGAAAATGTCATCTTTGAGACATAAAATAAGCAACTCCAACACTTGTATGCATGTATGAAACATAGATTCAACTTAGTACCATCTTATAATTGTTAGTTAATGAAAATTTGAAAACATGTTCATTGGTTGTGTTTGAGCAGTTGGGTCAGGGGTTATCTCACAACACATTCAAATTACTAACCTTTTGGGCATAGAGTACTCAGTGGTTGTACATTTTGATAGTATAGGTTATTCAATGGGTGGAGCCATATGGATTCTTGGGTGAATATGATTCAAGTAAAAATCTAGTTGGGTATAAAGGCTATGCTTGATATTTGTAGCATTTTAAACAATTCATATTTTGAAACTTGCATATTTTGCAGTGAAAAATAAAGATGAACAAGTTTTAGTACAATATTTTATTAGTACAATATTTTTTTGCCATTGGTTCAGTTTTGTAAAAAAAATTGTGGCCATGTCTTTTTTGTTACTTGGTTTTATTACATTGTATTTCATTGGTTTGAAGCTAGGGCATCCGTTTATTACTTGTTTACTCATTTCTTGGGGCCCATGTGTTTTGATATGGGCATATAACATGATGTAAATTGTTGGGACTGGTCCTTTGGCATGTATTAAATAGAATACAATTTTCAGCATATTATTATCATTCTATTTATTTGTTGTAAATATGCCACTGGTTCAGTTTTGTAAATTATTTTTGTGTTAAATGAATTTAAAATTATCTTCATTATCTTCTGATTGTCTAAATGCTTCTTTATTTGTCAGCCAATTAATACATGCTAGTATATAAAGAAGACAATCAGAAGACAATGAAGATTTTTATAACCAATAGTATATAGAATTGGATCTTTATTTTAAATGCATTTAACACAAAAAAAATTTACAAAATTGAACCAATGGCATGTTTACAACAAAGAAATAATGATAATAATATGCTAAAAATTCTATTCTCTTTAATACACGCCAAAGGACCAGTCCCCACAATTCTTAAACATACTTTATCTGATATGATGAATTCTTAAACAATTAGGGAACTCCTAAATATACTTTTAGAGTTTCTATAAAGCATTAACTAATTGGAGATTAAAAACACATTGGTTTCATGCATATGTGGTAAAAATTTATGAGATATGAAAGAAGACCTGTTATTTGTCAAACAAATCTTCATTGTCCCCCACAAAAAATTAAGTAATAACTACTCCACCCTTAATTTTTTTAACAATGCACCATATTAGATAAAGTAGGTTCTATCACACATGGCACAGATTCTCTTCAAACTCACAATATGTTGCATGTGTAGTACAAAACTCATGAGATTCTAAAGAAGGCCTCACTCTTAATCATCCAAATCTTCCTTGTACCACACCAAAAACTATGTAATGTAGAGGAAAGGGTGGTGGACTGATAAACAAGATAAGTTACACTTATTTGGCTTACAAACCCACAACTTCTCCCAAGTGCCCAATGGCTTAAACACAACACAACCAAGGTTACTCTTAATGAAAACTAATGATAAATTTGATGTATTTGAGGTATATAAGGATAGATTAAAGTGGTTTCAAGGTTTCTTGACTTACCCTTTACTCCCAATGGCTAAATGTCTTCAAATTGGCCTAGAGGCCTAATGAGCCAATCATGTAGCCCAACAGTGACCTTTTTAGTTTTCAAACACTCCACCTTTCCAAAACACCATATGAACTAAATCCACATTTAGACACCCTTTTATCCTTTAAATAACATATGTCAAATTTAGGTATTGGTCTTTTGGACCAAATAGTAGCACTCTGTCTGCACTCGTGCAATTACACTATAAACTTGATGATTTTTCAAAGAAACTATATCATAGAAATGTCTCCAAGTTCTCAAACCTTGTAAAATGTCATTAAATGACTCAAAAACACTAATCCTAAGAGGAATTAAATCCAAAATACCTGCAACATCAAAAGCCACAATTTGGTGGCTTTAAACCCTTAATTTGAGGGTTTCTCCAATCCCAACCTTCCACACCCTTCTTGGCTTAATTGGTGATTTATTCACCATTTATATGTCAATATAAGACTATCCAAATCTTAAAAACACTATGTTGTTCAACCCTATCTCCCACTGATATACCTTAGCCATCAAATTCATTAGAAAACCTTCTTTAAATCAGCCTGTGATCACATTAATTGTTAAATCTTTGCAAGTAAATATCATTAGAACTATGGTACATTGTTAGAAATCATCTTTCCATGGATCCTAGGCCTTTGAGCCCATGGAAAGGTGTGGGTTACAAGTTAGACTTCAAAATACAAAAGGAAAACTAATAAAAGCTAGTCCAAGCCACTGTACAGAAGGTACAGTAATGCTAAATGCCTCTTTAATCCTCCAAACTATGAAATGTAACCTTCTAATAACTTATTTCATCTTTCAAATCATTAACCCAACTAGTTTACATGAAGAATAGAATGAAGATGCAAAGTATTAAGAGGTTTGTACTCATAGTCACTGGTTTTCACCAGTCCTTAACCCATGGAATCAAGCTTTAAGGTAGTTCTCAATACATTCAATAGTGTAATGAATGATTAGAGATTTCTTACTATTCTATTCTTGATTTGTAAAAAGAATTAGTAAGTATTAGATCCTTTCAAATTTGTAAAGAACACAAACTTTGCAAATCAAATTGATATTTCATTAAAACCTTTGTTCTTGCCATACACTCCA
This sequence comes from Chamaecyparis obtusa, assembly GCA_027943335.1. Taxonomy (NCBI): domain Eukaryota; kingdom Viridiplantae; phylum Streptophyta; class Pinopsida; order Cupressales; family Cupressaceae; genus Chamaecyparis; species Chamaecyparis obtusa. The sequence goes on from BSBK01001707.1 coordinate 1,729,460, forward strand.
TGCTTCATTTCTATACAAATGGAGTCCCAAACACATATAATAATCCTCAACACAACTTCCTCAACCTCTTTTGGTAGTTAGAGGGTTTAGTTAAGTGATTTAACATTAAAAACCCCATTTCCTTTTCCATATAAAGTTGATAATTTTAGAATTTCATATGAATCTAGTGATGATCCAAAGGCCTTGCACTCCTAAAATTTTGAGTTATAAGGTTATTGTCCTTCTCTGTAATTCATTCCAAGAAGTCACCTAGGGAACTCCTAAATATACTTTTAGAGTTTCTATAAAGCATTAACTAATTAGAGATGAAAAAGAACATATTCGTTTCATGCATATGCGGTAAAAATTTATGAGATACTAAAGAAGACCTGCTATTTGTCAGACAAATATTCATTTTCCCCCACAAAAAACTAAGTAATAACTACTCTACCCTTAATTTGTTTAATAATACACCATATTAGATAAAGTAGGTTTTATCACACATGGCACAGGCTCTCTTCAAACTCACAATATGTTGCATGTGTAGTGCAAAACTCATGAGATTCCAAAGAAGGCCCCACTCTTAATCAACCAAATCTTCCTTGTACCACATAAAAAACTATGTGATAACTATGTCTACTCCAACCTTAATTGTTTAAGAATTCATCATATCAGAATAAAGTATGTTTAAGAATTGTTGAGACTGGTCCTTTGGCGTGTATTAAACATAATAGAATTTTTGGCATATAATTATCATTCTATTTCTTTGTTGTAAACATGCCATTGGTTCAGTTTTGTAATTATTTTTTTGTGTGTTAAATGCATTTAAATAAAGGTCTAATTCAGTGGACTGCTAGCATGAAGGAAGATTTGACCTAGCATTCTAAAGAAGAGGGCACCGTGCGCAAAGAGGGAAGAGGGCACTGGACTTTTTCTTGCAAGCTATGAAGAGGGCATCCATTTGATAGAGGTTGTGAGTGTTTTATTCAATTTTTTTATTAGTAATTGGTAGATTAAATGCAGATAACACCTATGCATTAAACATGCTAAACTAATAAAGGTGTTATCTTCATGTAATCTTCCAATTACTAATGGATTAATCATATTATTACTATGCTTAATGTTCCATTTAAATGCATTTAACACACAAAAATTTACAAAACTGAAAAAAATGGCATGTTTACAACAAAGGTCTAATAGAACTCCCAACAATTCTTAAACATACTTTATCTGATATGATGAATTCTTAAACAATTAAGGTTGGAATAGACATAGTTATCACATAGTTTTTTGTGTGGTACAAGAAAAATTTGGCTAGGTCAAACCTTCCTTCATGCTAGCAATTTACAGAATTAGACCTTTATTAAGAATTCATCATATCAGATAGAGTATGTTTAAGAATTGTCGGGACTAGTCCTTGTAAGTGTCTAAAATGAAATGTCTAAGAATACCAAACTAAGCTAGCATTCAACAAAACAATCTAAACAAACACTTATGCTAAGACCCACAAAATGAAGACAAAACCAAAGGAATGCAAACCTCACAAACCCAAGAAATCTCCAAGTTGTAGAAGATTTGTCCAAGGATGGAATATGTGCTCAAATGCTAATGATCAAGCTTCAAGAGAGAAATGGGCATAATAACTTTGCTTCAATGGTGGATGAAAATGAAGGAGGAAGAGGCTCAATATAAAGGAAAATGGAGGATTAATGGACGGTCGATATGCAAACTTGAGGAAGGGTGGAGATGCATCCAAGTGAGAGCACATGGATTGTGCTTTCTTAAATGGATAGCATTGTGACAAGTGTCACAATGAGGGAGGATGAGAGGAGAGGCCAAATTCTTGAGGGATGTGTCCACTTTGGAAGGTGTGAGAGGGGACAAGTGTGTAAGAGATGTATAAGAGGCTTTATGATTTGGCATTGGAGGATGTGGTGATGGTGACATGAGGGTTGACTTGTGATGGATTAGTATTCCTTAATCTTGGATTATGATTGTGCAAATATTTAAGGGGTGATTAGACTTGGTTTAGAGGGTAAGTGGAGGATTAGGAGGATGTGATGGGAGGAGAGAGAATGAGTGGAGTGTTAGATTAGCTAAGCATGGATTATTAGCTAATGGAGGAGAATTAGGATTTTTAGAATTAAATATTTTATTCAATTCCAAGTGGGAGGAAAAAGGGGTTTATGAATTAATTTAATTAGATAAGTGTATCCATTTAAATTAATAGAGGAATAGGGATTTAATTAATTATCAGACTATAGGTTTGTCATTTAGATAATTAATTGGACTATAGTTAATTAATTAAATTAATTAACTAGGGGATGACATAAATTAATTAAATAATAATATTTAATTAATAAAATGGCTAGGAGAAGACTAAATACAATTACTAAATGATGTAATCAAATTTAGGTGTCTACAGTCCTTTTGCGTGTATTAAACAAAATAGAATTTTCATCATATTATTATCATTCTATTTCTTTGTTGTAAACATGCCATTGGTTCAGTAATGATTTAATGATATGGCATAAAAAAATAAGGCCTAGAATGCATATTGGTAATTCTAGAATGCCTATAAGAATTTATATATTTCAATCTATTTGAAGAATCATGGTTAAAGGATTGCACTCTTAAAGTTCAGATTCTAAACAACATTGTTTTTTAGCATTGGTCAATATCTTTGGAGATAGGAAAATCCATCCTGGGTCATGTTCCTTTTAGGTTCCCATTGATGTGTATTTGGCATTACAATTTAGATTAACTTATTCAATAATACTGGTTGGAAGGAAAACCCAAGTGTGGAATGCTCTCCTTTGATAAATGTTTGAATTATGTCAAGGTGAAATTGAAATTTTTGAATTGAATTGAATTGAGTTTTGAGACAACTCTAAAAGAGGTTGAAAGAAGTCAACTCGAGTAAAATAGGAATTGACTGTATGAAATTCTTTCCACATGACAATATAGAGATTGTTTTTGTATAAATCTTGAGAAAAGGGAAACAATATTTAATGTAGGCTATGAAAACATAAAACTCTTATAATTAGTGTCTGTGAAATAAGTATCATTTGAAAGGAGTTTGAGAAAATAACTCGTTAATTATAATTGCATTGACAAATAATTTTTTTTCTTTATAATAGAATATTTCCCCCTTAATAACTAAAAACTAAAAGCCATATAAATACAACAATGCAAACAATTGAAAGAAACAAAAATCACCAATATTACCACACCTCTAAACATGATGCTAAGATACTTGTTTTTTGTTGGTAGATATTAATTTCTACCACCACTGTCTACATTAAATGCATCAACTAAACTTATTCAATAACCCCACCACTATTCTAGGTGGTTCTCATCAACCACCATTGCCTCACATTTGTTTTTTTTTTTTAAGTTTGTAAATTTCCCGAGCCCTATATAAAGAGGATGATGTAACTATGTTTTGGGTAAGAAGTGAAATTGGTTTCCTAATTGTTGTGTCTATTATTAAATGTGTATGTAATTTTTGTTTATTTATATGTATTGATCTGTGTCCATCCACCCCTATTAGACTGGTATCAAAGCCAAAGGGAGTTAATTAGTTGATTTTTATTGTAGAAATATTTGTGATGATGGAAGATGTGGCATTTGCAGTTAATGGTTGAGGCATCATATCCCAACCCTCCTTTCTTAACAAACATTAGTTTTGTGATGGCGATTCCCTCTTATAGTTGGTATGTGATGTGTAGTTACTTCATCATTGTATGACCTATCAAATATTGTATATGGATCAACACTCCAATCTATAGAATTAGTGTTCAAGAGAGTTCAAAATATATGTTAAGAGATCCAAGTTCCCAGATCAAATTGATGAATATGATATCATTAAATAATAGAGAGGGTTTTGTCAGCTTGGATGAATCACAAAATGTAAAAACAATGACTATAATTCAAAGGAGAGCCATGTGTAGAAACTATTGTAGGAGATAGTTGATTTTGTGTGAAGCCCCAACTAAAGAATTGACTAGATCATAGGTTTCTAGAAGTAAACAAATATAGAAAGGCCACAAGTTTTCAAGGATATGTTGATATCAATGGAAGTGAAAGGTAATCTATAAGTTTTTAATTTTATATGTGAAGTTTATACAATTATCAATACTTTGTTGGATTAATGGATAATTACAAGGAGGTTGTAGTTCGCTAGCTATGTCAAGTATGTTTTTTGTAAAGAAGAAAGGAAATTTATGTTAGAGAAGAGGTAGATTAGAGTCCTATCCAAGTGAAACTATAAATCTTGGAGTCCCCACCCATGTTTGAAGATGGAGAAAAGGAAGTCGTGAAGCAAAGTAATAATCGCTTAAATATTTATAGTTGAGTTAGCAAGGAGGAGCCACCATAGGAAAATGAAAACACCCATAGACATTCTGCTAACATTACAGAGTGTCCAGAAAAGTTGATATATTGATTGGATCAAATCTAGGGTAAAATTAATTAAAGCTTTAAGGCTTTATGAACCATAGAGTTCATTGGTTGTAGAAGTGAAGTTGAAGTTCCAAATCAAGTTGAGATCATGATAAAATAGAAGGGAACCATTATAGGTGGAGTCTTCAAGCATAAAAATATTGTAGTTTAACAAGGAGTTTGAAAGGATATAACCATAGTTGTTAAAGAATCCCATTTATAACCGTCTTTGTTATACTATTTCCTCTTTCATTTCTTTACTAGCCTAAATAAATACATGATGCCCTAGTCTATAACTCACAGGTTGTACATGGAGAAGAAAAATAGTGACCAAATTTACTCATGACAACACCCTCAATTCCTCCCAAAACTTCAATCTTAACTCTATTCAAGTTCATTTATTACTTAATTTGTTCAATTACCTAATAAGTGGCTTGATGATTCACTTACTCTTCCTTGAATATAGATTTAGGTAGTTCAGGTCATACTTTCAACTTCTAAATTATCCAATTGGGATGAGGGTCCATTACACATTAATCAAGAGCTTATAGGGATGCTCATTTAAAAAATAGGAGAAACTAAATATTATAGGAGAAAATCTCAACCCTGGTCAATAGGCTAGGGTTTTAGATGATATTATGTTGCATCAGTCTTTTGAAGATTCATCGTAGATCTTCCACATGCTTTGTATAAAACTGGGTCCCCTTCTTTTTATCCCTTCTTGTTTAAAAAATAAGAGAAATTGAATATTAAATAATTAGAAATCCTCCATTATTAGAAATCATCTCAAAAAGGAAGCTAAAATGGGTATCTTTAAAGGTTGAAATTGATGGTGGGTGAGAGACATCATTTCCTATCTGCAATAATTAAAAGAAGATAGATTTATGTGATTTATCTTTGAAAGAGCTTCAATTCATCTTTTACAGGTGTAATGGTTGGAGATGAGCGGGAGTCAATGTGTGAAAACAAATGGAAAAACAATCATTATATGTAGTACCAAGGAAGATTCAATATTACTATCAAGCATGGTGGTTGTATTTACTTTTCAGTACCTCCCAGTTTTCTTTTCATTCTGGGCCACATTCTGGCAATATGCTTATCAATACAATGAAACTTCAAATAGAGGTAATGGTAGACATTAGTGTGTAATCTTTCAATACTTCTTTCGATGAGTTTTTCATAATTTTTTAGTGGGTGACTTATGTTGGAAATAATTGACATGTGCCCATATCAAAACTCATGGGCCCCAAGCAGTGAGATAACAAGTAATAAATGGATGCCATTTGAATACAATGGCATTTAAATCTACAGCAAATACACATAAAAAAAGACATGACATAAAACTAGTAAAATCCAATGCCATTTGAATTCCTACCTCAAAACTTGAATGCCTAGTTCGTGCACACAAAGTCCACTTCCCTCTTTGCTCATAGTGTTGGCCTCTTCCTACACACAAAAGACTAGTGCCCTCTTTGTGCACACAAAAGACTAGTGCCCTAGTCTTCTCACACGGTTCCTCTTTGCACATGCTATTAGCACTTAAACCTACAGATGATTAAAATATTCAAGAAATTCACTTAATACAAGACTCATGTACTCCCAATAGCTGCATCCAACATAATTTAAATGCTAAGGTATTAAGGCTTCAAGCCTTCTTCACTTTGAGTAACACTCAGGCGGGTTTACCTTTCAATAACTCACTATTTTTCAAGTAGAATTCAAATTGCAAATCAAATCCATCATTGCTATACTATCTTCTTCTCAAAATTAACTCAATAAAACACCACTACTCTGAGGACAACCCAGATTATCCTGATACAGAGCACCATAATAAAAATCACAACTGAGATAGCATGGAACAGTGGCCTAAGGACATTCATCCTTCTTCCTAATCTGAGTTAAACTCAAGGAATCATAACCTCTCTCAAGTGCTTCTTCAAAGCATTATAAAATTGATCTATGCATTTGACATAGCCAATGCAACTCATAAACTTACAAATAAAATTAAAAGCAGATAGTTTTTAATAAAATGATGGTGAACAGATGCAAATTGAACTAAACCAGTGCCTTATTCATTAGGCTAGAGTCAAAATTTAAAATCTATAGAATCTTATTAACATAAAGATACTGAAATTCAAGTAAATTGCCTAACAATTCACTCTACCAATTCCCAACCCTGCCATCAAATTCATGTATAGATATTCAAATTCTAGAGACCTCCCTAAAGGTTTACTCTCTCCTTGAGAGAAACTTGAGCTCAACCCCTATATTCACCTTGTGAATAATACATTAAAGAGCCTTACTAATTAATGCATAAGAAACTCAAAGTATCCATACATAAAGACAACCCGAGATAGCAATGAAATTCTAGTATATTTTTATTAATCTTCAACTGTATCCATTACAATTTTAACAAAAACTTCAAAGAAGTCAGATTCTATATTCAGTCTTTCTTTACAAAAACTTTCACCACCCTTACGAAAAGAGAAAAACTTTCTATATATACCTCTAGCCACCTTGGAATCCTCAAAAAGATGCAACAAGCTTCAGATGGCTAGAAAAATGACTTGCACTAAAGACAAAAAGTACAAACCAAAAGATAGTGATTACAACAACCGAAAGTAGTTCACAACTATTGGTATCTTCACAGGTGGCACCTTTGTCTAGAGATATTGCAAAGCAGTTACTTTGATTTGTAGCATGAATGATGACCGCCAATACAGGCTAACTTACATCATCCTTTATTTGAAACATGCTCTCACTCAAATTCTGGATCAGGTACCATGTGTACTTTATACTTCTTCCTCTATCTCTAGCTCCTAGACAGCTGGCTTCTTCTTCTTTTTCTTTTTCATTTTGTCCCAAGTTGTCACATCATCATCAGATGGCCAATTGAAACTCTATAGCTCCTATAGTGATTTGATTTGTAGGTCCCACTTGGAATCAGTTATAGCCTTAACCTCTGCAACAAACCATGTGAAATCACCTTCAACTTTGAACAAACTATCAATTATACCATTGCACCCATCCAAGTCTAAAATATTATCACCTTTGAGAAAGGCCTCTTATCTAATTACCAATTGATCCATCAATGACCTCCATTCATCAAAGTTTACCACACTTCCATCACTATCAAAAATAGAGGGAAAAAACTTATTGTAATCCTTGTCAAACATAGCCAACTTGGCACTCACTTGATTTTACTTCCCTTTGAAAAACTTTGAAACAGTAACCAATCCAATCTTTTCATAAACTTATGTTACCACCTCAGAGATATCAGACCTATACTCCTACAACCCATCAAGTTTTTCAAATAACAAACTCCTCCCAGACCAAATGCTATGAAGTGGCTCCAAAGTAGCCAGTGAGTCATTTATTTTATAATTTGTCTTGTGTAACATGATGACAAATTGATGGATTGACTCCATCTTCTCTTTTATCTTGTCCTATCTATGCTGCACAACACCAGTTATAGTTTAAGGGCTTCTTCTAGCCTTATTTTCTCTAGATCTTTGACTGGATGGTTAGGAACCTCTGCTTCAGGTTGAGGAGGGGCTTCAATTTGCAAAGGTGGGGGTGGCACTACCTTAACTGCTTCTGCAAGCTTTTCTCTTAGTTCCTCTAATTCACCCTCCATTTCCTTGATCATCATAAGTTTTAAATCCCTATCCTTTGCAACCCTCATTGAGTTCTCAAACAATTTGTCATACCTTTCTGACAATTGGATGGTTTTGGCTTCATTGAGGTGAGCCAAGTGTGTTACTACCTTAGACACCTCAATATTGGTGGTGTTTTGGACAATCCAGATAATCTTATTACCTTCCATGTTATCCTCAATGCTAACCAAAGTGAAACTTGTGACTTGGGGTCATAACCACTTCCTCTAATCATGTCATCAATATGCACCTCATATGACAAGCCTCCCTTAGGTTGTCTTCTAATTTGGTCAATCATAAAGGTAGAAGTTAAATCCCATCCAGGAGTCAAAAGCATGCCACTTGATTTAACCATTTCTCTTGCTTCCTCCATAGTGATCTTCTCAAGACTAGGATCATATGATGTTAGAGCTCTTAAAGTCTCTTCACTTGGTTCCATACCTTCAGGAAGGGACTTCTTCACCTCCTCTTGCTTCTTCCAAATGATGAAATCCTTGAATTCCTTTCTATTGATGAACTGGTCATGAATGAGAAACTCTTCTTGGTACAATTCTCTTTCATCTGTTCCTAATATCAAGGGTAACTCCCCTTCTTCTTTTGACACAATTTTCTTTCCTTCTTTGATAGCCTTTCTTAATTGATGGTGGTAGGCTCTTTTACTAGGCACAAGAACTGAAGCACTATCAACTATCTTCTTTTTCTTTCTCACCTTTGAAGGCTAACCAACTTCTAGCTTTTATTTCTTCAATGGTGGATCTGAAGTAGCCTCAACCTTTGTTGGATCTTGAGTTAAGTCAATGATTGGTGCTTCCCCTACTGGAGGTGGACTACTACCTTCTTGTGACTCGTCAGTGAATTCTTTAGGTTCAGAGGTGGAATAATTTCTTGGTACCTCTAACTTCTCCTCAAGAAACCCCTCCAACTAATTAGATAGGGTGCCATGCATTTTTGTCATTTTTTCCATTCTCTATAGGTACGGGAGCTTAGAGAAATAACCATTAAAAGGAATTCCTACTACCTTCAGCTTGGCCTCTATGTCTAGCAGATTAAAGTATTTGGTCCATCTTCTCCTTGCTTCATCTAGGTCCATCATATTCCTTATCACATCCTCCTCATCTAGGCCCTCATGCTCCTTGATAATTCCAATGTTAGGAATCAAAGTCATCCTGGATATTCTGATGAAACCCTTAGATTTAACATACTGGCAAGTACTTGTAGTCATCTTGAACTGATTTAGCCAGCTATTAACTTGATCCAGTGCTCTTTTTCCAATCAAGAAGCTACCAATTCTAAATTGCCTTTGTGTGAAAGTACCCTTCCTACAAGGCCCTAGGTGCTCTTTGTCAGTCCATAGTAATTGCCAAATGAATTCCATCATTGCAACTCTGGGAGGTGCATATTTTGGAAGAAAATGTGGAGGTTGGGGGCAACCATAAACCCTGATGACTGTGAAGGTGCTCCCTAGGTATAAATCTCCCTAATTGTGGTTCCCCATCCATTTTTCTTCAAATTGCATTGGTCTTAAAACCCTCAAGACCTTTTTTGACAATCTCACAACATTTGTTCCTAACATTTCAAAAATTGGGTGCACAAAATAGTTCTGAAAAATGGAGAAGTTACACTCATTGGATGTGATGTTCCAAACTCTCAACCAATATTGCACTGGGTTGGGAATGTCCTTAAAATGAGTCCTTATCATCAACATTCTTTCATCAAAATCATTAACATGATGGTACATAATCAAATGCATAAGAAGGGAATAGTGCATGAATCTGATAGGTCTTTTATTTTCCTTGATAGACACAAACCCTTCATGCATCATATCAATTACATGCTAGATGTAATCATAATGAGTATTGGTGTGAGAATTTTGAATGTCAATGATTATCATTAAAATCTCAATGAGCAACTTCTCATCATCCCCTTCAATCCCTAAAACCCTACACAACCCATGACACAAGAATTTCATATAATGATTGAGGGATGAAAACATATATGGGGCATTCATACTTGCCAAGAGAGGGGCTATGTAATTATCTTGCTTGGGCATATGCTTGACTATTTGGCTCTTTACTGATCCTATGTTATTGGCATACTTGTCCCTTTCCTTTTTTAAATCAATTTTAGTTGAGGAGGAAGAATAGAAATTGAAAGCTTTCATGAAGGACCCCCTATCCAAGGAAATAAACACAAACTTGTCTTCACACCTAACACATCTAGAAATGGGATCATACAACCTAGATAGCTCAATGATTAAATCTACATCTAAAAATACATCAGGCATAATTAACTTTTCCATTCCCAATGCCCAAGCATTACAAATAGGTATAGCTTTATCCCTATTGTTATAAAAGTATGAGAATATGGTAAAACCTGAACCTATAGAAGTGATAGGGTCCCTAAATTTGTCCATGATATCTTCAAATGCCATGTCGATAGCCTTCTTGTTTTGATTCAAACCAGGAAGCAACCTGATGAATTCATCTGACTAATTCAGCTTTCCTTTATCCTCTCCACTCTGTTCTTTTGTAGCCCCACTAGATGATGCTACACTCACCATTGGTTTACTCATCTTGATAGAAAAGGAACCTCTCAACTCTACAACCTTTGCACTACTCAATCTTTGCTACAGTGCCAACAATCTCAATTGTCTTTAGAATAACTTTGAGCATAGAAAGCAATGTAATCCTATCTATATACTTCAAAAATTCTATGCGTATGATTGCCAAATTGTAACAAATCTAGCCTAAGTCACTTTTGCATTCAATTTTGCATATTACCAACCTTCAAATCATAGCTAGCCATGGCGTAGATGCTGACAGGATGATTTAAAAAATCATAAACAAGGTGCGAGAGCAATAATTATGGCTTTTTGCATTAAAACCTTTAATTACTGATGTAAACCCTCATTATAACCTGATTGGATGACTTTCTACCTTTTCCAGCTTGGAAATGTACTCTCTTCCACATTTTAATGGCTCATAACATTTATGGCATGAAAAATTAACCAGACATAGTTTGGAGATCCAGTGAACAAAGGAAACTCATGATCTCCAAAAGAAATGCTATCCCAAGGTCAAGTTTGGAGATGCAGTGATCACCATTGATCCCAGTGATGATCAATGGTCCTTAGACTACCTTTAAAATTTTACCACAACCCCACCTCAATCAGAGATCTAGTGACTAAAGGCCATCTCATATTCTCAAAGTACTTGATTCAACCATGGTTAAACTCAGAGAATAAGCGACCAAAGACTTCCTCAATTCTTGAAGTCTTTTCCTTAAGTCATTCAAAAACTTGGAGAATTAGCGAACAAAGGATATTTTAAGCCATGAAACACAATGCCTTAACCATGATCACATATGGAGAATCAATGAACAAGATAAATCTCTTAATCTTGGAGAGGAATTCTTAACCATGGTCAGGCTTTGAGATTGAGTGAATAACCCAAATTTCCAATTCGCTGAATGCTTTTCATACCTTAGGTTATATCTCGAGATTAAGCATGGACCATAGATCTTAGGAATAATTGAAAATAGTCACTAAGTTGCACAATCCATTAAACCTTTAGTCTTTTCATTCTGATAATATGGGACAAAGAAGTCACACCTCCATTTTACTTTGTTTTCTAGGTTGTCAAAAGATTTAGAACATCACCAACTAATTCTGAGATCTTGTGAACACTTCATTCACTTGATCACCAAATAACTTAGAACATTGGCATTCCTTCTTGAGATTAAGTGACAAAGGAAACTATATCTTTCACCAAATTGCTTTGTTAGAGCTGCCAACTTAGAGAATACGAGAACAAGACTCAGTCGCCAGATCGCTGGACAATATGTTGTAGGACACATATGTCAAGAGATTAAAACTTGACCACCGATTGCATAGAAAATCAATAGCATTTGCTAGATCACTAAGAGATTTAGAACTTATCCACCTAATTAAGAGAACAGGAGATAACCGCCATGCCAAGTCATTGAATGTTTCAAAGAAATCACCAAGAATCAAGTGAATAGGAGACCATATAGTTGTTGGATGTTAAAATTAACTGTGACAAAGAATGAGAGATTTAGTGACTAAAGGAGACTTAACAATGGATTCACTATGGTCACTAATTCACTGAAAGACTTACAAACAAGGAAAAACATTGCACAATTTAGTGAAGACTAGGAAAAATGACCACATGCAAAATTGGAAGGCTTAAGTGACCTGAAAAGTAATGAGCGAATAGAATAAACTAGGGCACACTCGCATTAGCCAAAGAAATAACCATTTCTAAGAAAAATGTCTAAGGCAAGGGTTTTTATAACACAAGTATAACAAATTTTAAGGAATTCTAAACCCTAAACCAGACATTTTCAAAAGCCAAGACATTGAAACAAGACCAAAAGAAAAGACCTCAGAAAACCTAATATACACCCAACAGTGGCTCTATCTGAGGATGCTTGAATGCAAGTTTATAGAAAGAAACCATGAATCTCTGGGTGGTAGACCACAAAAACCTAACCTAAAATAGGAAAATAAACACACCTATATGTATATATAGAACTACTGTGCATGGAAAGATAGAATCAATTGAAGAAATATTTTAGGAATTGTCCATGCACTGGCAATTCCTGTTCCTCACCATCTAGATTTCTCAGGAAGTATGAATCCTTTCCATGAATTTGATGAATAATGAAAGGTCCTAACCAAAAGGATTCAAAATTCTTATGCTTTCCTTTGTCCTCAGCCTTGGCATTCCACTGCAAAACCATATCATTTGGCTAGAACTTTCTAGTAGTAGCTCTTTTGTTAAAGAGATATTTCATTTTCTACTGCAGTTTTACATCCTCCTTTTGTCCCTCTCTTCTGATTTCATCCAACTCCACTAGTTGAATCATCCTATCCTACAATGGATCACTGACTTCCATGTATTCTTCTCTTATGAACTGGTAAATAGGCAAAAAATTATTCATAGGGAACCTAGACTTTACACCATATACCATTTCAAAAGGAGACCTTCCTGTTGCTTCCTTTTCATTAATTCTATCATCCCATAGTGCCAATTTCAATTTCACATGCCACATCCTTTTATTTTTTTCCAAAGTCTTCTTTAGAATTTGCAGAATAATCTTGTTGCTAGATTATGCCTACCCATTTGCCTATGGGTGGTAAGGGGATGAATATGACATAACTATTCCCATCTTAGTACAAAAAATAGTAAATTCCTGAGACCTAAAGCTCATAGCATTATCCATTACTAGTTTCATGGGAACACCAAACCTAGTAACAATTTTATTCATCAAGAATTCAATAACTACTGTATTGGTTGCCTTTTTAGTTGGGATAGCCTCTATCCATTTAGTAAAATAATTAGTAGCCACCAAAATGTGACTATGTCCTCCACTGGATTTCTTTGAGAACTCCCCAATAAAATCCATGCCCCACATAGAAAAAGGGGCCTCTACAGCCACATGGTTTAATAACAAGGCACTTGAAAATTTTAATTTCTTTGAAAACCTCTATCATGATTCACATTTTTTGACATGTGAGTGGGTATCCTTAAATAAGACCAGCCAGTAATATCTAGCTCTTAGAATTTTGTGAGCTATAGACCTAGCTAAATGATGTCCTCCACACATCCTAGAGTGCATCTCTTTTAAAACTTTTTCAAACTGACACTTATCTAAATAGAAAAGTAGCATTCCATCACTATCTTTCCAAAATAGATCACCCTATATTAAAACATACCTTTGAGCCTGTAACCTCAAACTCCTTTGGTTGTCATTCAGATCTTGTGGACAAGCAACATATTTGATAAAATGAACAATATTGGTATACCATGGTTGCATCTCTATACTTGTCACATTTTCCTTACCAATGGCTACATTGTTTACTTGCACAAGGTCCATGTTTTCCTCTGTCATGAGCTTAGCAAGTCCCAAACCTCTTACAAGCTTGGTTATGTGGAATTCAATGTCAAATTCTTGAATCATATTGATCCATTTACACCTCTTCCCAATAACCTCACTTTGACTCAAAATATCTTTTACTGATGCATGTGGAACATATGCATTTACTTTTGCACATACCAGATAAGGTCTGAAGGCCTTAACCAACTTTACTAGTGCATATGCCTACTTCTCCATCAACTCATAATTAATCTCAATAGATTGTAGTGACTTATTGAAAAAAGAAATACGATGCTCAAACCCTTCCTCATCTTTCTGTAACAAAATAGCTGCAATAGTATGAAAAGATGCAAAGGAAAATAGAGAAAATGGTTTTGAATAGTTAGGGGATATTAAAATAGGAGCCTCTTGGATTTCTTGTTTAATTTTTTCAAAAGCTTGTTGAGTCTCACAATTCGAGTCAAACTTAACATCTTTCTTCAAAAGCTTCACAATAGGTTTGACAAGTTCAGCAAAATTGGCAATAAACCTCCTGACAAAATTAATCTGTCCTAAAAAAGACTACACACCTTTGATATTTTTGGGAGGGAGGACCTTTTTGATTGCTTCCACTCTTTCCAGATCAATTCTCACTCCTTCCTTGGACACCATGTGACCCGGCAATTTTCCCTCTATTACAACAAATTGGCATTTTTTGGGATTTAGTGAGATGCCAAATTCCAAAGCCTTGACAATAACCTTCTCCAAATGTTTGTAGTGGTCCTTAAATTTCTTAGAATAGGTAGTTAGTTCATCTTGATACACAACCATTAGGAAATTTATCAATTCTTTAAAAGCAACATCCATTGCTCTTTGAAAAGTTGCTCCAGCATTCTTCAAGCCAAAAGGCATACAGACATATACATAAGTTCCCCAAGGGGTAGTGAACATTGTCTTGAATTTTTTAGACTCTTTAACCAAAACTTGGTTGTATCCTAAGAACCCATCCATCATAGACAATAATTCACTGCCAGTTACTCTATGCAACATAGCCTCCATGTTAGGCAATCCATAATTGTCCTTAAGTGATGCAACATTTAAATTCCTAAAGTCAACACAAAGTCTAATGTCACCATTCTTTTTGCTTACTGGTACAAAGTTAGAGACCCAAAAAGAGTGCCTAATAGGCTCAATGATACCAGCATCTCTCAATTTGGTCAACTCAATCTGCATCTTTGTAGCTAATAAAGGGTTGATAGGTCTCTATTTCTATCTAAATGGCTTGGTTTCTTCCTTTAGAGGGATCTCATGTTGAAATAGATTAGCATATGCTTTGAGATCATTATAAGACTAAGAAAACACATGCTTGTATCTCTTCAACATTCTTATCAAATTTCCTCTCACTTCTCTGCTCAATCTTTTCCCAATGTACACCAACTGATGGGAAGTTTTAGATCCTAGTTTTATTTCCTCTAAGTCTTGCATTTTAGTTTTAGACTTTTGAGACAAGTAACCATCATTTATCTTGAAAATTCACTCTAACTCCACTAATCCCTTTGGTATGTGATTTGAAGGAAGTTGTACTATCTTATTTCCCATAATACACTCTTTTCCCTCAACAGACTATTGTGCTTCATTAAAATATATCTTTTGACCATCATATTGATCTATACCCTAAAGAAACCTAAGGATATCAAAATCATCCTCAAAAACTTACCAATTATACACATTATTGGGCACTACAGGCCTACTTTTGATTTCTAACATGGACACACCAGTGAGGGTAATATCATTATTTTTAAGGGCAACATTAGCAAGAAAATCTACCATGATATTATTGGACCTTTCTACCCAAATGAGATTGAAAGCCTCAAATAATTTTAATCTAACCCAAACAACATGTTTGTACAATTTCAATCTCTCATCCTTGGCAGCATATTTAGATCTTACTTGAGCTATAATTAATTGGGAATCACCATGGACCTTTAAAAATTTGATGCCATGCTTTATGGAAACATCTAATCCCAATATTAGAGCCTTGTATTCAACAGTGTTATTAGTACACTCAAAGGTTAAGAGGAAAGAGTATTTAAATGTAATACCTAATGGGGAAATGAACACAACACCAGCTCTCGATCCTTCCTTGGAGCATCCACCATCAAAAAACATTTTCCAAAGCCCATTATGCTATAGCATTAATTCATCCACTATGGGATCTATATTCTTCATCTGAGGCACTATCTCTTCAATCATGAAATTATTCATGTCAATATCCAAAAAGCAATTCAAGTCTTTTGGGGCAACCTTCTCAACCATGATATTAGAACGGGACTCCCTATACAACTTTACTTTAGTCCCATTGATTGGAATAGTGGCATATGACAGATCTAGTTGCAATTTTCCACCCACTACTGCAGCCCATTTCCTTGATAGAAGCATACCATAATGAAGCTTTGTGTCAACCACAACCACATCCATTTTGTATGTGGCCTCTGGAAATGCAAAAATCTTTACTTCAATTATAACTAGAGTCCCTACAACAGGCACTACTTAGTTATCCATAGCATAGCATCTACCATAAGATGTGTCTACTTGTAATCCAAGCTCTTTCATTACATGATAGGGCATTACAGTTGCAGCAGCACTAGAGTCAATCATACAATTCTTTAGTAGAAAATTGCTAACTATCAGTGTAACATAGAAAGGGTCAATAGATGAAGGCTCTCATGTCACAATACTTCCAACACATACATTAGAAATGTCATCTATTGAAATAGGCCCTTCTACTACACTCCCCCCCTCTTTCACAACAAGGGCCACTCCTTGTTCACTTATGAGAGCCAAAGCTGCAGTCTTATGCTCCTTGATCTTCAACATTTCAGGTAAAGGGATAGAAACCTTCATTTGAGACAAGGCATGTCTCATATCAAAAGTAGGAGGATCAGTAGAAGCATCAGGAGAATCTTTTGGTCTTCTAGCTCTCCTCTTAACCTTGTTAGTAACAATTTCCTCATTCTTTTTCTTTTCAGTTACAAGCCCCTCCTTCTTGTTACTTATAACATTGGACTTTGGGGAATCCTTACTCTGATGGCTATCCTTGACAAATACTAACCTCGGGACTCCCTGATTAGTATCCACCCTTTTGTTCCTCAAATCATATGAGGACTTGGCTTGTGTTATGCAAGCCAAAATTAGAGTTCTAATCTCATCTTCACTAGGCTTTATCCATTTTTTCTCATCTGATCTTGACTCTACCATATTGGTTCTACATGTGTCATTATCAGACTCATCATGATCAGAGTGAGTGAATACTTGCTACTCATACTCAAAGAGAATCTTCCTCTTATGATCTACATCAGAATAGATCTCTTCATCATCTAAGGATAAGAGATCCCCCATCACTTCAATGGTAAACATATTAACAATAGGTTTTTTAGATCCTTCATAATCTTCTACATATGGGTTAGCAGCATCTTCCCCCAAGGCCTGAGCCACAGCACATTGGAAAGGTGAATGAGGCATGTTACAAGCCACACACCAAGGAGTATTTTCCACATTGTGTGTTGTGCCTTTCTTCAAAGGTTTAGGTATATCTCTCCCCTTTTGAGGCTCATTATTATTAGGAATAGGTCTCCCATCCTTCCAATTTGTCTTATAGGGCATATCTCATAAATTAGGGAGTCGATCCTACCTCTGATAAGGTGGTCTTGCATCTTGGAAATTTCTTCCACCCTTTTCAAACTTTTTTGGGAAGTCCTTAGTAACATTTTGTGATTTATCCATTTTATCATCATCCTTGAATGGCCTTGCAGGTTTTGGTCTAGTCTCTTTCCACAATCTACCCTCATCCCTTTTATATATTTGACTAGATGCCTTTTGGTTGCTTTCAATATTTATGGCCAATTTAAAGGCATCCCTTAGGGTGTGAGGATTTTTATCTCTCAGAAGATAAGACATTTTACCATCCATAGAATTGAAATATGTGGTTAGACAAACTACATCATCAAATCTCAATACTTGGAACAATTTGTACATGGCCTTTTGAAATCTGCCATTAAATTCTGACATGCTCTCATTGTAATTCTTCTTGATATTGTTGAACTCATTGAGCATGTAACTTGAGTTTACATGTTCTGCATATTGTTCCTTGAAACATCTGAGAAATTCATCCCATGATGCAATACTATTCTTAGGTAGGCCTCTATACCAATCCTTGACATCTTCAACCAATGACTGAACAAAGAGCTTCATTACAACATCTTCATGCTCAATTTCATAGTCATTGAGTTTGTCAGTGAAGAATTTCAGATTCTCTTCACATGTGATCACATTGTTACCAGTGAATAATGGGATCTTCTCCCTGATCTCATTAGGGACAACATTAGGTTGACTAGGGATACCATCAAAAAATAAAGGCTTATACCTATCTAAGTGAACCAGTCTTCTTTGGAAATTTTGTGAGATTTGGGTTGTCACTCCAACATTTTAACTAGATATTGTGGCATTTTGGTTACCAATCACAGGGACTGTAGTACTGGTGTTTTTCTTGGGATTTGAAGCTTGGGATTTAAGGATAGTATTACAAGGTTGACTAGAGGGCATTGTTTCGAAACTCATAGTGAAAGAACTACTAGCAGACAGATTCATATTTGCATGTAGGAAGGAAATCTTTCTTTTCATTTCGTCAGCAGCAGCCTCTAATTCCAACTTCTCAAGTTGGAGAGCCAAATCTTCCTTGGCCTTTCTTGCCTTTTCCAATTCCAAGCTTTTCTTGAGAGACAATGTTAGAAGGAACAACATTTTTCTTAGGCTCATTAATGCTTATGCCAACCAATTTCTATTTTCCTTTATCAAAAACATCTTTAGGGGCATATCTAAGGTCCTTGTTCCTTTTAATCTTTGAGGGTTGTAATTTCCTAATGATAGGGCCTTCCTCTACAAACTCATCCTCCAGTGGGTCAGGTTTATTAGCATTTTCTTGGTTCCTCATAGTTCCTATATCTCCAAACAGCTCTTTGTTTAAACCATGAACATTTTGATTCAAGCTTTTAGCCTGGATCTCATTATTTTATTTTTTTCTTAGGAGATCTTGTCTTTCCATCAACAAATCATAGATTTGTTGTTCCTGCACCTTCATTCTTTTAGTGATTTCTACTAATTGTTCTTGTTCTCTCCTCTTCAAGGCTAATACTTCCTCTCTTAACTTGTCAGAATCATAGGAAGCGGTTTTTGCAGCAGATGTTTCTCCTAACTATTCTAAAGTTTCTTTTGCAGGAAAGAAACCCACATCAGTGAGTTTATCTTCTTGAATGGGATTAATTGTGCTAGGCTAGCTCTTCCTATTAACCTCTAGTCCATCACAAGAAGAGGAAGCTTCATGAGGAATGGGTGTAGGGATCCTGTCCCTAACGGGTCTAGGAGAACTAGGATTGAAAATACCTCTTCTAGACAATTGTCTCCTACTAGGCGTTCATAGTTCATCCATATTACTCTCTGGATGATCTTTGTAATATGACCTAGTATATCTTTGTTGACTCATGGTGTGTCACAACAAGATCTAGAAAAACTTACAAATACCAGCAACTGGTAACATAGAATTTCAAAGTCACCACCCACGAACAGGTGGGTATAAAAATAAAAAGCTGGTCTACAAAAAATACAATAGACAGTATAGCACAAATATACTATAAATTCATGTTCAAGTCCCTAACAGAGTTGCCACTTTTGTTAGCACTTAAACCTACGGATGATTAAAATATTCAGGAAATTCACCTAATACAAGACTCATGTACTCCCAACAGCTACATCCAACACAATTTAAAAGCTAAGGTATTAAGGCTTCAAGCCTTCTTCACTTTAAGTAGCACTCATGCAAGTTTACCTTTCAATAACTCACTATTTTTCAATTAGACTTAAAATTGAAAATAAAATCCCTCACTGCTATACTATCTTCTTCTCAAAATTAACTCAATAAAACACCACTACTCTGAGGACAACCCAGATTATCCTGATACAGAGCACCATAATAAAAATCACAACTGAGATAGCATGGAATAGTGGCCTAAGGACATTCATACTTCTTCCTTTTCTAAGTTAAACACAAGGAAGGATAACCTCTCTCAAGTGCTTCTTCAAAGCATTATAAAATTGATCTATGCATTTGACATAGCCAATGCAACTCATAAACTTACAAATAAAAGTAAATGGAGATATTTTTTAATAAAATGATGGTGAACAGATGCAAATTGAACTAAACCAGTGCCTTATTCATTGGGCTAGAGTCAAAATTTAAAATCTGTAGAAGCTTATTAACACAAAGATACTAAAATTCAAGTAAATTTCCTAACAATTCACTCTCCCAATTCCCAACCCTGCCATCAAATTCATGTATAGATATTCAAATCCTAGAGACCTCCCTGAAGGTTTAATCTCTCCTTGAGAGAAACTTGAGCTCAACCCCTATATTCACCTTGTGAATAATACATTAAAGAGCCTTACTAATTAATGGATAAGAAACTCAAAGTATCCATACACAAAGACAACCCGAGATAGCGATGAAATTCTAGTATATTTGTATTAATCTTCAACTGTATCCATTACAATTTTAACAAAAACATCAAAGAAGTCAGATTCTATATTCAGTCTTTCTTTACAAAAACTTTCACCACCCTTACGAAAAGAGAAAATTTTTCTATATATACCTCTAGCCACCTTGGAATCCTTGAAAGGATGCAACAAGCTTCAGATGGCTAGGAAAATGACTTGCACTAAAGAAAAAAAGTACAAACCAAAAGACAATGATTATAACAACCAAAAGTAGTTCACAACTACTGGTATCTTCACAGGTGGCACCTTTGTCTAGATATTTCAGAGTAGTTACTTTGATTTGTAGCATGAATGATGACTGCCAATATAGGCTAACTTACATCATCCTTTGTTTGAAACATGCTCTCCCTCAAATTCTAGATCAGGTGCCATGTGTACTTTATTCTTCTTCCTCTACCTCTAGCTCTTGGACAACTAGCTTCTTCTTCTTTTTCTTTGTCATTTTGTCCCAAGTTGTCACATCATCATCAGATGGCCAATTGAAACTCTGCAGCTCCTGTAGTGATTTGATTTGTAGGTCCTACTTAGAATCAGTTATAGCCTTAACCTCTACAACAAACCATGTGAAATCACCTTCAACTTTGAACAAACTATCAATTATACCATTGCACCCATCCAAGTCTAAAATATTATCATGTTTGAGAAAGGCCTCATGTCTGATTACCAATTGATCCATCAATGACCTCCATTCATCAAAGTTTACCACACTTCCATCACTATCAAAAATAGAGGGAAAAAACTTAATTACTGTAATCCTTGTCAAATATAGCCAACTTGACTCTCACTTGATTTGACTTTCCTTTGAAAAACTTTAAAATAGCAACAACCAATCCACTCTTTTCATAAACTTCTGTTACCACCTCAGGGATATCAGACCTATACTCCTGCAACCCATCGAGTTTTTCAAATAACAAACTCCTCCCGGACCAAATGTTGTGAAGTGGCTCCAAAGTAGCCAGTGACTCATTTATTTTATCATTTGTCTTGTGTAACATGATGACAGACTGATTGACTGACTCCATCTTCTCTTTTCTCTTGTCCTATCTATGTTGCACAACATTGGTTATAGTTTTCAGGGCTACTTCTAGCCTTATTTTCTCTAGATCTTCCACTGGATGGTGAAGAACCTCTGCTTCAGGTTCAAGAGGGGCTTCAATTTTCAAAGGTGGGGGAGGCACTACCTTAACTACTTCTTCAAGCTTTTCTCTTAGTTCCTCCAATTCACCCTCCATTTTCTTGATCATCATAAGTTTTAAATCCCTATCCTTTGCAAACCTCATTGAGTTCTCAAACAATTTTTCATATCTTTCTGACAATTGGATGGTTTTGGCTTCATTTAGGTGAGCTAACTGTGTTACTACCTTTGACACCTCAAGATTGGTGATGTTTTGGATAGTCCAGACAATCTTATTGTCTTCTATCTTATCCTCAATGCTAACCATGGATGGCTTCTAAGTTCTTGGGGCCAAAGACCAAAGTGCAAAAGCTTGTGACTTGGGGTCATAACCACTTCCTCTAATCATGTCATCAATATGCACCTCATATGAAAAGCCTCCCTTAGGCTATTTCCTAATTTGGTTAATGATAAAGGTAGAAGTTAAATCCCATCCAGGAGTCAAAAGCATGCCACTTGATCTAACCATTTCTCTTGCTTCCTCCACAGTGATCTTCTCAAGACTGGGATCATATGATGTCAGAGCTCTTAAAGTCTCTTCACTTGGTTCCATACCTTCAGGTAGGGACTTCTTCACCTCCTCTTGCTTCCTCCAAATGAGGAAATCATTGAATTCTTTAATTTTGATGAACTAGTCATCACTGAGAAACTCTTCTTGGTACAATTCTCTTTCATCTATTCCTAATATCAAGGGTAACTCCCCTTCTTCTTTTGACACAATTTTCTTTTCTTCTTTGATAGCCATTATTAATTGATGGTGGTAGGCTCTTTTACTGGGCATAAGAACTAAAGCACTGTTAACTAACTTCTTTTTCTTTCTCACCTTTGAAGGCTCACCAATTTCTAGCCTCTGTTTCTTCAATGGTGGCTCTGAAGTAGCCTCAACCTCCATTGGATCTTGAGTTAAGTCAATTATTGGTGCTTCCCCTACTAGAGGTGGATTACTACCTTCTTGTGACTCATGAGTGAATTCTTCAGGTTCAAAGGTAGAATAATTTCTTGGTACCTCTAGCTTCTCCTCAAGCAACCCCTCCAACTGACTAGACAGGGTGCCATGCATTTTTATCATTTTTTCCATTATTTGCAGGTATGGGAGCTCAGGGAAATAACCATTAAAAGGAATTCCTACCACCTTCAGCTTGGCCTCTATGTCTAGTAGATCAAAGTATTTGGTCCATCTTCTCCCTGCTTCATCCAAGTCCATCATATTCCTTATCACATCCTCCTCATCTAGGCCCTCATGCTCTTTGATAGTTCCAATGTTCCCTTAGAGTCAACATACCAGCAAGTACCTGTAGTCATCTTGAATTAATTTAGCCAGCTACTAACTTAATCCAGTGCTCTTTTTCCAATCAAGAAGTGACCAATTCTGAATTTCCCTGGTGTGAAATTACCCTTCCTACGAGGTCCTAGGTGCTCTTTGTTAGTCCACATTAATTGCCAAATGAATTCCATCATTGCAACTCTGGGAGGTGCATATTTTGGAAGCAAATGTGAAGGTTGGGGGCAACCATAAACCCTGATGACTGTGAAGGTTTCCCCTAGGTAGAAATCTCCCTAATTGTGGTTCCCCAACCATTTGTCTTCAAATTGCATTGGTCTTAAAACCCTGAAGACCTTTGTTGACAATCTTACAACATTTGTTCCTAACATTTCAAAAATTGGGTCGACAAAATAGTTCTAAAAAATGGAGAAGTTACACTCATTGGATGTGATGTTCCAAACTCTCAACCAATATTGCATTGGGTTGGGAATGTCCTTAAAATGAGTCCTTATCATCAACATTCTTGCATCAAAATCATTAACATGATGGTACAAAATCAAATGCATAAGAAGGGAATAGTGCACGAATCTGATAGGTCTTTTATTTTCCTTGATAGACACAAACCCTTCATGCATCATATCAATTACATACTAGATGTAATCATAATGAGTATTGGTGTGATAATTTTGAATGTCAAGGATTATCATTAAAAGCTCAGCAGACAACTTCTCATCATCCCCATCAATCCCTAAAACCCTACACAACCCATGACACAAGAATTTCATATAATGATTGAGGGATGAAAATAGATACAGGGCATTCATACTTGTCGAGAGAGGGGCTATGTACTTATCTTTCTTTGGCATATGCTTGACTGTTTGCCTCTTTACTAATCCTATGTTATTGGCATACTTGTCCCTTTCCTTTTTTAAATCAATTTCAGTGGAGGAAGAATAGAATTTGAAAGCTTTCATGAAGGACCCCCTATCCAAGGAAATAAACACAAACTTGTCTTCACACCTAATGCATCTAGAAATGGGATCATACAACCTAGCCAGCTCAATGATTAAATCTACATCTAAAAATACATCAGGCACAATTAGCTTTTCCTTTCCCAATGCCCAAGCATTACAAATAGGTATAGCTTTATCCCTATTGTTATAAAAGTATGAGAATGTGGTAAAACCTGAACCTATAGAAGTGATAGGGTCCCTACATTTGTCCATGATATCTTCAAATGCCATGTCGATAGCCTTCTTGTTTTGATTTGAACTAGGAAGCAACTTGAAGAATTCATCTAAGTAATTCGGCTTTCCTTTATCCTCTCCACTCTGTTCTTTTGCAGCCCCGCTGGATGATGCTACACTCACTATTGGTCGACTCATCTTGATAGAACATGAACCTCTCAATTCTACAACCTTTGCACTACTCAATCTCTGCTACAGTGCCAGCAATCTCAATTATCTTTAGAATATCTTTGAGCACACAAAGCAATGCATTCCTTTTTATATACTTCAAAAATTGTGTGTGTATGATTGCCAAATCATAACAAATCTGGCCTAAGTCACTTCTACATTCAATTTTTCATATTACTAACCTTCAAATCATAGCTAGCCATGGTGTAGATGCTGACAAAATGATTTTAAAAATCATAAACAAGGTGTGAGAGCAATAATCATGGCTTTTTGCATTAAAACCTTTAAATACTGATGTAAACCCTTGTTAAAACTTGATTAGATGGCTTTCTATCTTTTCAAGCTTAGCAATCTACCCTCTTCCATGTTGTAATGACTCATAACACTGATGGCATGAAAACTTAACCAGACATAGTTTGGAGATCCAGCGAACAAAGGAAACTCGTGATCTCCAAAAGAAATGCTAACCTGAGGTCAAGTTTGGAGATCCAACGATCACTGTTGATTCGAGTGATGATCAATGGTCCTTAGACTACCTTTCAAAGCTTACCACAACCCTACCACCTCAATTAGAGATTTAGTGACTGAAGGCCATCTCACATTCTCAGAGTACTTGATTCAACCATGGTTAAACTCAGAGAATAAGCGACCAAAGACTTCACCAATTCTTGAAGTCTTTTCCTTATCTCATTCAAATGCTTGGAGAATCAATGAACAAAGGATATTTTAAGCTATGAAACACAATGCCTTAACCATGATCACATATGGAGAATCAACGAACAAGATAAATCTCTTAATCTTGGAGAGGAATGTTTAACCATGGTCAAGCTTCGAGATTGAGCGAATAACCCAAATCTCCAATTCACTAAATGCTTTTCATACCTTAGGTTATATCTCGAGATTAAGCACTGACCATAGATCTTAGGAACAATCAATAGTAGTTGTTGAATAATGCAATCCAT
Source organism: Chamaecyparis obtusa (assembly GCA_027943335.1). Classification (NCBI taxonomy): domain Eukaryota; kingdom Viridiplantae; phylum Streptophyta; class Pinopsida; order Cupressales; family Cupressaceae; genus Chamaecyparis; species Chamaecyparis obtusa. Next base: position 1,754,836 of record BSBK01001707.1, read on the forward strand.
TAAACCTTTAGTCTTTTCATTTTGAGAATATGTGACAAAGAAGTCACACCTCCATTTTACTTTGTTCGCCAGGTCACTGAAAGATTTAGAACATCACCAACTAATTCTGAGATCCAGTGAACACTTCATTCGCTTGGTCGCCAAATAACTTAGAAAATTGGCATTCCTTCTTGAGATTAAGTGACAAAGGAAACTATATCTTTTTCCAAATTGCTTTGTTAGAGCTACCAACTTACAGAATACAAGAACAAGACTCAGTCGCCAGATCATTGGACAATATGTTGTAGGACCCATATGTCAAGAGATTAAACCTAACCGCTAATTGCTCAGAAAATCAATGAAATTCATTGGATCACTGAGAGATTTAGAACTTAGTTGCCTGATTAAGAGAACAGGAGATAATCGCCATGCCAAGTCACTAAATGTTTGAAAGAAACTACCAAGAATCAAGCGAATAGGAGACCACACAGTCATTGAGTCAGTGGATGTTAAAAGTAACTATGAAAAAGATTGAGAGATTCAGCGACTAAAGGAGACTTAATAACGTCAATTCACTAAAAGACTTACAAACTGGGAAAAACATTGCATGATTCAAAGAAGACTAGAAAAAATGACCACGTGCAGAATTGGAAGGCTTAAGAGACCCAAAAATTAATGAGCGAATAGAATAAACTAGGGCACACTCGCATTAACCAAAGAAATAACCATTTCTAAGCAAAATGTCTAAGGTAAGGGTTTTTATAACACAAGTATAACAAATTTTAAGGAATTCTAAACCCTAAACCATACATTTTGAAAATCCAAGACATTGAAACAAGACCAAAAGAAAAGACCTCAAAAAACCTAAAATATATCAAACAGATCCCAAAGTCCAATGCCCTCTTCACACCATGCAAAAGTTTTGTGCCCTCTTCGCAGCTGCAGCTCTTTGAACAGAAAAGTTACAAATGACGCTTTTTCTTTCTTTTTTTTTTTTTATAATCAAGAGGGAGTCAAAATTATGATGTCACGATCGGTATTATGACACTGTCGGGGGCACTTGCAAAAAAAACACAAAAAACAAATATAAATAGTAGAGCCGTCACAAATTGGCATCAAAATTTGATCCCAAATGTTGTAGTGCAAGTTGGCATGTTAGAACTTCCTTGAAATCATAATAGAGAAACAATATAGCTCTTCAATAACATCTCCAATGGCTAAACCAAGTATGCAACACAAAAAGGACCGTGCAACTCAATATGAGTAGATGAGTTGCTTCACATAGTCAGCTCCACCAAATTAACTGAAACTTTATTCTTATGGTTAAATACATTATGCACTCTTAACAAAACATTCTTAACTCATCACCAAACATGAAACCAAACATGCATATCATAATGATAGGCGCAACGAATGAAACAATATAAACACTGTCGGCTCCAACAAATAAACTCAAGAAACTGTAACTGGAAAATAGAAACATCATAACTCAACTTTAACTGCACAACTAACTCTACATCCATGAACATAGCATCAAAAACATGTATACAACATAAACATAAATGCACAAGGCTCCATCACAACCATGTTACGAATGGGAACACTGAGAGGGGGGGTTAATCAGTCTTCTATACAATTATGTTCTTATACTTGAAACTAAACTCAATGTCTTAATTGTTGAACTGAATATCAAATCATGTAAAGTAATCAATACATAACACCAGATATGGTTATGGGGAAACCTTGGCCAAAGGAAAAACCCTGGTGGGAATTAATACCCACTAATAAATGTACTTGTGTATTATGAACCTGTTAATGTCCCTCCCTGTTAGGAGCTATCATTACAATGCATTAAGTACATAGACCTTGTCAAGGGTCAGACCCTGTTAGGAGTCTTGCAATTAAATCTATTAGGGGTGAGGACACACTATCCTAGAGCTCACTTCTCAAGTGGTGAAGGCTACAACCTTCAAAGTATCAAATACACACTATATCTGCAAGGTGAACTTATGTTGTGACACAACTTGTCTGATCAGTTCCTTATGTGTGTTGATGCTTTAGCCTCTTGTAAAGATCTATATCATACTAACTACTCTTTGCATACTTCTTCTCTACTTCTATCAACTCTATTTCTCATGCCATACTAAAATACAAAAGCGCATGTCTTATTTATATGTGCAAACAAAACTATTCACCAAGTCGACCTATAACTAATACACACAATGCTTCCAAATGAATGGGATCAAGCATGTTTACATAAAATGAGTTTAACATGTCTATAACACATTTAAAATAGGTGCATAGCCTTTACAAAACAATATTATAACCGCTAACCAAAATACCAACAGTCAGCTCCATGCTCTGTTCTATTTTGTCACTCACTGTCTGTCACTTCAACTCGGTGTATCTTCATCATACTGACTCATCTAATCTTGCAATCTTAACCATAGCTCAATAACATAATAAAAATATTATCTTCAATGGTGCATACCAAAACTTATTCATACACATGTGCATTGATGCTCTATTCATCTAGTGCTTCACTGTCTATCTAGTCTTTCATACTTAGTCATTTTCTGATCTTCTAAGTTATGCGCTAACTCCAAAACTTCTTATGGATTTTTTTCCATAATGACAACACTAAATCATATTCATATACAATAGTATAGTCAAATTTCCAAAAATCTCCCCCTTTTTCATTAATGGCAACAAAGGAATATGGAAAAGTTACTAAACTATATCTTACACAAAAACTTCTATCATATATTCTATCTTATATCTCCACTGTACTATATACTCTACTCCTCCTTTGAAATTAATGAAAAAGGTGCTCAAAAAATACAACTCAAAGTACTTACGCTGAGAGTACATCTGGATATGCAATCTTTAAGTTTTGGATTTCTTGCTACCAGAATGCCTTCAGGGCATTTACTATCTAGAGATGGGCGCACAAAGAATAAGTTAATTTCTCCATCTTCTTCAAATATGTGCATGGACCTTGATCATATGTCACAATAGTGGCATCATTCTCCTTGATATTCTGATTTAGCACATCCAATGAGGGCGCAAGTGCATGTCTCAATTGAGCTTGCCTAGCCCTGATCTAAGCCATTTCTTTTTTTGCTTTCTCTATCTTATCCACTTGTCCTTGGTAGACATTATTACACATATTTACATCTCTAGAGGGATATTCCACTGATTTACTTACTGCATCTATCATAGCTTCTTCTTCCTAAATTTTCTTATAAAATTCTGCAGTCAGTTTGTCTTGGTTCATACAATCAGCTATTATTTTTCTTCCTTTATCTGCTATCTCCTTTAACATAGCTTGACCAACCTTTAAAGAACTAAGTTCAAGTGTGAAGTTACCTATCAATTCACTTAGCCTCTTCTTCAGATATTTTTCTTCTACCATATTAGATGTTGATTCTTCTAGAGTAGAGAAGTTTGTTTTAAAGCTTGTCAAAATGTTGCTTACATCTTCAACTGAATGAATATTTACCACTTTCTTGTCCTTGGGAAATAGACTGTTCAGTATGCTTACTGATTCCACAAATAGAGGGTTCCTCATTACCTATTTCTCTTTTTTTTTCTACATTGCTAACACAATGATCTTGATCAGGTCTTCTTCTCCCCATGAATCTAAGCTTGTTGTGTCAGGGGTCAAACTTGACAATAATGAGATTGAGGGATTAGGGGTAAGGAGTGAAATTTTAGTAACATCCATTACCTCAGATTTTACAATCATTGGTGTTTCAATAGAGGGCTCATCTGCAAGTTCATCTTTCTCCTCTTCATCCTCTTTCTCTTTTTCTTTTTCTTTCTCTTCTTCTTCTTCATGTCTTGTTAGATCCTCAATCTAAACTTCTTCTTGCTACATAGATAAATTATCACTGCATAGTATTTCAGCCTCTTTTGTACTTACAAAGGCTTCCTCAAACTTATCCAAGTCATTATCTATGGCTGCCATTGATATCTCTACATTATCAATCATAATTGTATCATCTTGTGTTCTAGTCATATTGCATTATTAGACACTATCACCATGGATACTAATGTTAGGAATGAATGCAAAGTGTTTTGGCAGTCATTCTACAGCAGTTGTTGTTGCATTCATGACTTGGATTGTCATTGATGTCAACACAGTGATATTCTGGATATTAGCAGGAAAGTAGGTACAGTTTTGTTTTGCACACATGTTGTATTGTAGATTAGATTTTGCATAGTTGATGGTATGTTCCTTGGTGTTTTATTAACCTATGGTTAATAGTGCAAAAAGAAATTCATTCATTTGTAAGAGTTATGAGCATTTTGGTGAAAGCAGTGTTTAGACAGTGTTTCTATGTAGCGATGTTTGGAAATTGGAGGATATCTCTTAGCTGGGATGGAATCTGATTTTGTGTAGTTAAAGGGATGCTGGAGACTCATTAATGATGACATGGTTCACAACACAAACTTTGAGGATATGTTTGGAGAAAGTTACAGTAACTGGAAGCTGACAGTTTTATGTGAATTCTGTGTGTAGCGTGTAGAATTTATTATTTTGTAATTGAGGACTGACTCATTTGTAATTATTTGAGTTTGGTATATAAGAAGGAATTTTTTCCTTATTGTAATGTTTACTATGAAGATTGTGATGTGAATATATGCATGAAGTGAAGAAAAGAGCTAATTCAGTGATGAAGGAAGACTTGTGAGTACAAAGATCTGAAGTTGTGATCTTGTGTAGAAAAGAGTGCAATTTTGGCATAGTGTGAAGGAGGTAATATATTTCATATTATTCTATTGAATAATTCTAAGATCTTTTGGACAGTGGGTTCAGAGATCTTGCCTTGAAGCTGTTTGGGCAGTGGGTCCTTCTGTCTTCCATAAACTCTTAACCGGGTTAGAATCTTTTAATAGGGATTAAAAATCTCCTAACAGGGATTTATATGTACTGAATGTATTTCATAAGACTCCTAATAGGGTCCATCCTCTAATAAGGAACCTTCATATTAGTGCATCATTTTGTGGGCATCATTCCCACCGGGGTTTACTCTTTTCAAGAGGTTCCCTAGTTAACATATCTTGTGTTATTATGCAATTGTGTATGATTATCTTTCTATGGTTGATTAGTACATTGATTATATTGTTTAAAGCTATTGAATGGATAAATTATCAGATAACTGATTCACCCCCCCCTCTCAGTTATCTTGGGGATCTTTACTTTCTAACAGCTAAATCTTGCAAACCTATTATAGGTGCATTAAGGACCTCTGATACTTTTTCTTCCTTAGATGGAGCTTGGGTTGCAGGTGTAGTAGATGGATACATGTGCCTATCTAAGAACACCTTGTCAAATTCTTTTTCAGTCTCTTTCGAAACTAATTCATAATCCTTGTTCATGATATGTAGAGTTCTTAGCTTTGTTCTTGGGTGAGGCTTCAACAAATACAACAAGAGTGTTTTCTCTTCAATTGAACATTTAAGGAGACTTTCATCCAGTATCTTCTCCCTTATTCTAAAGTCTTCTTCTATAGCCTATCTCTTCAAAAATTCTAAGATGTTCCATACACTATCTAGAAAAATTGTCTTAAGTTCCAAGACTGTCTTCTTGAACTTAATCATGTGTTTTATAATCATGGAATGGATCTCTGACTTATCAATGTCATGGTACTTATCATATAACTTTGCAATCTGATCCAACCTTCCTTCATCTACAATTCTAATTCTTAATATTTCAAGATTTGAAATTAATCCTACCTTAGGAGGTGTTTGATATTTTCTTCCTTGGCTTCTAGTGGATCTTGAGGATGGATGGATTGTGACTATCTACTTCTTCCTCTTGGGTATCTTTCTTGGTTCAGGAGATGGAGTGGAATCTAGATCAATAGTCTTTGTGGGCGTAGGAGTGTTATCATTAGTTTTACTTTTCTTCTCCTTGGGGTCATCATACTTCTCTATTTTGACTTCAGCAGTGGGTGCGCTCTCAATTTGCATTTATATCTTGGCTCCTCTAGATTTATCCAAGTCATCTTGAGTGACACCATGAACCTTTAGTATCTCAGAGGTGATTTTAGATGCTTTCCTCTTGGTCGTAGCAGTGTACAAGACTGCATCTACTTCTCTTGTTTTCTCCTCATAGGTTCCCCATCTTAGCTCATTAGGATCCTTGGGCACTGATAGTAGAACTTGTGCATATGATTCTATAATATGTTCTTCTACTTCATAACCGAGTGGATGAATCCACTTAGTTCTAGGTTCCACTTCTTCCATGCATGTGATATCTATCTCTACCATGAAGCAAATACTATCCTTATACTTCTCCACAATACTCTCAGGTATCCTATACCTCCTTTGTATCTTTATTCTAAATGTTTTGATTTCCAATTCCATGAAATCTTTCAAGGAACTCTCAGATGATACCTTGAATAAAATTTGAGGCATTGTAGGCAAGCTCCTATCTAGATAAAGATCTGATACTTTTCCAACTATATGGAAGTACATATAGATTATCAGTGATCCAAACCTAAATATCTTTCTTTTGTCATGCTTGATAGCCCTTAAGTTATCCATCAACTATGAACACAAGATCTCACACAATTTGAACTCTCCATTCTCCTTCACAATCCTTATGGCTACTAAAATAGTGGTTGCAGACACACTATTTACCTTGTTTTCATGTTGGAACTTATATCCAAGTATCATAGACATGAGCTTGATGTCCTTCTCCTCAATCAGCTCAATGGTCATGCCGCACTTATCACTATGTGGCTTACAAGCTTGTTCCACTAGTTTCCTTACATCCTTTCTAGTGGGAAGAATGGTGTTGGTCTTAGGAAGTCCAGTCATCTCATAAATGAGATCAGTAGTTATTCTAATAGGGACTTCACCTATCCAGAATAGGTCATTATGAATTATTCTCAATAGAATCTTAATCCATTCGGATTCATAAAACTCATATGCAGTTGCATACTCAATGATAGGGTTATTCTCTAAGTGTACAAACTCATTCACGAATGTTTTATCTGGATTCATCATGGTTACTATGTGCAACCTAATTCTATCCAGTCCTACAGGCTCCTTCTTACAATAAATGTATGCGCGTATATCCTCTACATGCATAAATCCCATTGGAGTCCTAGAGAATGCTCCTTCCAAATCATCTAGGGTTGACTTAAATGGATTCCTTTTAAATACATATCTTTTCCTTTCTACAATATCAAATACAACAAGAGTGGCCATAACTTACTTGATCAGGCTTATATAGGTTTCCAAATGAGTTCTCAACCGTCGTGATTGAACTAGGGCTTCACAACAACTTTCAAACTTCCTCATTGATAAATCAACTGCAATTCTTCACAACTCAAAATTATTTGATCTCATGTATTCTCCAAAGGCTCGAACTTGAATGAAAATGTGTGAATAATGAGTCTTTGGTGACTTTAAAACAACTTACCTCCATTAATGCTTGTTGCGTAAACACAGAATGCACACAGGGAATTACAATCTTCCTTTTTGCTATCAATTAGGCAGTGTGCTCTTGCATACTACATCACATAGTAATCAAACTGCTATAACCAAAGGCACATACTATGAGGGTGAGAATACCATCTGCGTAGGGGTCTAGAGCTAATCTAGCTCCCTCTATGATCATGAAGGTCATTTAACCATAAATAGGAGGTGCGTCCATTGTGGATGCATCCTAGACTATTTCAGCAACATTATCTATTTTTTCTTCATTCTAAATTGTGCTTTCATCTTCTATAGCTTTCACAAACTTGACTTCTCCTAACTCATCCAATATTGACTTTTGTGACTTATTGGGGCTTTCTTGTCTTTGCACTTTTGATCTGCAAAACTTTGAGATGTGCCCAGCCTTGTTACAAGAGTGAAAAATAACTGGAGGCCTTATATTCCTCACCACATTGATGTGAGTTACCATTTTGCACCATCTAGCTGTATGACCATTATAATTACATATCTGACATGTAATATTATTAGGACTTCTAACATTTTACTGAGGATGATTTCTCTAACTTTTTTGATTTTGATTTCTTTGATTTGATCTACAATTCATAGCTCTATGACCAAACTTATTGCATGAATAACATTAACCATTGAAAGGTCTTACCTCTTTAAAATCTCTTGCTATGTGTCCATGCTTGTTACAGGCATCACAAGTTTTGTTTACTGGCTTGCACTTATCTTTAGATGATTCTACTTTAGCTTCAGTATGATCTTAAGTCTTCTTAGCTTCTGTAGATTCTTCCATTGCTTTCATTCTTCCTCACATAACATCAATCTAAACTTGGGCTTCATTGTATCCAATACCAGTGGTATCTCCTTTTAGCTTTTGATCATAAAACTATGACTCTATTAGATCATTTCTTGTGTGCAACTTGTCAATATGATTCTTTGCTTCAATTAATTCAGATTCCATTTTCTTCTTGATGTTATCTAACTCCAATATTTTCATGTTTTCTTGTCTCAAATCTTCATCCAACTGCTTGTTTTCTTTGACCTTTTCTTCATAGACTTCTTGATTGTTAAATAGCTTTTCATCCAACTCTTCAATCTGGTCCTTCAAAGAAGTGTTTTCCTCATTCAACTTTTTGACCATTTTCCCTAAATCACTTTGTAGAACAATCTTTTAAATATTTTCTTAGTTTCTTGATGAATACTTGAGAGCCACTAACCTTTAGTTTCAGTTCTTCAATTTCTTTCTCAGATCTATCAAGGTCTTCAAGAGCTGCTTCATGATTCTTCTTTAGATGTTTCACTTCTTCTGAACCCATGATCTCCTTAAGTGGTAAAACTTTTCTTCAGAGGACCAAAGCTCTGATACCAATTGTTAGGAATGAGAACACTGAGAGGGGGGTTGAATCAGTGTTCTATACAATTACTTTCTTATACTTGAAACTAAACTCAATATCTTAATTTTTGAACTAAATATTAAAGCATGTAAAGTAATCAACACATAACACCAGATATGGTTACAGGGAAACCGTGGCCAAAAGAAAAAACCCCGATGGGAATTAATACCCACAAATAAATGTACTTGTGTATTATGAGCATGTTAATGTTCCTTAACCCTATTAGGAGCTATCATTACAATGAATTAAGTACATAGACCTTATCAAGGATCAAAACCTGTTAGGAGTCTTTTACAATTAACCTTGTTAGGGGTGAGGACACACTGTCCTCAAGCTCACTACTCAAGTGGTGAAGGCTACAACCTTCAAAGTACCAGATACACACTATATCTGCAAGGTGAACTGATGTTGTGACACTACTTGTCTGATCAGTTCCTTATGTGCACTGATGCTTTAGCCTCTTGTAAAGCTCTATCTCATACTGACTACTCTTCACATACTTATGCTCTACTTCTATCAACTCTATATCTCATTCCATACTCAAATACAAAAGTGCATGTCTTATTTATATGCGCAAACAAAACTATTCACCAAGTCAACCTATAACTAATTACATACAACACTTCAAAATGAATTGTCTCAAGAGTTTTTAGATAAAATGAGTTTAAAATGTCTATAACACATTTCCAATAGGTGCATAGCCTTTTTAAAATAATATTATAACCGCTAACCAAAATACCAACAGTCGACTCCATGCTCTATTTTGTTCTATCGCTTGTATCATCTTAAAATGGAAGCACTTCCATGTTGAGAACATTTAGCTCTCCGAGTAAGTGGTCTAGGGTCATGTCAAGCACCTTGAATGGGTATTTGACTAGATCTGGTTGTTTCCCCCTATTCTGCTTCTCTCCCCCTGTTTCCAGCCTCTTTTTGACAACTTTCTCTGAGAAAATGAAGACTTTGAATTTTTGGGTCAATGACGACTTGATGGGTCAAGGTCTACCTCAACCTTGACCTAGGTCAAGTCAACCTCAACTCTAACCTAGGGTAGAGTCAACCTCAACTTTAACCCCAGGTCCAAATTTTAGATTTTGGGAGTTTCAGGATGTCGGGCTTTGGAAAGTTTTATTTCTCACTTCTGGGTTGGCTGTTTTGGATTTCAGAATGGTAAAATCTTAAATGATATTTAATTTAGGTCCACTTCTATGGGTTAAGGTTAATTTGGATTTAATTTTCCAATGTTGGCCTCTCTAGAAGTTTGTGCCCTAGATTACTATAAAAGGAAGCCTTTCTCTCTCATTTTCACATCCACTTTTTATGATCAAGACATCTAGCTCTCAAGTGAAATCAAGAGATCAAGAAAGAAATAAGGAGAAGGAAATAATTAAAGCATTCATTCATCTTCAAGCATTCAAGCGTTCATCAAGGAGATCCATTGTTAGCCATTGAAGCATTCAATCTCTTTGGAGCCCTCTTGTTGAAGACTTCTCCATTCACATTCATTCAAGCTTCCTCCTAGTCCAAGATCCATTCAAGATTGGTGTTGAAGATCTAATGCAATTGATTTGAGACATCCTACATTCATTTGGAGCATCCATACTTGTGGATTCAAGGGTTCACATCCTCCACAAGGGTTTCAACATAAGCAAGGTGAATAGTTTTATTTACTTTGTTTATTTACATTGAAATTTGAATGAAATTTCAAGGTTTATCCCAAATTAAGGTTTGACCAAGGAAATCCCCCCATCTTACCAACAAAAACCATTTTTCTTCTAAGTACAGGTACGGGATAGTGAATTGAAGTTTAGATTTGGATACCCTTTTTGTTGAACTTCCAAGATCGGTGAACATAATTTCTATCAGAGCTATTTTGGGTCAAGGTTGACCTTCAGTGGGGGGTAAGATTGTGCCTTGCTATCTGGGTCAAAGTCAACCTAGCTCTAAAAGACAAAAAATTTTCTAGGTTTTCTCTGTCTCAGCATTTCCAGTCCAGAGTAGGTTGTAGAATTTCCTGAAACTAGACACAGATATCAGAAATCAGTATTTTCCAGATTTGTCCTATTTTGAGGTTAGTATTTGTCTTCTATTCATTTTATATTTCAAGCACATACTCTTCATAAAAAAAATAAGGTTTTCTCCTTCATTCATATTCTCCATAAATTGATCCTTTTGTGTATTAGCCTTTTGGTTGATCAATTTGGATCTCTCCCTTGGGAATTAGGATTTAGATGTGGATCTTGTATTTCCCATCATCACACTTTTCATACCCAACACATGCATCCATAGATATAAAAACATACCAAAGATATATTTTTATATCTTACATTTTTGGTGAACCCGACAAGCTTACCCTCTTTTCTTTTGTGGAATTGGATGCCCTAGTGTATTTATGGTTAAACTCTTTCTTTTATGGTATTAGATCTTGCATGTATTAGATTTATTTTATATTTTTGTATCTCATATAAAATTAAAACACAAAAACAATCATTTATTCATGCTTTTTGTTCTTCTAGTTTAGTTCATTTGCATTGCATTGGTATATGAGCTTTACTACCTCTATTCCTACTTATAACATTCTGATTAGAATAATTTGTAGACTCATGGGTGCCTTTGATCTTGAATCTTCCTCTCCTTTCCGTAGGATCCTGGATGACAATTTGATTATTCATGATTCTAACCCTATTATGGAGAAAAACTCTTCTCACTCATCTCATGATGAGGATGATGCTTTAAGAGTTCCTCCTTAATAAGTCCAAAAAAATTCAACTAAACTTGATAAAATGGGTAATTGGCTTATTCAAGAAAACCATAATCAAGATTTTGTTCAAGCTATCGATACTCTTAAGAAAGTTCTTCGTGATAGTGATCAAGGTGTTAATATCTTTTGTGGTGTTACTCATCTTGTGCATTCAAATGTTAAATCTTTAGCTCAAGAAGCTCAAGAGTTAGGTTTGACTCCTCTTGTTACTAGTATAGAACCTTCTTTTGTTCCTTTATCTAGTATTCCTACTTATACTCCTTCTTTGGTGACTGCAATGGTTCCCTCTGTTCCTCCTATGTCCCTTCCTACATCACAACCTTCTTATCATAATTTTCCTTTTATTTATTCCAATCCTCTTCCAACTATAGTTCCAAGTGTTCATCTAGTTGTGTCTTCCATTCTTGTAGCTTCTTACACTTTACCTAGTGTTTCTAATCTTGTTATTCCTCCTATTTCTTCTAATGATTCAACAATCATCAGTTTGGCTCAAACTATCTCATCTTTACAACAACAACTTGCATCCTTGACTCAAAATAAGTTTAGCATTCTTACATGTGACATGGGAAGCCCTTTGTCCTTAGATATCATTCATACTCTTGTTCCTCAGCAAGTTGATATGCCTCATCTCGAGAATTACAATGGAAAAGGAGACCCTATTCACCATGTTAAGACATTTCAAATCCTTTGTAGTGATTATGCTCATGACCATAGGATTTTAGCCAAGTTGTTTGCTAGAAATTTTCATGACAAGGCCTTACAGTGATATTGTTCCTTGCCTCCTTATTCTATTGACTCATTTCCAAAACTTGCTAATGCTTTTATTCAACAATTTCAAAATAACATTGGTCTGCAAGTGTCTTTGACTAATTTGATGCATTGTAAATAAAGTACTAAGGAAAAATTGATTGAATTTATTGGTAAATTTAAGCATTTGCATGCTCAAATTTCCTATCCTATTCTTGATATTGATATTCAACATATGTTTATTTTAAATTTGCAAAAGGATATTAGATATAAGATTCTGCTTACTAAATTTACCTCTTTTCAATAGCTTTGTGCAGCGCTTCATCATTATCAATTACAAGTGAGTCAATTTGAGAGCACCACTCCAATGGCTCCTGTTCCAATTGATAAGAGTAATGCTTCTCCTAATCCAAACAAATTCCAAAAATTCAACAACTATGTCAAGATAAACAAACAAGAGAATGCAGTTGCTGATCAAGTTGTTGTTGCATCTGACAATGCCACTTGTGCATCCATTGCTTTTCGATTAAATCATGTGTTTAATCCTCTTTATGAATCTTTACATTCTATTATGAATAGGTTGTTAACTACTAATATGATTACTTTACCTCCTATTCAACCTCTCTTACCTACAACGATAGCATCTAAATCTTTTGATCCTAAAGATTTTTGTCAATATTATCATCAGAATGGTCATGACACTGAGAAATTTTATTCTTTAAAATATAAGGTTGAGGACTTAATCGACTCTAATGTGTTATATGTTGATAATCTTGATGGTAGTGGAAATAAATATGTCTCTCCTCCTAATCAAAATCTTAAAATCTATCTGAATCATTTACTTACCCATGATACTAATACCATTGCTCAACCATCTTTTATGGATATTGTGTATGATTCAAAGATAGATGATCTTAATCACATTTTTAATCAAGTGGAGCATGTTTTTCAATCTGTATCTCTACCTCAACCTCAACCTCCACTTCAAATTCAATCTCAAGTTCCACTTCAACCTAAATCACAACCGCAAGTTAAACTGAAAACTCAACCTAAACCTCAAAAACAACCTAAGAATAAAAGACCTCAGGAACTCTTGATTACCTTTGATGATTTTGAGACTATTAAAGCTCCTCATGGTCCCCTTTACATTTATGCTAGGATTTCTAAGATACCTACCCGTGGTTGCCTAGTTGATCCTACATCCTTAGTCAATGTTATTACTAAAGAAAATCTCTTTATGAAAAACTTGCAATGTGATTCTTATGATACATATGATGTGTGGATTCAAGATTGTAACAGTTTTCTATATCCATCATTTGGTTCTTTTGATTTGTCAGTTGCACTTTGTGGTAAAATTGTGAACACTACCTTTGTTGTTGTTCCTACTTCCGATCAATTTCAAGTTAACCTTGGTTTGCCATGGTTGAATGCCATGCATGTTGTTGCTTCTCCTATCAATAAATGCCTTAAATTCATTCATATGACAAAGTGAAGATGATAAACCATAGTTTATATCAACCTTCTAGGCCTAGGGATTGTGCTACCCTTGAATTCTTTTGGCCTTCATTACCTAATTCATGTCCTTCTCAACCTGATAATCTTTTCCGCTCATATCAAGCCTATAAACATCACAATATTCTCGAGTTAAGCATGCCTCAGATAGATCTTATTCATGGTCTTTTGCCTACACCTTCCATACCTCCTTTATCTATAGCTTCTAGTTCTATTAATCAAGCTCCTAGTGTTGCTTGTCAATTTGCTGAGAATCCTATTAATCCTCCTAAAGACCTTGTGAAGGATCTAGTAGTTGTTCCTCCTAGTTCTCAACATATTTCAAGTAAGGAAAAATGTAATTGATCTACTAATGAATGTCATAAAAAGCATCGTGCTCAAGCTAAGGCTCTTAATTCTATTATTCAAATATCTTTACCTTCTTTTGATCAATCTATGCATGATGTGTTAGAAGAAGTTAATGATAATAATGATGTTAAGATGCATGATTATGATGATTCTATTTGTATCTTAGATCCTATTTTTATTAATTTGGATGAAGAAGATACTCTTGATGATGATAATGATGAATATGAGACTATTGACATTGATATTGATTTACCTAATATGCTTTCATCACAATTGAAAATTACACCTAGTATCGAACATGATGATTCTCAAGAGGATCCTTGTTTGGAACTGGCTATTATTCTTACTGTGTTGGATACAGTCCCTCTTGAAAGTTACTCACCTTCCTTAAATGATATAGAATGAGATGGGGAGAGTAGGTGGTACACTTGATTGGCTTGTCCTTTGTGGTAGCTGTGTGTGTGAATTTTGTATCTAGTTGTAGACACAACACTTTGAGGTTAGCAAACCAAGAAATCTGCAATATAGATGAACTAAGCTAACCAGGCGATTTACTGTCTTCTAGTAGGTACGAGTATGGTATTCTCTGATTTTGACTGAGATCAATGAAAATGCAACACCTACACAAAGGATTTAAAATGATGAAAGCAATGAAATATGAATGCAAATTAATCTCTTTTTTGGGGGGTTTTCTATGCAATATGTTGAAAAACTAAAGTGAAATTAATCTAAAATGGATTAAAATGAATTGAAAATCTAATCTAACAATGCTATTAATGCTATGAATGGATTGAAAGAAATGAATTGAAAATTTGCAAAAATCTCACAATCGCCTATTCACAAGAGCTTGATTCTCCAAGTATGTAAAATTTTTGATCTAAAAGCATGGTTCTTTTCTAAAGGGTTGAGCCTTGATTATATAGAAATCTAGGGCTTGAAGATTCATTGAGAAAAGTCATAAATCACTCTTGATAAACTCAGGTTGATTTTTGAGTTAACATGAAATTAGAAATATTTTAACTCATAAAATCATGCAAAAAAAATAGCTTTTAACTTAAATAAAAACTTTAAATCACTTTTTAACTCAAAATTGGATGTTGAGTTCAAAAAGATAACTAATTGAATTGATTTATTGATTTAGAGTTTTTAACTGCTTTTCTAAATGTGCATGGATAATCATGAATTAATATTTATTTTCCACATGTGTTTCTCTCAACTTAACTATTTTTTGAATTAAAATAATTGATTTATGGGTTAATCAATTATTAAATCAAACTTTATTCCAAAAACTATATTATTAAATATTGACAACTCGATTTAAATAATTAAATAAGAATTTAATCAATTGTAGTAGGATTTTGATTTATTGTCAAAATTAAATAATAATAATTAGGAATAAATATAATTAATTCTAATTAAATTAATTAAGTGGCAGAAGTAAATCTAATTAATTAAATATTTATCATATTCAATTAATTAAATTTAGGATAAATAAAAAGAATATCATTTATCTCCAAATAATATTTAATTAGGAGATAATTAAGATAAATTAGGAATATTTAGGAAATATTCCCCGATGCAGAATTAGGATGAAATCATTTGGGGTTTTGATAGGCTGATGTACAAATGTGGCTTTGGTTAGGACTTTGATGTTGATTTTGATCAATTTGTCGATGTAGTTGGTCAATGAAGCTATAGCCCATTTTTGGGGTATTACATTTTGCCTCTCTTTGAATTATTGTGCGAAGCGCAGTGGTTCAAAGATTAATCTATTTTTTTTGATGTTCGGACTCAATTATGTGGTGGAGAAATTGATTCTAAAAGATTAACTAATTTCGAGATAGAAATTGATTGAAAGATTGGAAGATGTTGATTTGGGTCCTCATTGACCAATGAAAGATTAACCGATTCTGAGATAGAAACCAATTGAAAGATTGGAAGATGCTGATTTAGGTCCTCATTGACCAAGAATCAAGATGATGTCAACTATAGCAACAATAAACCAGTGATTACAAAGAAGTGATAAAATGTCTGATTATGAACCTATGATAGTGAGGAAATAATTATTCTGACTCCAGACTTGATTGTCTAAAGGAATCAAAAGGATGCCAAATCTGAACCCTTCAGTTATGAAGAATCAAGTAAATAACACTAATGAACTATGGTTACGAAGAGATGATACAGTTTACAAGATTAAGAGAATACCAGATTGATATGGATCTCGATGAATTTGATATGCCCCAAGCGATGCACCCCTAGCGATGAGGTTTTTTGATGAATCAACAACTAGACGTGGTTGTTATCTTGACTATTGAGGAAAGATTTGATTGACATAATTAGTTAATGATGTGTAATACCATGCCCCCTTCGGGATGAAAATTGAAATCTGGAAAGAAAAGCCAACATTGAATGTTTAGAAGCATGTTAATCGATTTTAGAATTACATGTCTGAGAACGCGTTTTGCATCATTTAGAGGTCTTGGAGACCAAGCTCGACCAGGTTTGACCATGAGTTGACCATGGTTGACCAAGTTGAAATTTGAATAGTTTGATGTTAGATAATCAGTTAAGTTGAATCTTGGATTCGTTTGATGTTTAGAAGGTCGATTATGCAAGCAGTCGGTCGTCGTGGGTCTGAAAATTTTAAATCATGATTTTGAAAATATAAATGATCTCAAATTTTGATTTTGATCCTGAAAATGGATTTAAAATGTTGAAATTAGCTAGGGGTGCCTGCTTGGTGATCTATTAAGAAGACCTTCGTGCAATACTTAGTCCTTATGATATGTTTAGCATAGTTTTGGAGAATTATAAAGCATCGAGCTGAATTGAAATCAGAGATAAATACAATCATGAAATGTACAAAATGAAATGCAGACCTAGGACCTAGGACTTAGTCATTGATCATGTGTCAGTCTTTTTCATCACTGAATATTTATTAGGTAACCAGATAGTCGATACAATGTCCACTGACTAGACAACCATGGACATATGAATATGGACTTTTAGTTGAAAATGTCAGATTAGATATAAGCACCAAGGCATAAATGCTAGGATGACCTGAATATCATGTCCATGTTGATATTGCAATTTTTCTAAGCATCAGAACATAAACATTGTGATGACTTGAATACCTTGCGTACAAACACACCAAGCAGTTGGGAGATCATTCCATTTTCCATGTGAATTACCCACAGTTCCTCTTTATCATTCACATCCTTGGGTAAGATCACATTTCATAGTAGGAATAAGAAATTACTCAAAAGACAAAGTTAGATCAAACATCCTTAAAGCTTTTGGGTATTGATGGTCGAGGTACACATGGCCATCAAATATGAGATGGAGGCACTTATAGTGGACACCAATTCAATCCAGAATTTCCAAAGTTATTAAATTTTCACTCAAAGAAGAAAACAAAAAAAATATTATGCCCCTAGTCATCACTCTCTAAATCTTGTAAAGGACATCATCGAAGAGCTCGAAAGGACACGATATGCAAAAATGTCAATGTGAATCAGTAAGCATACAAAGAAGATTAAAGCACGTAGTAAAGATTATTTTCATTCATGTTGATGTTTGTTTGTGTTTTTATAGATGCAAAATCCTTTCTAGTGAGGAGACTGACTGACTGACTTGAATGTAGCTTCAAAGGACTTCTGACTAGATATGACATGTCTGAGGTACTGAGGACTGTAGGATATCACATTGATTGTCCCCAAGTTTGAACATTGATAGGATAATGACGCTTTTGTAGATTGGTGTACAAATTGACTTTATTGAAAATAGGAATGCAAAATGAACACAGAGATATGTACAAACTAAAGCAGGATTGAAAGTTGGGAAAGAACAAAATTGCGCTAATAGATGGAGCATTTTGAATAAGTGGCACCCATTTTCTAGGTTTTCATGTTCTAAACACCTAAGAAGTGTACCATATAGACTCTGTTTGTATAGATCATTACCAATGATGACATACATGGATGCATTTTGGATAAGATATCATTTCTCATGGTGGTTGAAGGTATTAGGGATGATTTGGTCTTGAAGGTAGGAGAAAAGGTGTTTGTATCTAGATGAATCATGACCAACAACAATGTAGATCATGCAAATTTTGGGGGAATCATATGCAGGGAACAACAATGCTTCCACCAAGAATTCATTACATAGCTCATCTTTGGGCTACTATAGTAGAGATGATAGTGTTTTCATAGCATCAGAAGCCTTGTTCTCTATTCTAGGAATCTTCTCAAATGTGATAGATATGAAATATTTCTTTAAGTCATCTATGATGTGTTTGTATGGAACTATTTTCTCATCTTTTGTCTGGTACACATCATTGACTTGGTGTATGACTAGCTATGAGTCTCCATGAATGTGAAACTCTATCAATCACCACTCAATTGCTATTTTCATGCCATTAAGTAGAGCTTCATATTCAGAAATATTGTTTGTGTAAGGAAATTTTATTCTAAACACTTTAGGTATTGAGTAACCTTGTGGTGTTATTAATAATATGCTTGCTCCAAATCCATTCTATGTGTAAGATCCATCAAATAAAAGATGCCAACTCCTAGAATAGATGTGCATGATGGATGAATCAAGAAATTCCATTTGTAATAGTCTATCATCAAACATTGGTGCTTCAGCTAACTGATCTGCAATGACTTAGCCTTTGATAGTTTTCCTTTTAACATATTCTATGTCAAATTCACTCAATAACATCACCCATTTAGCTAATCTACCTGTGAGGGCAGCCTTTATCAATAAGTATTTCAATGGATCTATATTAGCTATCAACTTTGTGGTATGAGCCAACATGTAGTGTCTCAGTTTATGTGATGCAAAGATCATAGTTAGACAAGCTTTCTCAATCATGGAATAATTCTTCTCATATGCTACTAATGTTCTATTGATGTAGTAGATAGCCCTCTCTTTCTTGTTTTCATCATGTTGTGCTAGTAATGCCTCTAGTGAAGTATTTGTGGTACAGACATATAGGATAAATGGCTTCCCTTCAATAGGAGGCATCAAAATAGGAGGATTTGATAGATACTTCTTGATGTGGTTGAAGTTCTTTTCACATTCCTCGTTCCATGCAAAAGTCATACCTTTATGTAATGTTTTTGTGAAAGGTTGTGATATATTTTCTAGCTAAGATATGAAACACCTAATTGATTGCACCCTTCCTTGTAAGGTTCTCATTTGACTGATATTTTTGGGGGTTTCATCTCCATGATAGATTTGAATTTAGCAGGATCTACTTCAGTGCCTTTCTTTGAAACAATATAGCCCAAGAGCTTTCCAAAAGTGACACCAAAAGAACACTTTTTAGGGTTTAGTTTGAGACTAAACTTCTCCATTATATCTAGTATTTTTCTTAAGTCATTCATATGTTCAGATCTTATCATTGATTTAGCTAAGTTATCATCAATATAGTCTTCCGTAGTTTGATGCATCATATCATGAAAGATAGATGTCATGGTCCTTTGAAATGTAGCTCCGAAATTCT
Organism: Chamaecyparis obtusa; assembly: GCA_027943335.1. Lineage (NCBI taxonomy): Eukaryota > Viridiplantae > Streptophyta > Pinopsida > Cupressales > Cupressaceae > Chamaecyparis > Chamaecyparis obtusa. The sequence goes on from BSBK01001707.1 coordinate 1,774,544, forward strand.
TGAGACCAAATGGCATGATGTTCCAACAAAAAGTACCCCATACACATGTGAAAGCTATTTTCTCTTGATCTTCCCAATAAATCTTGATTTGGTTCTATCTAGAGAAACCATCCATTAAAGAATACATCTCAAAACCTGCAGTCATGTCCACTATCATATCGATGTTTGGTAATGGAAAATCATCCTTAGGGCATGCTTTTTTTACATCTCTAAAGTCTATGCATACTCTTATAGATTTATCTAGTTTTGAAATTGGAACTATGTTTGAGATCCACTCTGCATAATCTATGACTCGGATAAATCTGGATTTTAGTAACTTTTCTAGCTCAGCTTTGACTAGGAGTGCAACATGGGGATGCATCTTACATAATTTTTGTTTGATGGGTTTGACTCCTAGGGCTATAGAGAGATGATGAATTATCATATTTGGATCTAACCCTGGCATATCTAAATATTTCCATGCAAAGTTGATTTTATTCTCTATTAGGAAAGTAGTGAATTCTTGTTTCTCTTCCTCTTATAAGGATTGTGCTACATGAATCAGTTGAGGTTCCTTTGTTGTACCCAAGTTGATAGATTGAGTTGGTTCTATCAATACTAGAGATCTATCTTGTAAATGACTCAGATTGACATCAAATATCTCATCCTTAATTAGGTGCCTTAGTGAGGTTTTCACCTTCAGATGCGTCTTTCATTTTTACTATTTTAGGTTTTGAGACTACCACAAAGTGGTTTTCACCCTTATAACTCTTTTTCTTTTTGCTCTTATTTTTCTGACTGAGATATTTGATATCTAACTTTGTCATGCTAATGCTAGGTTCTCCAATGGAAGTTTTCATAGGTTCCACTGCATTGAGGTAGCAGTCAAGGGTGTAGTCAGTGTTGGAAACTACAATTGAAACAATTTTTGTATTGTCATTGATGTCAAACCTTAATTGGTAAGATTGTTGCTACTTAGGAAAGTACTATATCTATTTGAGTGTTGCTAAGGGGATAGGCAAGGTTGGTAACAATAGCACCTAGGGAAAGGTTGAGTTATCTTGATATTACAAAGTGTACTTGACTATGTTGTACAATGATGAGACAATGTATTGTTTAGCTTAGTAAGAATGAAGACTAAATTGGTAGGCTTGACCAAGCAAAGAATGGAGAAATCATGTTTAAGTCAAGTAATGTTAGTGTAGACCGAGTCAGTGTATGCCGACCAAAATTCTAGTGTCGACCGAACAATAGTTAATTGTCAAGGAAGACAGTATAAGCCGAGGAAACATTTCTAGTAATGACCGAGCTTTCTACATGAAGATCGAGTAGTTGATCACAGTATTGACTGACCATCAACATTTTTATATTTGAAGCAAATTTAGTTTTGGAGCTGACATTGTTGAATTCTTGGATTATGTAAAACATGTTGACTTTATTTATTGGTTGTTTGAAAGCATTAAATGCACTGTAAAATGTTTTATTGTAAATCTTTAAGAGATTTGAGATGATTCTAGAAATGAAGCCGAAGAACATGAAGTAGGTAGATTCAATGAATCTGACCTAACCCTAAGATCTATGAATGAGATTGAGCAGCATAAGATGAGTTAACCTAATTGAGGAAAGTATTAAGGGAACCTGAGCATTAGATATGCATGTGCATGGGTGAAAAAGAGAATGTTGGAAGATCAGTAAAGTTTTATTGACTGTATAAGTAGAAAAGGCTGAAGGAGAATTGCGGTGGTTGCTTGAAGAAAAGTTCCAAGTAGAGTAGAGATGGAGATGGAAAAGTTTCAAAGTCAGTAAACTAGCATTAGTGTATGGGATCAGATTTGATATTTGTAAAGTGAGTTGTATTTTTTTTAGATAAATATTGCTGCTACTTTCTAACCATTGTAATAGTCAAAATCCTTTTAACAGAGGTTGACCTAATAGTCATAAGTTAAATCATTTGAATAGGGTTTCATTCTAATGGAGTGTATGTAAGTCCTATGATAAGGCTCACTTTTAACAGGGTGATTGAAATCTTTTAACCAGGTCACACCTAACAGTGTGTATTGTAACCTTTGATAGGGTTGGCTTTTAACCAAGCTCACTTTAGAAGAGTGAAAATAATAGTAGCATGTTACAAAGTGGTTTTTCTCACATTGGGTTTCCACTATAAATCTTGGTGTTAATACTTGTGTGAATGTTTTGGTTTGAACATTTCTATGTTTTACAAGTTAAGTTACAACTGGGTAGTGGATTACATTGTTATATGTTTCTATTATTGAATCAATGATGACCGAGTTTTTTTTGGTTATTGGATCTGATTTAAGGAAAAGTTTTTAAGTTTGTCTTATACATCAGGACCTAAGAACAACTGATTCACCCCCCCCCTCTATTGTTCTAAATCATATTAACAATTAGTTGAGAAGTTGTGGATATCTCAATTTGGATCGGTAGTTATTTGGTCTATAAGCTCTGGATGTTGGATAGTCAATGTGGGGGGGATGCTGGATAGTCAATGTAGGGGAGGATTGGGAAATGGTGTTCATGCCTATGGTGTTTTCATCATTGGTCCTAACCTGACTCTTGATTTCAAAGGTGATATTACTACTCAGAATGTCCAATTCACTAATATTCTCAATGTCATTATTGGATTCCACTTCAGCCATAGGTGGATCAAACTTGTTAAGTTCATCATTTCTCTCTAGAATTACATCAAATTTAGGTGAATATCAATGAATTACATCAATGTGTTTTTTAGTGATAAACTCATCTTCTTTTGGAATAACTCCCCATTCAAAATCATTGGATTCTTCATCTAGACCTTTGGGAAAATCAAGAACATGTGTAAAATCAGGATTAATTCCCCAAGCAAGGTTAACTTCAGAATTTGAGTGGAACTCATATTCATGGGAGTCTATCTCAGAATCACTGGAATGTCTCAAATGTTTAGCTATTGTGATTGATTTACCTTCTTCTTGTTTAGTGGTAGGTTCTTGTGTGTCTACTACATTGATATTCTCCTTAGGTTTGTGAACATCTTTAATAAGATCTAGTATTTCTTTAGGTAAATGTTCATAATAAATAAGATTAGTGGTGTTTAAATCATCACTATCTAATTGTTGTGTTTCTTCCTTTAGCTGAATTTATGTTGATGGTTCAATCTTCTATAAGATGTGAGGAGAGTTTTTGCTAAGATGAAAAGGCTTCTGATATCCTAGACCTGTAGTATCTTTGGTCATCCTTCCATAGTGTTCAACTAGTTTTATAATGCCTTTGCCTCTTGTTCTTAGAGGTCCTTTTCTAGTATATCCCATCTTAGACATGAGTTTGTGACCTGGTCCATAAGATTTGACAGGGATTCTAGGTGTTTTAGAGTGACATTTCTAAACTGTCTGGGATTGAGACTCATCTTTGTATAGCCATGCCAACATAGCTCCATCTTCTTCAAACTCTTGTTTGGATATTTTATCTGTGACAAAAATTCCATTGTATATTGCTTGAGGTTCTTTAGATTCTTGTTTTGTCTATGTTAAAGACTTCCCATAGGATTTAGGTGAGATCGGGAGAGATGTTAGAGATAGGACTAGTTCCATAGTATATTCTTCCATGCTGGTGTCTTTGATTTTGATCTCTCTGGCAATGTCTTCCATCTTGGATGTAGATGCTATGTCCATTTGCTTAGTGGAAGATTCCCTATTATGCAGGACAAGTTTTTCAGCACTCTCTTTCAAGGCATTGCAAGATGTAGATATGTCAGCTGGAATTGTTACTTCTACTCCATCATAAGGAAATTTCATGCATTTATGGTACCTTGATGGAGTAGCTTGCATCTCATGTATCCAAGGCCTCCCTAGAAGAATGTTGTAGGCCAATGGAAGATCCAAAACTTGACAGATAATATCTCTGATGACTAGTCATGTTCTGATAGGTAAGACAATTATTCCTTTGGAAGCTCTCTCTTGTTCATCATAAGCTTTTATAGTTATCTTCTTATTAGGATCAATAGAAGCTTCAGATAATCCCAGTTGTGTGATCAATTTTTAGGAACAGATGTTTAAACCAACACCTCCATCTATCAACACACATTTGACATGACAATTTTGGATCAAGACTTTAATGTGTAAGGGCTGGTTATGCAGATGACTCAATGAATTGTCATCTTCCTCTGAAAAGGAGATATACTCAGGTGACATCAAATGACCAACCATAGTTTGGAATCTATCTAGATCAATATTTCTAGGAACATTAAAACTAAGCAGAGCTTTATCCAGAATAGCTCTATGAGTAGGAGATATTCAAAGCAACTCAAACAAGGATATTTTTTCATTGGTGTGTTGGAGTTGTTGGACAATACTATATGATGTTGGCCTAGTCTCTTTAGGATTTGATAATTTTGAGGCAACCCTCTATTTAGAAGCAGATGAAAGATTGAAAGGAACCTTAGGGGTATTTGATGAACTCAAGTTCTATCCTTGTAGATGTACCTGAGCTTGTGATTGAGTTACTGCATTTGCTGATTGATTATCTCTATCTCTTCTTACAATAGTGATGACATTGCAATGTTTAGATAGGCATGGTTCAACCATGTTTATGACACCATTGTTTCCAAAGTAAGCGTAATTGACTTTTGCACCCATGTTAGGTCTATAAGATGAATCTCCTTGACTATGCTTCAGAAATGGTTTCATGAATGCCATATGATCATTGTTGGATTTATGGTTGTCAATTACTATTTCTCCATCATTAATATTATCTTGGATGAGATGATTTAAGCACATGCAATTATTGGTTTTATGTCCTTTGTTTCGATGGAAGTCACAAAAATTAGTCTCTTTCCACCATTTTGGTTTAACTTCAGGATCATATGGTTTTATCTCAAGTAGCATGATGATTTTTTTTACCAATAGCACTTTCATGGTAGATTCTAAGGACTCACCCAAAGGAGTGAACTCAGGCTTTAGTTTTGTAACCCATGGCTTATAGTCATTAGACTTTTTAATAGATTCAAATGCCTTTTGTTTATAATATTTTATGGCTTGGGTGCCCATGATGAGATTGAATGTGGGTGCCTTTGATGGAGTATTGATGGGATTGACAACATCATCTATCACAACATTCTTATTCTTGTTCCAAAATTTGAATTTATCTTTGTTGTTGGAACTAGAACCAGATTCATACTTGCTATCTTTGTTAACTGATATGTCTCCCTTATGAGAAAGAACATTTTCAATCTTTATGGCATTTTCCACCATTTTCTCAAAAGAAGTATGATTTTCCATTTACAGATGATAATTGAGTTCTGGAATCAGATTGTTGATGAAGATCTCAAGTTTTTCAGTTTTCAGAATAGATCGAGCATAGAGCAAAAACTTCTTCCTCCATCATTTGAGGAAGGTCAGGAAGGGTTCTCCTGAGTGTTGCTTCAGATTGCAGATATCGATCATGGTGACTGTGTGTTGGATATTGTAGGAGTATTGTTGGTAAAATAGTTTGATTAACTCAAAAATTTTGATAGTTGGAGACATTTTAGAGAACCAATGAATGGTTTTTCCTCCTAGAGATCGTGGGAAAAGAAGCATTAAGTAGGTTGGTTCATGCATAAAATCCATGGATTGAGTACAAAACTCTCTGACATGATCTTGGGGGTTAGAGTTTCCATCGTATTTGTCATATTTTGGCATTTCCACTCTTTTTGGGAATGGTGGCATGTACAAGTTTTTATCAAATGGAAAAGGACATAGGGCCTCCATGGAGAACTCCTTAGGTTCCTTCTCTTTTTATAGCTTGTTGAGCTTAACTTGCATGGCATGCATCTATTTCATCATGGCTATGATATGAGTCTCTTCCTCTTGAGGGATGATATCTTTGACATTTAAGTTTGGAGGAAGTTTGTCTCCTTGACGAGCTAGCTCCAAGAAATAGGATTCTTTCTCTTATTGTAAGAAATGTTTCATCAATTTTTGAAAGTGTTCATCACTCCTATATCATTCAACTTTAGATGGACTGGGTTGAGGATCCTCATGATTAGATTGATGGCCTTGGGATCCTTGGTTTCCTCCTCCTTGAGACATTGTGTTGTTGTGAGGGCTACCAGGGATTGATTGATGTAGAGTTGATGGAGTACCTCCGTAGATTGATATTGGAGGATTTTTGTAACCACCTTTCAAGTAAATGTTGCCAAGAGCATTTTCTCTGAATAGATTTGTGTCGTAAGGCCGATGAAAGGTTTGAGCAATTATAGAAGATGTTGTTGAAGAGATTCTGGGTTTTTCTCTTTGTTTTCTTTGTGAGGAAGCTCTAGTTTCCATCATTAACCTTAGGTGAAGCAAAATAGAAATATTAAGACAAATGATGAATGATCTAGTTTAGGAAAAATCAAGTGATGCAACCTTGTCAAGATTGGATTGGTTTATTGATAAAAAGACTGATTGGATGTAAATGTAGGATACTGTGCCTTGGTTGTATAGGTAGATGCCCAAAAGTTAGAGGAAATGAGCTCATAACACTTAGCCATTTTGAGGATTGATTGGAAGATGATTTTGACAAGGTTTTGACACAAGATCTTGTTAGCAGTTTTTCTTGCACGGGTAAATAACTAGATCATAACCTGATCTCTCCCCTTTGATGCTCTTTTCCTGGCAAAAGAAATGCTAATTAACAAAGATTAAATCCTTCTTCACTTTGGGCTCCACGGACCCAAGCGGGTGTACCTCATTCCTCTGCTTATGCAAACATATATAAACTAATACAAACACTTAATAAGCAGATTCACTAATGGATTAAATAGAATAAATACATCTTGCAACAAGATTCATGACTGAGATGAACCTCTGTTATGGGAAGCCTACCCACATGCTCAATCTATCTTTCAGACTCATCAACAGAAAGGGAAAGTTGATTGGTTAAATTGATTGGTTACAAGTCTAGTCAAGCCAGTGCCTAATCTTGGACATGGAGTCATGAAATGCATATCAACAAAAAACTTCAAATCTTATACAACTAGAAATCAAACAATGCACCTTGCACATCATTCTTTCTTCCCCCTATCTAGACATCAGATCCTTATGAAACATCATACTATCAGCAATAATCTTCAAGATATTACAATCTCCTTGAAAGAAACTCAAAAATCATTACATTGTTTACCTTGTAAACAGGTACACAGATATGCCTTACAAATCAGTGTACAATAATTTGACAAAGACACAAAGAGACATCAGACAAACATGAAAAAGGATTTTCATTGTATTTCATTGAATCATTCTGAAACTATACATTCAATCTAGAAAACTCAAAATCATAACTATGAAATGAAACTAAAACTTGTATTCATGGAACTCAAACTTGCAGAGCTCTGCTCATACAAAAAGATTGGAACCCTTCGAAATGAAAAAAATCAAGACTAAGAAGAGAAGGGGGAAACACCAGAAAGCATTACCAACTGACACTTGTCAAACTCTGAACTACTCACTGAATGAGTCATGAAGTCTGGAACAGCAAACCTGATCTACTCTATCCCCTTGAAAACACATGAGTCACCGGACATAACAAATCAAATATCTCAAAAATATCTTCTTGGCCCCCCTGAAACTTAAACTGCAAACAATGTGAGCAAATGACCACCTGTGTAAAATCTGATTCCAAAATTGGAATCCTCGTGTCGAGACCTTTCTGATGGTATATTATACTCCATATTTGGCCTAACACGTGAAGCCCCCAGCTATTAAAACAGTCTCCTAGCTCTGTAATTTTTGATATTCAAATTTTTAATATAGTTTAAAACTATATAAAAACATGTTTTCAACTTTAATTTTTGAATGTCTTTGAAGATGCACGGGAATTCTCTTTGAAATTTTAATTATTTTATGCTTCCACAAGTGCGGGACCCACTTGCCAAGTAGCAACCATCTAGTTGGTCAACCAGCCACCTCATCAGCACCTGCACACCACATTTGACCTTTGCCACTTGGCACTGCTTGGTTGGTCTATGTCTCCACCTGGACACTGAAAAACAACATCCCACCATGTCCTCATGTGTGCCACATGTCACCTTGTCGCATGTTCGCAAGGGCCAAATCTAGCCCTTGCGATCATGCGACCACCGTCGGATAGTCGCACAAATCTTGAGGTCATCAGCCTACAAAATTTATTTTTGTTTAGGCCCATTGGCATGGAAACCAAGGAAGCGTTAGGGGTCACGTGAGTAGAGCTTCCTCCACTTCTTTCTACTTTCATTGTGACTATTTTTGCATATATTCATTAAACTCTCCCCATCCCAGATAAATTTGGGATATATGGTTTTGAAATTTTAAAGACTTTTTACATGCTGGGCGCCAAAATTGGGGGCCCCACCACCGCATAGAAACCACCAGCCAAGGGCCCCCTGACAGCCTCCATGGTTCTTTCTTTATTTCATTGTTTGTGTGTTTTAGTATATAAATACTAAAAAACACCCAACACCCCACGCATGTGGGATAACTTTTCTATGCAGCTTTCAAACTTATTGAAAACTTCTCTCTGCCTACCGCGGCTTTCCTTCACTTTGCGTGAGTGCCTTCTGTGTTGTGTCAGCTTCCAAATTTGTAATACAACACTAGCAATGCCGATCCCCTATAGACATAGCATGCCCCCATTTAACTTACAATGGCATCCAATGTAACAAAGCTGCAACCTCATACCTTTTGCGTAAGCAACTGAATACTTTGGCATGTGTAGAATCCATACATCTATCCATATTAGTATTATTGACTCCAAAAGTTTATCTCTATTTGCAATGCAGATCATAAATTTTATGATTGATGGATGTTTCTCCATGAGCCCAATCATAAATAAAAACAAGCTCAAATGCACTCCTTCCACCACAACAAACTGCTTTCCTTCTTTCTAGGGGGTATTTATCTTGTTAAGACTATCATTCACCATTTCACTCTATGTCTTGCATCCTTAAATTCATGATAGCTTTGGATCCAAATACTCCCCAGCATGATATGTTGAGACCCATAATAAAGATCTTCTTCTTCATCCACAAAACTCCTCGTCACATGTCATATAAAATCCATGGAAATAACAGTTGTGATGCCAATTCTGCTAGCCTCAAATAAATGATGATGCAAATATATTAATGAGCTTCCACTCTCATCGATCTCAAAGACCTTTTTTACTAATTCTCTTCATCCTTTGTAAAGTCTCCAATCAGCACTGACTGGCCTCAGGAACTAGCTCTAAAAATTGACAAAATCACCTGGCCCAGCCTTGCCACTGAACGAGCCTATTCTTTGTCGTAAAAACAAGCATCTTGTGAAATAGCATATCTTGAATGCAACTGATCCGAAAGATATTAACCTTCAAAGTTGGCGCTTTCATTCTGTCCTACAAACCCACCGTTAGAAAACAATAAACTGCAACTGCAACCATCCTAGTAAAAATAGAAAACGGGCCCCAGAGGAGCCACAAACTGGCATGCCTGTACGTTAAGATGTCTACAACCCGAATCCACAACTGATTTGATCTGGGCATCTTTCAAACAAAAGATATAACTCGCTAAAAATAGGTACTTGCAGAAGTAAACTCAGGACATGCAGAAAAGTACTAAAAATTGCAAATGGAATCGGCTTCAAAAACTGAGAAGGTGGATTGGCAGAGAGTCCCAACTGAAACTGGAAGTAGTATGTTATGTCTACAATGCAGGGCAACAAGAATTTCAACATTAGGCTTGACTGGTCAAAAGTTATAAGGAGGTAAAGTTGGCTCCTGGGATTTTGTAATTCAGAACAACTAGGCAGTTTCCCATTTTTTGCAAACAGAATGGGCCTGGAAAAGCTAACAAATGGATTGGTCAAGACCCAAAATCCTAAAGCATTGAAGTGCTTTATGCATGGATCACAAGGACACAAATGGATTGATATTAGGATCACTTGGGCGCAAGAGACAAGTTGTTAGAGTAAGCTTCCGGATAAAATGCATATTCAGGCCTTAGTAAAACAATGAAAACTGCAAATGGATTTGCTTTTGGAAATGGGTCAAATGGATTCATCAGGGGTGAAAAATGGACAGGTCAAAAGAGAAACATGTTTAAAATATAGATCCATCATTAATTCTTCTTGACCAATCATCAGGTATCAGATATAGCTTCACAAACAGAGTTCCTGGCTTCACTATGAAAAGTGCAAGATGTAAATCCAAGAAAACACCTCCGGAAGGGGATGAATAAACGGGGTCAAAAATTATCACAGAAACCTAAAACCTGATACATAAAGAGTATGAAATGTGTACAACAAGAATCTAGGCTTAGATTTTCATGACGCTCTCCAGGGTGCATTTTATTCAACCTCAAAGTGACCCTTCCCTGTGACTTTAACACAGGCAAATTCTGCATTCAGGACCTCCTAGGAATGAAATGACGCAAACCCATTTCAATACCTGAACTGAAGGCTCAAAATGACTCAATGGAATATATGCAAGGTGTCAAATCACTCTCCACTCATGACAGGACCCAGAAACATCCTTCTAACATGTGCATTTTGGACCAAAAGGAGCACTTTAGCAAGCGTTTTACATGGTACCTCAAAACTGCATTTTGAGTACCAACATTGGCTCTGTCTAGGGATGGCTGAGTGTAAGATCAGCACAAGGATCTCAAAATCTCTTGGAAGAGCAGACCACCCCAAAAAATAGCTTCTCCTTATCACTCCAAAAACTACTTCATCTTCTTATTCGATCAACTCCTTTTCAACACTTAAAACCTTGTTCCACAAGCAGGCTCCTTTATTGAAAGAAAACTACACTACTGCTGAAAGGAAAGAAACTATACAAATGTAAAAACATTCACAACTGAACTAAAAAGGCTCCCAACAAGCGTCAACCCTTACCTTTATCAAAAACCTGGTTCTCATCCCCATGTTCTGGAATCAAACTAGTATCCTCATCTTCATCTGCATGGTCAAATGGATAAAAATCTTCCACTGGCAAATCAAAAGACACATGATCAACAACTCCAATTGCATCAAATGATGGAGTGTCAAGCTCAATACATACATACCAATCTTCTTCACGCATACATTCATTATTCTTGCCAATGTCATTACTTTGCAAAAATGAAACACAGTCATGACTTACTGCACCGGGCAATCGAACACTAGACTGATTTTTACAAAGCGAGAAAAGACTTGCATGTTGATTGCAATCTTTAGATGCATCCTTATCTTCAGAATATGACTACAAATCAAAAGAAAAAGTCTCATACTCATACTGCTGCACATATTTTGAAATATCATGAGGCTCATAGTAGATAACTTTTTTCTCATCTGGCTGAGATGAAATTTGAGAATCTGACTCATATCCCTTGGAATAAATTGTTTCTTGAACTGTTTCAGCTCCATCATAGTCTGGTTGTTGAACATTATCTTCAAACAATGGATTACACACTAAATGGAACTGCTGATCATAGAAGTTTTTGCACAAGGCCGGCTGATTAGAATCCATATCTTTATCAAACAATTCATTAGAAAAGCTATTGAATACATTATTGGACCTACTACCACAAAAAATCTTATCAGAGAAAGAAGAATCAAAATCTGAAAATGAAATTAGATCTTGAGTATCTTGGCAACAAATATTAGTTTTGCTTATCAAGAGAAGAGCAATTAATCACACTCTCATGGTCCTCATTTAGACACTCATCTTCAGAACTACATTCATTCCCGGACTGAGAATCATCACTATGCTCTGAATCATAGAAATCACTATCAGATTTATCTCCTTCATTTTGATCTCTGTCACTATCAATATCAGCATCACTGCACTCATCATACAAATCTGAAATACATGTCTGATTTTCATACATATCATTTGAAACATCTTCATGTTCATTCTCAGATTTGGCCTTTTCAATTTCTGAAAGACATTCCCTAATGTGTGCAAAATGTTTTTCCCTAAATGTTGCATACTGATTGACTGATTTAGGCATACATAGCTCCACAAATAAGTCTATTAAATAGGGTTCTCTAAACATATCATGAATCTCTACTTGTCTCAGAGTTGCTGAGAATTTATCATAGAACAACATGACTGATTCATCTTTCCTTCCACCTATTCTTGTTCTCAGAAATAGGACAATTTTCTCTTTAATTTGTTGCTGTAACATCAGTCTATTAATTTCAAATTGATTGAAACTTGACAATGAATCCTCAAATTCAAGGATAACTTCTATATCTAAAGCATTTTCCATCTCCGTTGAAAGACTACTATGACATGACATTTTCTCCTTACTCAAGATCTTATGCAGACAAAACTTCAAATATATATACTTCTCACCATGGATTTTCAACCGAACTTTTCAAATAGAGAAGCATACACCAAACTTACTAAACTTCCTTGGCTTAGTGACTTGTTCACCGAATAAGGATCTTATGATATATCATAAACAAATGGGAAAAACCTGGAAAATTTTTTTTTTGCTGTTGCTGTAGCTTCACTTTTTTGATTTGAAATCTGAAGCAAATCTTCAAACTTTGGGTTTGTTCCTGACACAGAGTCACCACCTCTTCTTAGAGGAAATAAATTTATTTATTTTTTACTGATCTTCTCTCTAAAAATGTTCAGATTCTGGGCACTTCACACAACAACAGAGCCGCATATATTTAAACTTTCACAACAACAAATCCAGGTAAACTGATCTGAAAAAGATTTTCAGAATTCTAAAACATTGAAGACTCTTTTCCCACATGCACTTTGGCTAGACTCATGGGTTCAACTAAAAACAATAAGGAACCTCAAATGTATCCTCACTGCTTATTCAACTGTAATACTTTGCTTCCCCAGTAGAGTCACCGTTTTGTTAGCAATTTTTCTTGCACGGGTAAATAACTAGATCATAACCTGATCTCTCCCTTTTGATGCTCTTTTCCTGGCAAAAGAAATGCTAATTGACAAGGATTAAATCCTTCTTCACTTCAGGCTCCACGGACCCAGGTGGGTGTACCTCATTCCTCTGCTTATGCAAATAGATATAAACTAATACAAACACTTAATAAGCAGATTCACTAATGGATTAAATAGAATAAATACATCTTGCAACAAGATTCATGACTGAGATGAACCTCTATTATGGGAAGCCTACCCACATGCTCAATCTATCTTTCAGACTCATCAACAGAAAGGGAAAGTTGATTGGTTAAATTGATTGGTTACAAGTCTAGTCAAGCCAGTGCCTAATCTTGGGCATGGAGTCATGAGATGCATATCAACAAAAAACTTCAAATCTTATACAACTAGAAATCAAACAATGCACCTTGCACATCATTCTTTCTTCCCCCTATCTAGACATCAAATCCTTATGAAACATCATACTATCAGCAATAATCTTCAAGATATTACACTCTCCTTGAAAGAAACTCGAAAATCATTACACTGTTTACCTTGTAAACAGGTACACAGATATGCCTTACAAATCAGTGTACAATAATTTGACAAAGACACAAAGAGACATCAGACAAACATGAAAAAGGATTTTCATTGTATTTCATTGAATCATTCTAAAACTATACATTCAATCTAGAAAACTCAAAATCATAACTCTGAAATGAAACTAAAACTTGTATTCATGGAACTCAAACTTGCAGAGCTCTGCTCATGCAAAAAGATTGGAACCCTTCGAAATGAAAAAAATTGAGACTAAGAAGAGAAGGGGGAAACACCAGAAACCATTACCAACTGACACTTGTCAAACTCTGAACTACTCACTGAATGAGTCATGAAGTCTGGAACAGCAAACCTGATCTGCTCTATCCCCTTGAAAACACATGAGTCACCGGACATAACAAATCAAATATCTCAAAAATATCTTCTTGGCCCCCCTGAAACTTAAACTACAAACAATGCGAGCAAATGACCACCTATGAAAAATTTGATTCCAAAATCGTAATCCTCGCATCGAGACCTTTCCGACGGTATATTATACTCCATATTTGGCCTGACACGTGAAGCCCCCAGCTATTAAAACAGTCTCCTAGCTCTATAATTTTTGATATTTGAATTTTTAATATAGTTTAAAACTATATAAAAACATGTTTTTAACTTTAATTTTTGAATGTCTTTGAAGATGCATGGGAATTCTCTTTGAAATTTTAATTATTTTATGCTTCCACAAGTGCGGGACCCACTTGCCAAGTAGCAACCATCTGGTTGGTCAACTAGCCACCTCATCAGCACCTGCACACCACATTTGACCTTTGCCACCTGGCGCTGCTTGGTTGGTCTATGTCTCCACCTGGACACTGAAAAACAACATCCCACCATGTCCTCATGTGTGCCACATGTCACCTTGACGCATGTTCGCAAGGGCCAAATCCGGCCCTTGCGATCATGCGACCACCGTCGGATAGTCGCACAAATCCTGAGGTCATCAGCCTAAAAAATTTATTTTTGTTCAGGCCCATTGGCATGAAAACCAAGGCAGCGTCAGGGGTCACATGAGTAGAGCTTCCTCCACTTCCTTCTACTTTCATTGTGACTATTTTTGCATATATTCATTAAACTCTCCCCATCCCAGATAAATGTGGGATATATGGTTTTAAAATTTTAAAGACTTTTTACATGCTGGGCGCCAAAATTGGGGGCCCCACCACCGCATAGAAACCACCAGCCAAGGGCCCGCTGACAGCCTCCGTGGTTCTTTCTTTATTTCATTGTTTGTGTGTTTTAGTATATAAATACTAAAAAACACCCAACACCCCACGCATGTGGGATAACTTTTCTATGCAGCTTTCAAACTTATTGAAAACTTCTCTCTGCCTACCGCAGCTTTCCTTCACTTTGCGTGAGTGCCTTCTGTGTTGTGTCAGCTTCCAAATTTGTAATACAACACTAGCAATGCCGATCCCCTGTAGACATAGCATGCCCCCATTTAACTTACAATGGCATCCAATGTAACAAAGCTGCAACCTCATACCTTCTGCGTAAGCAACTGAATACTTTGGCATGTGTAGAATCCATACATCTGTCCATATTAGTATTATTGACTCCAAAAGTTTATCTCTATTTGTAATGCAGATCATAAATTTTATGATTGATGGACGTTTCTCCATGAGCCCCATCATAAATAAAAACAAGCTCAAATGCACTCCTTCCACCACAACAAACTGCTTTCCTTCTTTCTAGGGGGTATTTATCTTGTTAAGACTATCAATCACCATTTCACTCTGTGTCTTGCATCCTTAAATTCATCATAGCTTTGGATCCAAATACTCGCCAGCATGATATGTTGAGACCCATAATAAAGATCTTCTTCATCCACAAAACTCCTCGTCACATGTCGTATAAAATCCATGGAAATAACAGTTGTGATGCCAATTCTGCTAGCCTCAAATAAATGATGATGCAAATATATTAATGAGCTTCCACTCTCATCGATCTCAAAGACCTTTTTTACTAATTCTCTTCATCCTTTGTAAAGTCTCCAATCAGCACCGACTGGCCTCAGGAACTAGCTCTAAAAAATGACGAAATCACCTGGCCCAGCCCTGCCACTGAACGAGCCTATTCTTTGTCGTACAAACAAGCATCTTTTGAAATAGCATATCTTGAATGCAACTGATCCGAAAGATATTAACCTTCAAAGTTGGCGCTTTCATTCTGTCCTGCAAACCCACCGTTAGAAAATAATAAACTGCAACTGCAACCATCCTGGTAAAAATAGCAAACGGGCCCCGGAGGAGCCACAAACTGGCATGCCTGTACGTTAAGATGTCTATAACCTGAATCCACAACTGATTTGATCTGGGCATCTTTCAGACAAAAGATATAACTCGCTGAAAATAGGTACTTGCAGAAGTAAACTCAGGACATGCAGAAAAGTACTAAAAATTGCAAATGGAATCGGCTTCAAAAACTGAGAAGTTGGATTGGCAGAGAGTCCCAACTGAAACTGGAAGTAGTATGTTATGTCTACAATGCAGGGCAACAAGAATTTCAACATTAGGCTTGACTGGTCAAAAGTTATAAGGAGGTAAAGTTGGCTCCTGGGATTTTGCAATTCAGAACAACTAGGCAGTTTCCCATTTTTTGCAAACAGAATGGGCCTGGAAAAGCTAACAAATGGATTAGTCAAGACCCAAAATCCTAAAGCATTGAAGTGCTTTATGCATGGATCACAAGGACACAAATAGATTGATATTAGGATCACTTGGGCGCAAGATACAAGTTGTCAGAGTAAGCTTCCGGATAAAATGCATATTCAGGCCTTAGTAAAACAATGAAAACTGCAAATGGATTTGCTTTTGGAAATGGGTCAAATGGATTCATCAGGGGTGAAAAATGGACAGGTCAAAAGAGAAACATGTTTACAATACAGATCCATCATTAATTCTTCTTGACCAATCACCGGGTATCAGATATAGCTTCACAAACAGAGTTCCTGGCTTCACTATGAAAAGTGCAAGATGTAAATCCAAGAAAACACCTCCGGAAGGGGATGAATAAACGGGGTCAAAAATTATCACAGAAACCTAAAACCTGATACATAAAGAGTATGCAATGTGTACAACAAGAATCTAGGCTCAGATTTTCATGACGCTCTCCAGGGTGCATTTTATTCAACCTCAAAGTGACCCTTCCCTGTGACTTTAACACAGGCAAATTCTGCATTCAGGACCTCCTAGGAATGAAATGACGCAAACCCATTTCAATACCTGAACTGAAGGCTCAAAATGACTCAACGAAATATATGCAAGGTGTCAAATCACTCTCCACTCATGACAGGACCCAGAAACATCCTTCTCACATGTGCATTTTGGACCAAAAGGAGCACTTTAGCAAGCGTTTTACATGGTACCTCAAAACTGCATTTTGAGTACCAACAGATCTAATGGGATTCAGATCCATAGATCAAAAGGTTGGATCAAAATCAACAAACCACTTTGGGAAAATGGATTGGATTATTCTAGTTTTCTTCTTTGTTCCTGACATGTTGAATTTTCTGATAGAATCTGGAAGTTGGCTATAAAAATTGGATTTTTGACAAATTTTGAAGGTTTTTGGAAACTTTGATAAAAATCTGATACGAGTTTCTATAGGCACATACGAGTTTGGGTTGGGTCTGGCATGATAATTGGAAAAAATCATATGACAATTGACACCGAGTTTTGATTTTGCTTGGTTTTTGTGACAACACTCGTACGATAATGTACAATCTATCGTATGAATTTTTGGGGGTTCTAGCACGACACTTGGAAAAACTTGTATGAGTTTTGAATTTTTAGGATGACTTTTGACACCAGAAAGGATTTTTGCTTCACATTTTGCAATTTTTTAGTTTTTAGTGTTTCCAGTATCAAGTTGTTTGCAAATTGTTTTTTCTAGCTTTGAAGATTTGTGTAGTAGTTTGTCTCAGGTTTGTTCATTTTAAATAACCAATTAGATATCAAATATGCAAGAAAACAATTAAGGGAGCAAGCAATCATCTTCAAATAATGAGCAAGGGTCAAAGCAACCTTGCACATGAATAAGAGTAGTGACTTATTGTTCTAACCCTAAGAATGATATTTGTGTATGTTCTCAAAATGTTTTGCAATCACGCACATAGTCATAGAAAATAAAATTTTTGTTGCACTAGGGTTCTTAGTAATGGTTTGACTCTCCAACCTTTGTAATCTCAAGAGGGTGAACTCCAATCCAGGCACATCGGGGTTTTGACACAATCTAAGAATTTAATCAATCAGGAGCTACTGAGGACATCTAACGGCCCAAAAAGAGAAAAACAAGATTTGGATTGGTGGTGTTTTTTACTACTCTATTGATGAATGGTTGACTACTCTACTTGAGGAGTAGTGCTACTGCTTAATTGATTGGAACCCTTTACCATTGATGTCAAAGGGGAGTAAGTATATAATCATGAAAAACAAAAATAGTAAGAGATGGAGGATTCATCCTTGGGGGATTTCTTTTGAGGAAATGGAGAATGTTATAAAAGAATTTCTCATTTGGATTGGTGGTGTTTTTCATTCCATATGTTTCCATCAATGCAAAAGGGGGATATTATTGGAGATTTGTGAGCAAGCCAGTGCTGACTATATGTTTGTCATTGATGAAAGCATATGGTAAGCAGCGTATATGGAATCCTGATGGAGAGAGCCTTGAGCATATGTTTCCTAGATATGTTATCAGTATGATATCATAAGCATAGAGGTTGATTCTGCGTATAGACAGTTATATACTTGACTATTTTAGTAAGTGTTCCTGACAGGTCCCAGGAAGAGTTCTATATGTGATTTATAGTACGGATGTGGTAGAGCCTTGTGCATTTACATTTGTGTTGTAGAAATGTGTATGATGCTATGTTCATGGACACAGAGTCTGATATGCACTATAGTCTAAGTTATGAAGTCTCTAATTGCCAGTTACAATTTCTTGAGTTTATCTGACAAAGCCAACATTGTTTTTATTCTTGTAG
This sequence comes from Chamaecyparis obtusa, assembly GCA_027943335.1. Taxonomy (NCBI): domain Eukaryota; kingdom Viridiplantae; phylum Streptophyta; class Pinopsida; order Cupressales; family Cupressaceae; genus Chamaecyparis; species Chamaecyparis obtusa. Next base: position 1,792,959 of record BSBK01001707.1, read on the forward strand.
TAGTTGCACCGATCATTTGGATATGTGAACTTGGTTTAGTGCTTGGAGAAGATTTAAGAATGTTTGGTTAAGAGTGCATGACATAATTCAGCATGAGAAGAAAGTAGCAGTTAATTTGGTGGAGCCGACACTATGAAGTGACATGTCTACTCATATGGAGTTGTGCAGTCTTAATTTGTGTTGCATGCTTAGTAGAGCCGACTAAGATGTTATTGGGAAGTTTTATTATTTCTCTAATATGATTTCAAGATGTTCTAATAGGACAACTTGATTATATCATTTATAGGAAAGATATGTATACGTAATCATTTATGATTGCTAAGTATGGCAATGAGTTGAAAGAGAGAAGTAGAGTAGAAGTTGTGAAGTGTTGTGCCATCAGCATAAGGTATATGTGATGAAGATAAGTATACATTATATTCATTGGACCTAATCAAGATAGTTGATCTACCTCATAGTTCACCAAAATCCAGATATAGTGTGTATCTATTATTCAGAAGGTTGTAGCCTTCACCATTTGAGTAGTGAGCTCTTAGATAGTGCATCCTCACCCCTAACAGGGTTAATTGTAATAGAATCCTAATAGGTTTTGATCCTTGACCAGGTCACTATACTTATTGCATTGTAAAGATCAACTCCTAATAGGGTTGTAAGATCTTCTAATAGGGATCATTATACACTAGTGCAGTTTTAGTGGGTGTCAATTCCCACTGGGATTTTTACCTATTTGGGTTTTCCCGTAACCAAAATTATGTTCATTTTTTATTGTGTATGTGCTTAATGTTCTTTTGTACTTAATTGGATAAACAATTTAATCTTGTAGATAACTGATTCACCCCCCCCCCCCCCCCCCCCCCCGGCCCTCTTAGTTGTCTCTTGGGACTATTCCTAACATAGTTGACACTGGCTTGTTGGCAAATCTCGAACAATCTCCCCCTTTGGCATTGATGGAAACATATAGAATGAAAAACACCACCAATCCAAATGTACAATAATATTATAATATTCTCCATTTCCTCAACAAAACTACCCCAAGGATGAACTCTCCAACTACTGCATCTACTAACTATATACTCCCCCTTTGACATCAATGGAAAAGGACACCAATAAAAATAAGCATAGGTACTACTCCTGAAGTAGAGTAGTCAACCATTCATTAGTCACTGAGGATTGATGCACTACTGCAACTCTAATCAGATCTAGGGAAGGGAATTACTCCCAACTTCTCCCTGAGATACTCAAATGTATCCTTCGATAAAGGCTTTGTGAATATGTCTGATAACTATTCTTTTGTGCTCACATAATCCAATTTTACTTCTTTCTCTACAAATTTCTCTCTTAGGAAGTGATATTTATCTCAATGTGTTTTTTCTTTACATGCATCATAGGGTTCTTTGACATATTGATAGTGCTAGTGTTGTCACAATGAATAACAATAGGATAATCAATCTGGATTCCAAAATCCTTTATCATCTTCTTGATCCACACAATTATAGAAAAATTTAATGCTTCTACCACATACTCTACTTCTGTTGTGGATTGAGAAATACAATTCTTATTCTTACTTGTCCAAGTAACAAGTCTATCTCCAAGAAATACTACTCCTTCTGAGGTGCTCTTTCTATCATCAACATAACCTGCCAAATCTGCATCTGTATACACATGAAGTTCTACATTCTCTGAATTAGGATACCATAAACCATAGTCCATAATTCCTTTCAAATATTTGAATATCCTCTTTACTACCATAAGATGACTTTGTTTAGGTTTAGCTATAAATCTTCCAATAATACTAACTACATTAGAAATATCAGGTCTAGATTGAGTAAGATATATGAGTTTACCAATCATTGAACTATATAGAGTCTTTTCAACTGCCATAGAATCATCATCCTTTGAAAGCTTGCTTCATGTTATCATAGGGGTACTTACTGGATTGCAATCATCCATCTTGAAATTCTTCAATATCTTTTTCACATACTTAGATTGATTAATGAAAATACCTTTATCTGTCTGTTGCACATTTAATCCCAAAAAGTACTTGATAGGTCCAATCATGGTCATTTCAAATTTTCTCTGCATCTCTTTAGAAAATTCTACACTAAGCTTGTCATTGTCTCCAAAAATAATGTCATAAAAAAAAATAGAAACTAGTAATAATCCTCCACGAGAGAAGGAAAAATCTTGGGGATGGCGCGACAGGAGCAGAAGGAGTAGAGGGAGTGAAAGGAGTGAAAAATAGACTAAAAGGGGCATATTATTCAAGATGTGAAAAATGTACAGCCTCACCATCCCCATAATCATTCACTGACAACTAGGGCTTCTCATGGTTTCAATAATTCCTGTTCGGTGAACAATGGTAATCCTCTTCCTAGGTTTGGTAGATCTACTAATAATTTTATTCATACTAGATCTAGTGGAAGAAGGCCTCGCATTCAACCTTCTATGGACATTTGCAAGGGACCCCTACTGCCCACTCCCATTTTTTATATCAATGGTGTTCACATTGGGGGTTTTGACCCTAACACACCTCCATTTGTATCCTAGCCTAATTCTTTACTTGTTCAGCCTCCTGCTTTTGTTTCTCCCCCAAATAATATACCTCTTCATTCTCATTATCATCCTTCTGATCATTCTAAACTTAGGGTTTCCTTTTCCTAACCACTTTAGAACTAGTCTCATCAGAATTCTTTGGTTCCTCCCTTTCACCCTCCAACTAAGGTTTTTGATTCTTTCAAATCATAGCCAATGCAAACTCAAATGCCCCGTCAAGCTGGTTTGGATTGTTCAATTTCATGCACATACACTATTCCTTAGGTAAGTAGATCTAATCCTATGCTTTTTTTGGAAGATGGTCTATTAGCACCTCACATCTCACACATGCAAGAGTATGCCTTCATTGGTAGGATCTAGTCATTTATTCCTATCACAGATCTTCACTCTTGGGCTTTCATGAATTGGACTAGTTTGTCTAATTTATTTTACATGATTCATGCTTCAAATTCTTTTATTTCTATTTTCGATTCAGCCACTACTCACAATAATGTCCTTTGTAGTAAGTTATAGTTTTGTAATGGTCTTGGTGTGTCTCTAGTGTCATGGGTTCCTAATTTTAGAATGAATAAATCTGCATGTGCCCTAATTCCATTTTGGATTGAGATGCCAGCCTTTCCACTTGAATATAGAGATTTGGATGTTGTTGAAGCTATTGCAAATAAACTTGGAATATTTATTTGTCATGATCTCCTTCCTCTTGAAGAACCTCATCATTCTGTCTAAGTTTATCTCTTCTTGGAAGTTTCCAAACCATTCCCCAAATCTATTGTGTTACAATCCAAATGGGGCTCCTGGCATCAAGACATTATTATTCAGGATGCACAAACTATATCTCTGTATGCTAATTTATTGGTCCATTTTACAAATCAGTGCAAAGATTCAAATTGTTCAAACTTAATTATTTGTAAAGATCACACTACTTTCCCTTCAAAATGCTCCATGGTGATCTCTAATAAGAGTAGGTCATCAGCTAAATAAATGGCTCCCACCACACCCATTTCTAATAATCATCCAACTTTACAGAATGTGGGGGTCTCTCAACCAATAGTAGATGTATCGGCCCCTAATATTTCTACTGAAGAAAGGTGCCCTTCTTACTTGTCAAATAATTCTCATAACCAGCCTGCATTGTCCTCAAAATTACCAATGTTCTATATGAAGCACCCTCCAAATATTTTTTTTCCTACTATAAGATCTTTTGTTAGCATGCTATGGGTATATCTTTCAGTTATTGCCTCTCTCTTCAAAGGTGTGGACTTCTCTCATGCAGTAATTTAGGATGCTCCAACCTAATCTTCTAATTCAGACTCCAAGCCATTAAGTTTTCCAATAATGGATTCTATTGTCAACAAGTTAATGTTCTCTCATAATCCTTTGAAGTTTCACAAGTTGACTCTGGAGCATGCTGACCTTATGGCTATAGAGGTTGTTTCAGTTGTTGCTTCCTACTCTCAGATTAATCCTCAGCTAATCAAAGACTGTGATGACCTAATGTGTCCCCTTCCCTTTCTTGACTACCTAGCTAATCCTCTTTTTAGCTCTGATGATGACATAATTGATCCATCTGTAAACCCCCTCCCTCGTGATTCTTTCAAGACCAAGGATGCTCCATGTGTTTCACTTAAGGAAGATGACCCACTCAAATTTCAAGCAATAATCAATGATAAAGTCACTAATGTTTTTTCTTCAGATAAGGATTCTGAGTTGCATTCTGGTTCTTCATCTCTTTTTTATCAAAAGGACTCCTTGACTAATCAAATGGGTAAACCAGCTATTATTCAAACTCCATTATCTCTAAAATAGAAGATACCTATGCCTAAGACCAGAGGGAGGAAGTCTAGAGAAACCAAGGCTTTGAAAGAAATAGAAGCTAGTGTTTAGTCAACCTTGGATGGAAATTTTTCCACTTCAAAAAGATGTTCGATAAGGAGAACTAAGTATTCTCCTTGTCCACAATGAAGATCCTCTCTTAGAATGTCAGAGGCATTAATGCCTCTGACAAGAGAACTAGAATCAAGAAAAGGCTTGATTGTTCTCAAGGTGATATTATCCTTCTTCAAGAAACTAAACTATCTACTAATAACTTTAATGTATCAGTGGGTAGATGGGTTGTCTGGAAAAGTTCTTTTGTTCTAGCTAATGGTGCGTTAGGTGGCTTGGTTGTTCTATGGGATGCTAAGAAAGTTTCTCTTTCTCCTCTTCAAGCAGGTTGTAATTGGCAATTACTTAGTGTCAAGAACTTTAATCTATCTTTCTTTATAATTAACTTTTATGGGCCAAAATCTACACTAGCTAAGTTACACTTATGGAAATCACAAACTAATATCATTCAACAATTCCCTAATTCCAAATTCCTTTTAGTTGGGGATTTTAATGCTACTTTGGGCCCAAATGATAAGAAAGGGGGAATTAATCCTCCTACTCATGTAGTTTTCAATTTCAATAATTTCATTCAGGATAATGACCTATTTGACATCATTCCTTCAAATGGCTCCTATGCTTGGACTAATTGGAGGTCAGGTTTTTTGCAAATAGCGGCTAGGTTGGATAGATTTCTCTGTTCTCAGCTTTGGAAGTTGGAAAATTATTCTTTATCTCTGAATATCTTTCCTTTTTCTGACTCAGATCACTTTCCTATCCAACTTCAAATTGATTCCTCTAATATTTCTAGTTTAATCTTGGGGAAATCTTCTTTCAAAGTCAGTTTGGTTTAGGTACCCTCTTTTTGACTCACTACTGAAGTAGTGGTGGTTGTCATCCCCTCATGAGAACAGGTCTGTGATGTTTCAGTTTTTAAAAAAATGCAATTTGTCAAAAATTTGATCAAGGCTTGGAATGTAAACATCTTTAAAAACATTTTTGATCAAAAAAGTAAGTTGGAAAAGGATTTGGCTGAAATTAACCATCATATTATAACTAATGGGCTAGATCCCCAATCTTATGAAAATCAAAAAAAACTTCATGCTGAGTGGGTTGAACCTTGTGCTAGGGAAGAAGAGTATTAGAGACAAAAATCTTGAGAGCTATGGCTTCAATCAGGTGATCAGAACACAAATTTTTTTCATGCCTCAGCCAAGCATAAGAGAGTAGCCAAGTCAATTTTTTATATTAAAGATGAGCATGGGAATATATTTTCTGACATTGAAAATATCAAGCAACAAGGATTTTTTTTTTTTTCAAACTTTCTATCCCCTCAGCCTAATGACAATGGGCTGAATGACCTTCTTAATGGTGTCCCCTCTTGTGTCACAGTCCAGGATAATTTTAATCTAATGGCTCCTTTTACCATTTCAAAAGTCAGATTTGTAGTTTTTTCATTATCTCTTGACAAGGCTCCTGGTTCGGATGGTTTTACAGGGTTGTTCTTTCAAAAAGCTTGGGAATTTATATGTTTTGATCTCTTAGCAGTCCTAAAGGAATCGAGGAAGAAGTCAATTATGTTAAAATGCTTCAATATAATGAATCTGGCCCCTATCCCTAAAATTAGTGACCCTCAGACCTTCATTGATTTCCATCCAATATATTTGTGTAACACAATCTATAAAATTATCACCAAAGCCATTTATTTATGCCTCCAGCATATTATTCCAAGAATTATCTCTTCTGAACAAGGTGGGTTTGTTCTAGGTAGGGAAACTACAGATGGGGCTATCCTTGCACATGAAACCCTTCATTCCATAAATGAACATGCCACTCCTTCATTTTTCATTAAGCTAGATATGATGAAGGCTTATGATAGACTAGATTGGTCCTTTCTCTTAAAAGTTCTATTGAAATTTGGTTTTTCTAAGAAATGGTGCAAGTGGATTAAAGCTTGTATTTCTGGAGCATATTTCTCTGTGTTAATTAATGGCTCACTAGCTGGCTTTTTTCCTTCAACCCAAGGTGTTAGGAAAGGTGACCCCTTATCCCCTCATCTTTTCATCATTATGGCTGAGGCTTTGAGTCATTTCATTAATGCATCACACACTGTCAGGTTATGGCTGGGTGTTCCTATTCCTGAAACCTTTATCTCAATAAAACATTCTCTATTTGCTGATGATACACTTTTATTTGGTAAGGCTTCTATTCTAGAGGCTAAACAAGTTAGAAAGGTTTTGGACCTTTACTCTTCAGCCTTAGGTCAAAAAATCAACATTCATAAATCTAAGGTGTACCTTTTTAACATAGACCCATTAATAGCTGGAAAAATTGTCAGCATTCTAGGTTTCCCTCTAGATGAACTTCCTTCTATCTATTTGGGAGTTCCTTTCTTCACAGGATCTAATAAAGAAACCTATTGGCAATTGGTTGTTAATTGTATTAAATCTAGAGTCTTGGCTTGGAAGGCAAGGTGGCTTTCACTCTCTGAAAGAATTCTATTAATCAAAACTATTTTATCATCCATCCCTAATTACTATTTCTCAGTATTAAAAGCCCCAAAATTAGTCCTTAGTCAAATTGAGAAAATAATTCTAGAATTCCTATGGACAACTAACTTGTCTAGAGAAAGAAAAATCCCACTTGTTTCACTATCAAATATGTCATCCTCCTTATCTTCTGGTGGTGTGGGGCTTCATAACTTGTCATCTTGTAATCTGGCATTTGGTGGTAAGTTGGCTTGGAATCATTTTTCTCAACCTAACACTAAGTGGTGTCGTTTGATGCAAGAGAAATACCTTGATAACTTAGACCCTTCTAGAATTATTTCCATTCTTGATCCCCTAAAAGGCTCGGCCATTTGGAATTTTATGATAAAAGCTAGGCATATTATTACCTCCTATGTTTCTTGGGAAGTCCATAATGGTGAGTCAGTCAACTTTTGGTTAGATTCATGGAATGGTCTACCTCCTCTATACACTCATCATGTTTTTTTAGATATATGGGAGGTGGTTGTTCTGCAATGGGGATCCACTCTAGTCAATTATGTATCTATAGTCTCTATCCATTCTGGATTAGTCATACGGAAAGATTTTTCCCTTCTCCCTATTGATCCTCAAGTGGCCACTTTAGTTAATCAATTTCTCTCTGATCAAACCATCTTCTTTTCCAGGGACTCTAATCACCTTTTTTGGGCTCCATCTCTGAATGGTCAATACACATTTAAGTTGGGAAATGAGATGGCTCAAGATTGTCAAAACAATAAGGCTAAATAGAGGGATTTTCTCTTTTGCTAGCATAATTCAATTCTTCCTAAGGTGGGATGTTTCTCCTGGCTAGCCTTGAGGAATCATGTCCTTATGAGTGAAATATTGGCTAGACTCAATATTGCTAATGCATTTCAATGTGTCTTGTGTAATCAAGCTCTAGAATCTATTGACCACCTATTTCTCAATTGTCCTTTTTCCCAGAGTTGTTAGCTGTCTATTTTGGAAAAATTATATTTTCCTATGCCTCTCCCAATCATGGTGTGGGACCTTTTTCAATCATGGCCTATATTGTTCCCCCAATCTATGTTTTCTTTCATTTGGATTTGTTCTCCTGCCTTGGTTTTGTGGTCTATTTGGTGGGAAATGAATAAGCAGATCTTTCACAATGTCTCTTCTTCCCTTGATGTTGTCCTTGGTAGAATTCATCATTCCATCATTGAGGTTACCAATTCCTATACCTATAAATTCAAGGGAAGTCAGGGCTTCTCTAAGTGGGATAACATTATTTCCAAGAATTGGAAGGGTTTGACATTTCCTAAACTTCCATTCCCCCTTTGTCATAAAGATAGATTGCAATCTAGAGCATCAATTAAATGGTCTCCTCCCTAACCATGTTTTATTAAACTAAATTTTCATGGGTCTTCAAAGGGTAATCTGATAAGTTAGAGATTGGTTTTGCCCTTCATAATTGTCATGGTGTTGCTCTTTACTTTGAGGTTCACCCTATCCTGCCAGAAACAAACAATTTGGCAAAAGCCTACACTTTATTACATGGTCTTTCTGCAGCTAAAAAACTAAATATCAAACTCCTCCATGTTGAAGGTGACTCCTTAATGATTATCAACACGTGCATTAAAATGCTCATTTTCAAGGCACATCAAATATGTTATGTCCCAGATTTGGTCCCTTTTAGATTCCTTTTTGGATTGTTTCCTAACCCACACCCTGAGAGAAGGCAATAGTTTAGCAGATTTTCTTGCGAATCTTAGTGTTGATGACCATCATCTTTCTTACCCCTTTGTTTTAGTTTCTCCAGCTTCCCACCCTACTATATTTAAGTTAATTCAAGTTGAGTCTGCTTAATCTATCATTATCGAGGATTCTGATTATCTCATGAGATATTTAATGTTTCCTTAAGATCCGCATTAATTGTTCATATGTGTGTAATTCATGCTTTTGGTAATCTATTTATTAATCAGTAGGTTGGCTCTCTATCTTGGTTGTCTTTTCAAGGTGACTAAATTTTACACGCATGTGTATTCTTTCTTGTGGTACTCATCACCTAATGTTTTAATTATTAGTATGCAGAGTGGCTCATAATTGTCATTCCTTGATTTTAATATAATGGATCTTGCATGAGTGGTACTAATTGGTTTGTAAATTTTTTGTCATTTCTTAGTGCCTCTTGTATTTAATGATTTGAATGGGTATTCATGATTTTAACTAAGATCACACAATTGGTACTAATTGGTGTGTAAATTTTCTATCATTTCTTAGTGCCTCTTGTAGTTAAGGATTTTAATGGGTATTCATGATCTTAACTGGGAATTTATTTTGCATGATGGCTCTTCCCCTTTATATTCTTGTCCTACCCTTCTTTTCCTTTGTTATTTTCAATCCTCTAGCTTCTGGCCTCTATCATTTTCTCTGTCATGGCTATTAATAGATATTACAATGAATTTAGGCCCTTCAATCTTCGAGTTCACCTCTTTGCTTCTGCTCTTGAAATTCCCTTTGAAGGTGTTGTCTCTGATGACTCTTTGTCATCCATGTTTGTTATCTACTATCCAAAATGCTCAAGATGTATCCGTAGATTGATTGGAGAATCGGTCTTATCTCCCCATTTTAAAAGAATCATCTTTCCATCACAAATTATTTCCATATTTTTCTCTAACCTTTCGGATTTGTCTCAGTCCTAGTCTTTGCTACTTTCAATTGTGAATTGGGTCATTTTGCCCCATTTTCTTCATGAAAATGGATTATTGTTGGTAGTTTAGAACTATAATCTTTGGCAAGGAGATGCTTTTGTAGGTGGAATTTTCCCACGCTACCTCCTCTTCAATTCGGATAAGTTCATCATGTTGTTGGTTGCGATCAAGGATTATCTTGCCTCAGTTTCTATTATGCCTCTTGATCACTTTCTCAACATGACTACTTTTGATGTGAGATTCAGGGGAAAGGCCTTTGCAAAAACATATGCCCTTCTTGGTTTAATATCACATTCTCATGCCTCACACTTGGGTTTGGGATCTTCTGCAGTTGGTGATAATATTTCTTCTTGCAGTGGCCTTTCTCCTTGGTTTAATCCCATTCATGTCTTGGTTTCATCTACAGCCATATCTTCTTCTTCCCCTACTACTTCTCATGGTGCCTTGGATCCAAAAGATTTCTTGCACTCACAAGAGGACATATTGTGGAGTTCCATGTTCCTGTCTCCCCCATCACAATTTAACTAGGGAGGTTGTGCTCCTTAATTTTTATTGTGCCCTGTCTATAGTTTTTTGTTGGGATAATGTTTTATTGCAGGTATTCGACTCATACTATTCCTTCTTCAATCATTCTTCATATCAGGTGGATAGTTCACTATGCTCAATTTTGAGAAGTTCATCTTTATTTGCTGGGATTTCTCCTCATGATGGTCATCAGCTTCAATTTTGGTGCCAATAATTTATCTTCATGCTTATTTTCACACTATGGTGTGTTCTAAAGTTGTATTTGGGTGTTGGGTTTGTAAATGGACTCTTAATTGGTCTTCAGCTCTAGGTTATTGTTGGCAAAATGGTTAGTTCTCCCCTCAGGATTCATGACATGGCTTAACCACCTCCTATTGTGTGTGTGAAAATTGTACCTGATCGGTAGACACAACACTCAGTAAAACATTAGAGGTTAGCTATAATCAAATCATGCAAAATTGAAAACTATGTAACCAAGCGATTTACTGCCTTCTAATAGGTGCGAGATTGATGTTCTCAGATTGTAATCAAGATCAGTGACCCAGATGACACCTAAATGAAGGATTTGAATGCAAAAGATGGATATGAAATTGAATGCAATTAATCTATATTTTTGATATTTTCTATGCAATAAGAATGATAAAAACCGATATGAATCTATGCTAGATGAAATTGATATGCTATGAATTGATCTATCTAACAATGATATGCAAAGCTATGAAATTCAAAGCTATGATATGAAAAATATGCAATTGAAATTGATTTCACAAAGCTTTGAATTCGCAAGTTGATTCTTTCAAGCTCCAATTGTGCAAATTCTCCAAATCTGATATGCTATGATTCTTGTAGAGTAAGTTTGCAATTTGCGAGATGATTGAGAGATGAATTATGAAGAGATGAGGCTTGGTTTTTATAGAAACCCAGGCTTTGGAGGTGCATGGATAAAAGCCATAAATCACTCAAATAACTCAGCTTGATTTTTGAGTTATCTGATAATAAAGGATAATTAACTCACAAAAACATGCAAAAGCTAAGCTTTAACTCAAAATAGAGTTTAGCTTTAATTGATAATTGATAGTTGTCTACTTTTATGGTTGTGCATGTTTTATTTATGAATTAATTTAATAATAAAGTGATTTATTTCCAACTTAACTGCTTTTAAAAATAAAACAATTGATTTATGGGTTAATCAATTATTTAATTTAATTTTTATTAAAAACTATATTATTAAATAATGACAACTTGCTTTAATTAATTAAATAAGAATTTAATCAATTATTCATATGATATTAGATTTATTGTCAAAATTAAATAATACAATTAATAATAGATATAATTAAATTTAATTACATAATTAAGTGGCAAATATTAAATCTAATTAATTAAATATGAAAATATTCAATTAATCAAACTTTAGGATAAATGTGATTTATTGCCAAATAATTATAAAATTGAAGATAATTATGATGATTAGGAATATTACTAGGAATATTCCCTGATGCAGAATTTTAAGATAATCCGTTAGATTTGATGATGTTTAGATGTGCCTTGGGTTAGGACTTCGATGTCGATTTCATTCGAATTGAAGATGTAGGAGATTAATGAACTTATAGCCCATTTTTGGGGTATTACATTTTTCCCCTCTTAGAATTACTGTGTGAAGCGCAGTGGTTCAAAGATAGTCTGTGTTTGATAGAGATATGAAACTGATTCAAAAGATAAACCGATCTCAAGATAGAAACCAATTGAGAGATATTGAGATAGGAGGTCCTGAATGACCAGAGATAATGTTCACTATAACAGCAAATGAACCTATGATTGTGAAAAAGTGTCAAAACACCTGATTCCAAACCTTAGGATTGATAAGAAGTGAGTGACCCATTCTAGACTCGATTGTCTTAGCAGAACTAGCAGGTATCACATCTGAATCCTTTAGTTGCAGAAGAACCAAGGAAAGAACACTATGATCTGATGGTTGCAAAAACTGATACAAATTACAAGATTAAGAGAATACCAGATTGATATGGATTGATGAATTTGATATGCCCGAAGTGATGATAGATTTTCCCCAAGCGATGAGGACTTTTGATGAATCAGTGACTAGACGTGATTGTTGTCTTGATCACTGATGAAAGATATTGATAGATTTGATCGATAGATTTTGATTGATGTGCAATACCATGCCCCCTTTGGGATTAAAATTGAAATCTGACAAGAAAAGTCAGCGTTGATAGTTTAGAAGCATGTTAATTGATTTGAGAAGTGGTTATACACATCTGAGAATGCATTCTGCATCGTTTGGAGGTCCTGAAGACCAAGTTTGACTAGGTTAAACCATGAGTTGACCATACTTGACCAAGATGAAATTTTGATAGTTTGATGTTAGATAATCAGTTAAGTTGAATACTGGATTTCTGTGATGATAGAAGGTCGAATATGCAAGCAGTTAATAATATGAATGATCTCAGATTTGAATTTTGATCCCAAAGAAGGATTCTACTTGCTATTTCATTGGAGGAACCTTCGTGTGAGATTCAGCTCTTGTTAGACTTGAATATGTGATTTGAAGAATCATTTAAGCATTGAAGTTCATTTAATCATTGTGAGATCATGCAAACATGCAAAATGCAATGAGACATGCAAAATGAAATGCGACATGCAAAATGAAATGCAACCTAAGACCTAGGACCTAGTCATTGATCATATGTCGATTTGTTATCATCATTGAACTTTTAGGTAACCAGATAAATCAATACAATGCCCACTAGCCATGAAACCATAGACATATGAATATCAATTTGTATGCGCAAGAATCAATACAACACCCACTGGTTATACAACCATGGACATATGAATATTGATTTGTTTTCAGAATGTTGGATTAGATATAAGTACCAAAGCATAAACGCCAGGATGACCTGAATATCATGTCCATTTTGATATAGAAATTTGTATAAGCATCAAAACATAAATGTCATGATGACCTGAATACACCTTGCATTGCAAACACATCAAAGAGTCAAGAGATCATTCTAAATCCAATGTGAATTACCCGTAGTGACCCTTTATCATTCACCTCCTTAGGCAAGATTGCATTTCACACTAGGAGAAAGAACTTACTCAAAAAGACAATAGTTAGATCAAACTTCTTTGAATTTTTTGGGTATCAATGGTCGAGGTACGCATGGCCATCCAATTCAAGATAGAGGCTCTTATAGTCGGACACCATTTCAATCCAAAATTTCCAAAGTTGTTAGATTTTCACATACAAGTAGAAGACAAAGAAAAGATTATGCCCCCAGTCATCACTCTCTAAATCCTATAAAGGACATCATCGAAGAGCTCGAAGGGACACAATATGCAAAAATCTCAATGCGAATCAACAAGCATACAAGGAGATAAGAGCATGAAGCATAGATTGTTTTTAGTTTGAGTTTAATTGCATTGTTATAGATGCAAAATCCTTTCTGGAGACGAGACTGACTAACTAACTCACATGAAGCTTTAAAGGATTCTGACTGGATAGGACACATCTAAGATACATTGGAGGCCATAGGATATGACATTGATTGCCCCCAAGTTTGAACATTGATAGGATACAGACGCTCAAGCTGATTGGTGTACAAACTGACTTATTGAAAATTGGAAATGCAGAAACAAACCGAGAGATATGTACAAACTAAAGCAAGACTGAAAGCTAGGAAAGACCAAGATTGTGCTGATAGATGGAGCATTTGGAACAAGTGGCACCCATTTGCCGGGTTTTCACCATCTTGGCAGAGATTCTATTTTTGCTACCAAGGTGCCTGTTTCCAGGTTTTCACCAAGGCACTTTTTCTTTTTCTTCATTTTTTTTGTATTTTTCATTTTTTCAATTTTTTTCAATTTTTTATATTTTCAATTTTTTTGCTAATCATCAAGGCGCCTATTGCTAGGTTTTCACCAAGATGTTCATTTTTTCAGTACTTTTTCTAATTTTTAAGATTTTTTTCAGGACATTTACCAAGCACTGAATGCCTTAGGCATAGAATTTCTTCAGATGGAGAACATTGATTGGTTCTCAGAGCTGTTCTCCTTTAGTCATTGAGAGTTGATAGGCACAAGAGCCAAAAGTAGCAGTGATAACAAAGGGACCCAGCCAGTTGGGTTTGAACTTCCCCTTGCATTCTCGATGTGATTGATTTTTAAGATTTTCTCTCAACACTAGATCACCAACCTGAAATTCTCTGTGTCTGACTTTCTTGTTGTAGCCTCTAGACATTCTTTTCTAATACATTCTGAGATGATCATACGCTGCTTGTCTGCGCTCATCTAGTAATTCAAGTTCTTGTAACCTAGACACTCTGTAGTCTTCATCAGTGACAAGTCCATGCATTCTGATTTTGAGTGATGGGATTTCAACCTCAATAGGCAATACCGCTTCAGACTCATAAACTAAAGCGAAAGGTGTAGCCCCTGTAGGTGTTCTGATACTTGTTCTATAGGCCCATAGAGCTGGATTAATCATGAGATGCTTTTTCTGATACTTGTGCTGATACTAGTTCTGATACTGATTTTGATAATTGTTCTGATACTAGTTCTGATACTAATTCTGATACTGATTATGATAATTGTTCTGATACTGGTTCTAATACTTATTCTAATAATGATTCTGATAATTGTTCTGATACTGGGTATACTTGATAGCATATTTTTCTATTGCAAACTCCCAAGCAAGATCATATCATGCAGTCCCAATGTCTAGCAAGGTGGAGAACAAGAGGGATTAGCAAGCTGGTGGAAGAGATGGAAGACAAGAGAATGAAGGAGAATGAAGGGAAGAAATCCTCAAGGGAAAACTCCTCAAGAATACTCAAGCTAGGGAAAAATCATCATGTAAAGCATATTTGGATAAGTAGGGAAAGGCTAGTATAGGATAAGTCACAAAAGCGTAGTGCAAGAGTAGGAAAGAATGCAATCCAAAGGAGTAGACATGTCAAGAGGCTTCATAGCGCTGTGTTTTACTCTTTCTTTCTTTTTTTATTAGATCAAGACCAAAGGGGAAAAGGATAGTGATAGGTGAAAATGAATGGAGGAAGATGGATATGAAGGCTAAACATGGAAGGAATGAAAGCAAGATCACCGTAAGATAGCTCACAAAATAGCCAAATGTTCATGTATAGATCAACATTGTCAAGATCAAAGGAGAAGATGGAATGGATGAAATATGTAGAAGAACTACGCATGATGCCTGATTGCCAGGTTTTCATCATGGTACTTATCCAAGGTGCCACGAGGAAGTGGTTTTCACCATAGGATGAATTTATTTCTCTTTACTTTTTCTACCAAGGTGCCTATTTCCAAGTTTTCACCAAGGCACATTTTCAATTTTTTTTTCATATCTTTTTTTTATTTCTCTTTTAGAAGAAGGCAAGCTTTTTAGATAATGCTCCTTGAAAGGATAAACCATGGTATGCCAAGGATTCAAAATGATATGCTCAAAGATGCTGATAGGGAAAGGGAGATGGAAGAGAGAAATGGAGGATAAGGTTTTATGTAAAGCGAGTGAGGTTGGAAGATAGGAGGAATAGGCAAGTGAGGAAAAAGGATAGAAGGTAGAAGGATAATGAATGGAAGGATTGTGAAAGGGTAGATGGAAAGGAAGGCAAGATCAACATAAACACACACCTTGAAGGGTGGCGAGAGGGTGGAGGAAATGTGAATGAAGGAATACGTGAAGGAATATGGTGAATGGATAGCAGAGGTTGTGGTTTAGGTGCATGGAATGGAGGAATATTTTTGGAGGGAGATGAAGTGGAAGCCTTTGGAAGCTTGAATGTCAACTTAACTTTTTGCTCAACACCAGACTCTTTCAAGAGAGACTTTGGAATCCATATAGTCATAGGCTTTTCATTTCTTTTTGGTAATTTAGAGAGAATATCTTCAATGATGGATTTTGGAACCCATACTTGTCTTGTAGTTTTTTTCTTAGATATCTCTTTTGACTTTATGTTTCCATGTCTATTAGAGGAGACATGGTGGTCTTTTTTTGATGGATTCTTGTATTGCTTCTTTTTTTTGTATTGAACATTCAAGTTACTTCCAAAAGACTTGGGACATGTGGAAGAAGGAGGATATGACTGGTTTAGATGGGGGGGTGGATGAAAAGGATTCAAGGGTATGCATCTATGTTGATCTTGAGGAAAGATGGGAGATGGAGGGATGTAAGGACCTAAGATGGATGGTGAACTAGGAGAGTTAGGAGGGGAAAGTGAAGGGACATAAGGACCCAAGATGGAAGGTAGATGTGAAGAGTTTGGTATTGGTGGAGGAAGTCCAAGGATGGATGTGGAAGACATAAAAGGATAATTAATAAGTTCATCAGCATCTATATGACAACCAAGGATATCAGCATCTTTAGAGTGAGCATTAAAATTTTCAATAGAATCATGGATATCTTGAATAAGAACATTTTCTTTGATAGGATCATTCAAAGCTTGCGAAGACTTAGGAAGAGTAGAAAGCGGAAGTGAACATGGAGTGGTAGAACAAGAAGATGAAAGACTTTGATCTTGACAAGGATCTTCGGATAGCATAAGCGCATAATTTTTCTCTTGTTTTTCGATAGGCTTAACATTGGAAGTAACAAAACTATTTTTACCAACCTTAATGGAAGTATCATCTTTGGAAAGTGCAAGTGTAGTAAGGTCATTTTGATTGTCAATAAGCTCAACAGTGTGAGTAGTAGCTTGATCTTGCTTAGGAGAAGACTTAAGACATGGTGGAATGTATGAAGAAGGGTGTATAGGATCAAAAGAACCATGAAGCAGATAAGAGACATCGAGAAAAGGAGTGGATGACATGGAGGGTTCTTGATCTTGATCTTTCTTTATGTTCTTTTCTTTATCATTTTTAGAGTCCTCTTGACATGGAGCCACTTCTAAGGACAAGGAAGCATGTTGGGATTGTATGGATGACTTTGGAAGAGATGGTGGAGGACTAGCTGAAGTAGGGATTATAGCATATGAAGGCTTAGGCTCTTTAGGTTTATCATTATTGAAAGTCTTTGTAGCCAAGTGAAGGTTAGCTTGAGTTTCTTTAAGAGGTAGCCCTAGAGGATAACTATAGGGAACTACATGAAAAGTATCAGAGCTTGTGTCGGATGAAGGTTCTGTGAAAGATTTGAAAGACTCAAAAGCTTTAGGAAATGTATGGGTATTGGAGGAAGTAGGGGATGGAAGGGAACCATCACAAGACAAAGGTCCAACATTAACATGATCTTGCTTGAGAGTGTAATCTTTATTTTTAGCCTGAGAGTTCTTAGAGGAAAGATCCTTATAGTATTGACGTTTCAAGCTAGCACGATGTATTTTATAGTCCTCAGCAGTAGTAGATGGATCATCATCAAGGTATTGTCCACAAAATCCATCAAAGTCTCTTTCAAAATCAGAATCATATGGATCACCATCACGATCTATCCAATGTGATGGACCATTTGTAGTAAGCAGGAATGAATGATGAGGAGGACTCTTAGGAACAGAGGTGTCATAGGTATCATTACATTGTCTGTCGTCATAGTCATCATAGTCTCCAAAGCTAGATGTGTCACTCTCCGTGGAAGAGGTATCATATTGCTCAAATTTTTTTCGGGGGCATAGTGACATGTACAAGTCTTTATCAAATGGAAAAGAGTATAGAGGTTCCTTTTCTTTCTCAAGTTTGTCAAGCTGGACTTACATAGCTTGCAGCTGCTTCATCATAGCGGCGATCAGAATTTCTTCCTCATGTGTACTGTTTCTTTGAGACATGTGTACTGATTTTCAATAGCTACTGATTTGTTCTTGACACAATGATATTTTTGACAGATTCTAGAACTAGGCTGGAAACGTTGGATATCTTGCAATTTGACAATTTCTGACAACTCTCTCAAATTTTTCCAAATAACACTCTGCAGACTTGTACGACACTGGGTAGTCTATGAAACGACAGTTGCTAAACTTGTACGACAGTTGGGTAGAAATGAAATGATAGTTGTAAAACTTGTATGACAGTTGGGTAGCAATGAAACGACAGTTGTAAATATCATATGACAGTTGCTAACAGGATTTTGACTTTCTTGAATTTGTTGGTTCGAAAACTCATACGACACTGGGTTCTCAATCGTATGACAGATGGGCAATACTGAAATGACACTTGACAAAACTCATATGACTTTTGACTTTCTGAAATGACTTTTGACTCCAGAAAGAATTTACGTCAATTTTTGCAAAATTTAAGGTCTTCAGTTCTGGATTGTTTGCAAATTGCACTGTCCAGATTTTAAAGGTTATACCAGATTTGATCATTTTTAATAGCCAAGTAGATAAACAAGCACGTAGAATAGCAAGCAAGTGATTCCAAGCACGTCTGGAAATAATGAACAAGGGCAAAAGCAACCTTGCGCATGAACAATCAAGTGACCAAATTGTGCTAATCCCTGAGAGTACTAATTGTGTATGTTCTGAAAAGTTTTGCAATAACACACATATACCTGAAAGTGAAAAATTGGCCTCTCTAGGGTTTTTAGTAATGGTTTGACTCTGCAACTTTTATGATTCAAAGGGGTGAACTCCAATCCTGGCGCACCAGGATTTTGACACAGTTCAAGAACTTAATCTTCAAGAGCTGCTAGGGAGATCTGACAACCCAACAATGAACCATACCCATGGAGATTTCTTCCACAAGGACATTTATATAGCAGTTGTCACTACCATGGAAAAAATGGCTATTACCGCTTGAGGTTTCGTCAATGCAGTTTGCCTTGTGAAGGGATTGTCCGCTACGGTTAACCCTCTCTAAAGGTGACTCACAGATTTATACCACAAGGGGACTTGGCTCTAGATTCAAGGTTTTGACACCTCTTCACTTTTAACCCAAAAAAAGCAAGCAGATTAATCCGACATGCTAAGACAAAGTTTTGTTCCACCAAGGTCTGTGATATCAACTCCACATGATCTATCAACCTCTCTAGGGAGAGAATGTGTCAATCAATAAGAGAAGATGCACTAACCAATTTTGATTCACCAAAGCTCATGATATCAACCCTACGTGATCTATCAACCTCTCCAGAGAGAGAATGTGTCAATCAATAAGAGAAGATGCACTAACTAAGTTGAATGTGAAACGCACTAAGTATCCTCCCTACCTACAAGGATTCTATCATCAAGAAAGATTTCTCTAGGAATCCAATCTCTTAAGAATCATGAATAGTGTTCATAGAGCCTAATTACTATGTGAGCACAGATATATTCCCGAAAGCAAATCTACCAAAAGAATCCAAAAAGTAGAAAGAGGAACACTTAACGCTTAAAGAAAATATGAGATGAGTCCACAAGGTGGAACACTTAACACCTCACACAAGCTAAAAATGAGTCCACAACTTAGAAAACAAGTGAGTTCCTAAAAGCACAAAAGGGTTGCCAAGTGGAACACTTAACGCTTCTGTCTTGTTGACCCCTCCCCTTTATGGCACTGAGATTGTAACCACGGGGTGGAAATGAGGGGCCGGTGGATTAGCAAGTCCAATAACCCAAGATAGCAATCAAGATCAATCACAAGTATTCTAAGACTACTTAATGAATCCTTAAGGGATCACAACCTAGTATCAAATTATGCAAGTGTGTAGAAATAGATCAAAAGCATGAAAAGATGCACACAAGCTTGACACATAAGAGATTTATTTTAAGTCCAAATCAAAATATTTTCAGAACAAGGAGAATACCTCATGATCCTTGCAACGTGCTTAGTAGATTCTACCTAATTTTTAGCAATTTTTGTTGAGATTTTCCATGCAAGCAAGTGACGAACTCTCCAACAAGCAAACAAGCAAACAAGATATGCAAAATATATTCAACTTATGAAAACTATAGGGTTAGCTCTAAAAATAAATTGTTAGGAGAAATAATAACCATAAATTAATCCAAATGACAACTCATATCATGCATTGAATCATATGAAAAATAAGTGCATACCCATCATAAAATTTTAATTTTTTTGCACTACATTTGACCTAGTCAACAAGATCTAATTTTTTTGATATGATTTTGGCCACAAAAATAGAAATTCAGAATAGAGACCCCTACTAAAAAATAGAGAGCTTTCCAAAAATGAATTTTTTTTAGAAAATCCTCTTCATTTGTGCCTTAGAGACCCATTTTATCAAAATAGACTAGTTTTTGTAAATTGACTATTTGAGCTACTAAATTGTATCCAAATTTAAAATACAAAGAATAGACCCCCTATATAATTTGAAGAGATTTTTGAAAATATTAAAATTTCAGAAAAATATGCTGATTTACGTCAGATATTAATTTTTTATGAAAAATTGAAAAAAAATTATTGAAAATTTAAAATAATTCATAAAATTCTGAATTTTTTTTCAAAGCTTCCCTGATATGTCTCCAACCTGAAAAAAAAAATTCAGACCAAAAATCCAAGCCGTTTGAGAGGTAAAATTAAATCTTTGAAACTTTAGGGTTTTAGCTCCAAGAATCAAAATCAGCATGCAAATGTGGGTTGCCCCACGGTGGGCACCAGAAATGTGTGTGTGAAAATTGTACCTAATCTATAGACACAACACTCAGTAAAACATTAGAGGTTAGCTATAATCAAATCATGCAAAATTGAAAACTATGTAACCAAGCGATTTATTGCCTTCTAATAGGTGCGAGATTGATGTTCTCAGATTGTAATCGAGATCAGTGACCTAGACGACACCTAAATGAAGGATTTGAATGCAAAAGATGGATATGAAATTAAATGCAATTAATCTATATTTTTGATATTTTCTATGCAATAAGAATGATAAAAACCGATATGAATCTATGCTAGATGAAATTGATATGCTATGAATTGATCTATCTAACAATGATATGCAAAGCTATGAAATTCTATGCTATGATATGAAAAATATGCAATTGAAATTGATCTCACAAAGCTTTGAATTCGCAAGTTGATTCTTTCAAGCTCCAATTGTGCAAATTCTCCAAATCTGATATGCTATGATTCCTGTAGAGTAAGTTTGCAATTTGCGAGATGATTGAGAGATGGATTATGAAGAGATGAGGCTTGGTTTTTATAGAAACCCAGGCTTTGGAGGTGCATGGATAAAAGCCATAAATCACTCAAATAACTTAGCTTGATTTTTGAGTTATCTGATAATAAAGGATAATTAACTCACAAAAATATGCAAAAGCTAAGCTTTAACTCAAAATAGAGTTTAGCTTTAATTGATAATTGATAGTTGTCTACTTTTATGGTTGTGCAAGTTTTATTTATGAATTAATTTAATAATAAAGTGATTTATTTCCAACTTAACTGCTTTTAAAAATAAAACAATTGATTTATGGGTTAATCAATTATTTAATCAAATTTTTATTAAAAACTATATTATTAAATAATGACAACTTGCTTTAATTAATTAAATAAGAATTTAATCAATTATTCATATGATATTAGATTTATTGTCAAAATTAAATAATACAATTAATAATAGATATAATTAAATTTAATTACATAATTAAGTGGCAAATATTAAATCTAATTAATTAAATATGAAAATATTCAATTAATCAAACTTTAGGATAAATGTGATTTATTGCCAAATAATTATAAAATTAAAGATAATTATGATGATTAGGAATATTACTAGGAATATTTCCCGATGCATAATTTTAAGATAATCAGTTAGATTTGATGATGTTTAGATGTGCCTTAGGTTAGGACTTCGATGTCGATTTCATTCGAATTGAAGATGTAGGAGATTAATGAACTTATAACCCATTTTTGGGGTATTACACCTATGTCTTCTATAAGTCTAGTGGTTGTATCAGGCATTAAGAGGTCGATCTTTTGGTACAACGACAACCACTACTTGTAACAAGTAGTATCAGAGCTTGGTCACAGGTTCTAATCCCCTTGAGTAATGTTGAGGGGGAGATTGTTGGCAAAATGGTCAATGATCCCCTTGGGATTCATGACATGGCTTAACTGCCTCCTGTGTCTTTTATAATTCTAGTGGTTGTATCGAGTATTAAGAGGTCGATCTTTTGGTGCAATGATAATCACTACTTGTAACAGTTATTTAGATGGTCATAATTGTAAATTCTTCAAATGCAGATATGCATTTTTATTTTATATTGGGGAGCTACTATATATGTTGTAATCAGGTCTATCTTTGACCTTGAGGATTTAGGGAGATTAGGCTCTATTCAGACTTTCTAAAGTCAATTTTGTAATATGATGGGTTATGAGTGGAGTTTTCTTTCCTGATTCTTTCTCCAGGAGCCCTTTTGAACTAGTTGATTAATATTAATATAAATATAAAGTTTTTCCAAAATAAAAAATAAAAAATCCTTCAAGTGTCTCTCTTATGAATAAGTTACAATCTATTGCTCCTTTCTTAAATCCAATCTTTGTCAAGTAACTATCTATTCTTTCATACCATGCTCTAGGGGCTTTCTTAAGTCCATAAAGGGATTTCTTCATTATGCATACCATATCTGGTTTGTCTGATAAAGTAAATCCTTCAAGCTTCTCTATGTAGACTTCTTCCTTCAACTCTCCATTTAGGAATGCTGACTTGACATCCATCTGATATACTTTAAAGTTTTTGAATGTTGCATAGGCTATAAATAACTTAATGGCTTCCAATCTTCTTATAGGGGAAAATGTATTAGAATAATCAATTCCTTCTCTTTGTGCATATCCTTTACATACTAGTCTTTCTTTGTTTCTTATTACTGTACCATCTTCATTCATCTGGTTTTTGAATATCCACTTGGTTCCAATCACATTCTTGTCAGTACGTATAGGGACCAATTCACATGTATCATTCTTAACTATCTGATCTAACTCTTCTTTCATTGCTTCATGCTAATCTAAATCATCACATGCATCTTCAACACTTAAAGGTTCAATTTGTGAGAGTAAACATACTGCTTCATCAATTGTTTAAATTTTTTATTTTGATCTTGTCATGAATTTTCTATTGTGATCTCCAATAATATCTTCTTTTGAATGGTATCTAAATGTGAATTTTGAAATATTAGGTGTGACTCTCTCAACTGTCTTCTTTGTTTCTTGTTCACTTGTTTCAGGATCATTGAATAAAACGTCAATGCTATCAAACATTTTTTCAACAACTACTTCTCTACTGGTAGTTCTAGGTTCTTCTTCAATCATAGGTGCATAATCATGATATCTTTCTTGAATCATAAACTTTTCATCAATCTTTACATGAGAACTTTCAATGATCTTCTTCAATCATAAGTTAAAACATCTATAAGGTTTTCTTTTAGTAGAGTAACCAAGAAAAATACCTTCATCTTTTCTTGCATCAAACTTTTCAATAGCTTCATCTCTCTTGATGTAGCACTTTCTTCCAAAGATTCTAAAGTATTTTACTATAGGTACATTCCCAAACAATAGCTCATAAGGTGTCTTTTTTGTGCCTAGCCTTAATTGAATTCTATTGATAGTATAGAGTGCAGTATTGACTACATCTCTCCAATAGGTGTGCGCAACTTTTTCTTCAATCATGATAGTGCATGTTGTGTCAAGTATGATCCTTTTTCTTCTTTCTGCAATTACATTCTACTGAGGGGTTCTAGGTGCACTTAGTTGTCTCTTTATCCCATGTTCTTTGCAATACTCATAAAATCTATCAGAGGTGAATTCTCCTCCTCTATCTGATCTCAGACATTTTATCTTTAATCCAAACTCATTTTCAACTTTAGCTTTGAATATCTTGAAGTTCTCAAATGCTTGAGATTTATCTCTTAAGAACATGACCCACATCATTCTAGAATAATCATCAACAAAAAAAATAAAGTACCTTCACCATTGTATGATCTAGTTTGAGTTGGTCCACATAAGTCTGTATGCACTAGATCCAATTTATTCTTTGTCAAATTATGCTTGCTTCTGAATTAATTCCTTACATGTTTTCCCATCATACATTCCCTGCATATTGTATCAACTGGTTTTTTAATAATAGGGAGATCTCTTACTTCTTTTACATTACTTATCTTTACTATATTTTCAAAATTGATGTGACATAGTCTTTTGTGCCATAACCAACTATCATCTACTTTAGCAACAAAACAACTTGCTTCTGAATTAATTTGAAAAATATTACCTTTTGTCTTTGAACCTGATGCAATCATTACTCCTTTGTTATTAATGATACATTTATTGTTTTTGAATTCCACCTGATATCCTTTGTCAAGCAATTATCCAACACTTAGTAGGTTATGTTGCAAACCATCAATATATAGAACATCATCAATGTTATTCTTTCCATCCAAGGTGATAGCTCCTCTACCTATGATAGGCTTAGGAGTGTTGTCTCCAAATATAACCATACCACCTTTATATTTATCTAGATGTACAAATCTATCTTTGTCTCCTATCATGTGATGTGAACAACTGCTATCAATGATCTAGTCTATTCTGATCTCAGATTGTGAAATTAATGCTAGCTCTTGTGCTTTCTTTTCATCTTCAATATCCATCTCATCAAACATTTTCTCCATATCTTCAATAGCAATGAATCCAATTTCATCTTCTACTGAATCTTCATCTGATACTCCATCTTTAGCATAGAAACATTCTTTCGTATACTTAGGCTTGAAATTAGTTTTGTACTTCTTGAATCTTTTAGGACACTTAGATGCAAAATGACCAATCTTGTTACATGAAAAACATTTGAATGGTAATTAACCTTCATATTTTCCTTTTCCTTTTCTTTCTTTCTTAGAAATCATAGCAATGAATTCATCTAGGTCTTTATCATCATCTTCATCATCAAAATTACTAGAAGTATTCAAATATTTCTTACCATGGACCGAGGCTTTGAATGTTGTTTCACTTTTAGGCTCTATCTTCAATCTTGATATCTCAAATGCTGAAATCTTGGTGATTAAGGTCTCTCTTTTGAAGTCTTTTGAAACCCACATAGTTTCATCTAGTATGTTTATCTTTCTCTCATATTTTTCTGTCAGATTATTCATCAACTTATCCATTATGTCTTCTTCTAAAATTTCTCCACCATTGTTCCTGATTCCTGCAACTGCTTCATTAATTCTTTGATTATAGGCTCTCATGTTCTCTTTAGGTAGCATCTCCAATGTATTGTATCTTTTCTTCCATGTGTTTCTGCATGCATTCTTGGCTTGGATATCTCCTTCAAACATGTCTTTTAGATACTTCCATTTTCTGTAGGCTTTATCTATTTTCTTGATCTCTGAAAACTTACTGTCAGATAAGGTGTTGATAAGGGCTTCTTTGGCAATTGCATTTTAAGTGAACATTTCCTTTTGCTTAATATTTTTTGTAAGATATAAAAATATATATATGTGAATGAATGTGTGTAAATAAAAATGTGATGATGGGAGGGGGAAAATGTTGAGGGCATGCAAAACTAATAAAACATAAATACTTATCATGAAAAGGAGTAGATTCTGAAATCATTGTTTTCTATTGTCTATGTTTAGTTTCAGGAAATTTTCCAATCGGATCTGGCCTAGAAATGCAGAAATAGAGAAAACTTAGAAACCTTCTATCTTTCTAAGAGAGGTCATCCTTGACCTAGAAAAGGGGTAACATCTTACCTCGGGGTACAATCTTAGCCCAAAAGGTCATCCTTGACCTACACTATTCTGATAGAATTTCTATTTGTAGATCCCGGAAGTTTGTTGAAAAGGGTACTTAGATCTGAACTACAATTCACTTTCCTGCACCTGTACCTACAAGAAAAAGAGGGTTTTATTATTTGGATGAGGGGTTTTCTTTAGTCAAACCCCGGTTGGGAATCAACCTTTAAAGTAGAATTGAAATAGAGAATGCTAGCAAGTAGTAGAAGTAGATCTAACAACAAAGCTATGATACTCAATAGATATGCAATTGTATTTGAAATGTAATCAAGTATGTTAATATGAAAGCTTGGATTCAACACTAACAAATGTAAATAAAAAACAACATGATTGTATGCTTGGAATCCACCTTGAAGGGAGAATGAATAGATCTTGAAGATGAACAAAGGATCTTGAAGGAAGATCACACCACCATGATGGATAGATCTAGGGTTTGAATGATGAATCTTGAATGCTTAAACCAAATTCCCCCAAAGGCTTGAATGCTTGAATCTTTGATCTTCAATGGAGAACTTGAATGCTTGAATGTAGATGATGACTTGAATGCTTCCTTGATTAAGAGTGCTTCATGAAGAGTGGATGTATGTGAACAAGAGATGAAAGATGGATTCTTGATCATGAAAAAGTGGATGTCTAAATGAAAGAGAAAGACCTCCTTTTATACTAGTCTAGGGCACAAACTTCTAGAGAGGCTGACATAAGAGAATTAAATTCAAATTAAGGCTTAAACCCTAGAAATGGTCCTAGATTAAATATAATTTAAGGTTTTACCATTCTGAAATCTTAAAAAATCGATCCGGAAGCAGGAAAACAAAAATTTCCAAAACCCGACATCCGTAAATCATGGAATCTTGAAATTTGGACCTTGGGTCAAGGTCCAGGTCAACGTTGACCTAGGTTAAGGTCGAGGTCAAAGTTGACCTAGGTCAGGGTCGAGGTTGACCTTGACCCTAAGGTCAAGGATCTCAGGATCTTAGTCCAGAAAGCCAGAAAAGTATAAAAAGAGAGTGGAAAAAGGGGCAGAGTGAGGAGAAAAGCTAGGTTCAAGCCAAGGACCTACCCGAGGCATTTGAAATGACCCCAAACTACCTACTCAGAGGGCTAAACTAATCTTAAATGGAAGTGCTTCCATATTTTGATGATACATTTAGCCCCCACTTTAGCAAGAGCATGGATTCGATGCAAACTCTTGGTAAAGGAGAAGAAAGATCCAAGTGGATTCACAACGAGATAGAATATCACTTAGTTAAGGACACAAGCCCCTAGACTAAGGATTCTAACTCAACATACACACATGAGGGTGCAAAAGAAAAGAAAAAAAAAGAAGGGCTATCATAAAAAAAAAACCCAAATCAACTAGCAAAGGAAACCTTGCTAAGAAATGATTCCTATACTAATATCATATTTGAAAATCTATCATAAAAGCATAAATGATTACACAAGAGAGACAGGAGAAACACTATAAATAACATAGCTTCATGATCCAGTCCTACTTGTAATACCCCAAAAATGGGCTATATGTTCATTAACCTTCTATATCAACAATTTAAACGAAATCAACATCAAAGTCCTAACCTAAGGCACATCTAAACATCATCGAATCATAATTGATTATCTTAAATTCTGCATCGGGGAATAGTCCTAGCAATATTCCTAATTATCTTAATTATCTTTAATTTAATGACTATTTGGTGATAAATCACATTTATCCTAAGTTTGATTAATTGAATATTTTCATATTTAATATCTTGCCACTTAATTATGTAATTAAATTTAATTCTATCTATTATTAATTGTATTATTTAATTTTGACAATAAATCTAATATCCTATGAATAATTGATTAAATTCTTATTTAATTAATTAAAGCAAGTTGTCATTATTTAATAATATAGTTTTTAATAAAAGTTTGATAAAATAGTTAATTAACCCATAAATTAATTATTTTATTTCAAAAAGCAGTTAAGTTGAGAATAAATCACTTTATTTATTTATTAAATCATAATTATCCATGTGCACATTCAAGGACCAGTTAAACTCAAAATTGGAAAATCAATGCAAGTTGTTAGGCTTTTGAAACTCAACATATTTTTGAGTTTTAAAGTTGATCTAAACTTCTAATTCGAGTTGAACTATGCTTTTGCATGATTTTTGTGACTTAATTATCTGTTATTTAAACATAACTCAAAAATTAAGCTGAGTTAATCTGAGTGATTTGTGGCTTTTTTCCATGCACCTCCAAAGCCCTGGATTTCTATAAATTAAGGCTTCAGCTCATCCCAAATCATCTCGCAAATTGCAAACTTACTCTACAGGAATCATAGCATATCAGATTTGGAGAATTTGCACAATTGGAGCTTGAAAGATAAATTTGAGGATTCGAAGCTTTGTGAGATCAATTTCAAATTCATAGCTTTCATATTATTGTTAGAATTTTCATTCTCATATCATATCATTTTTAGATTAGCATTGCATATCAATTTACATATTAACATAGATTCATATCATTGTTAGATCAATTTCCATATTAGCATAGATTCATATCATTTTATCATTCTTATTGCATAGAAAATACCAAAAAAAATAGATTAATTACATTCATATTTCATAAATTTTTTGCATTCAAATCCTTCATTTAGGTGTCATCTAGGTCACTGATCTCGATAGCAATCTAAGAACATTAATCTCGCACCTACTAGAAGGCAGTAAATCACTTGGTTAAATTAGATTTCAATTTTGCATGATTTTGATTATAGCTAACCTCTAATATTTTACTAAAGTGTTGTGTCTATAGATTAGGTAAAATTTTCACACACACATTTCTGGCGCCCACCGTGGGGCAACCCGCCTTTACATGCTAGTTTTGATTTTTGTTTTGGAGCTAAAGCCCTAAAGTTTCAAACATTTAATTTTATCTCTCAAAAAGATTAGATTTTTGGACTGAAATTTGTTTTGTAGGTTGGAAATATATTAGAGAAGTTACAATAAAAAATTTAGAATTTTTTGAGATGTTTTGAATTTTTAATAATTTTTTCTTGAAATTCCATAAAAAATTAATATCTGATGCAAATCAGCATATTTTTTAGAAATTTTTATATTTTCGGAGAGCTCTTTAAATTATATAGGGGTTCCATTCTTTTTATTTTAAATTTGGACATAATATAATAGCTCAAATAGTCAATTTACAAAAACTAGTCTATTTTGATAAAAGGGGTCTCTAGGGCACAAATGAAGAGATTTTTCTAAAAATTTTAAATTTTTGGAAAGCTCTCTATTTTTTAGTAGGGGTCTCTATTTTGAATTTCTATTTTTGTGGCCAAAATCATATCAAAAAAATTAGATCTTGTTGATTAGGTCAAATGCAGCAAAAAAAATAAAGTTTTGTGATGGGTATGCACTTATTTTTTTACATGGTTCAATGAATGATATGAGTTGTCATTTGGGTTAATTTTTGGTTATTATTGCTAATAAAAATTGATTTTTAGAGCTAACCCTATGGTTTTCATAAGTTGAATATATTAGGCATATCTTGTTTGCTTGTTTGCTTGTTGGAGAGTTCGTCACTTGCTTGCATGAAAAAGCTCAACAAGAATTGCTAAAAATCAGGTAAAATCTATTAAGCACATTGCAAGGATCCTAGGTATTCTCCTTCATCTAATAACATTTCAATTTGGCCTTAAAATAAATCTCTCGTGTGTCTAGCTTGGGTGATTCTTTTCATGCTTTTGTTCTACACATTTGCATAATTGAATACTAGGTTGTGACACCTTAAGTATTTATTAGCAGTCTTAGATTACTTGTGATTGATCTTGATTTCTATCTTGGGTTATTGGACTTGCTAATCCACCGGCCCCTCATTCTGCCCTGTGGTTGCAATCTCAGCACCATAAAGGGGAGCGGTCTACGGGAGAGAAGCGTTAATTGTTCCACTAGGCAACTCTTTTGTGCTTTTAGGAACTCACTTATTTTCTAAGTTGGGGACTCATTTTCAGCTTGTGTGAGGTGTTAAGTGTTCCACCTTGTGGACTCATCTCATATTCCCTTTAAGCGTTAAGTGTTCCTCTTTTTGTTTTTTGAGTACTTTTGGTAGATTTGCTTTTGGAAACATACATCTATGCTCACATAGTAATTAGGCCCTATGAACACTATTCATGATTTTTGAGAGATTGGATTCTCATTGAAATCCTTCTTGATGATATAATCTTTGTAGGTAGGGAGGATACTTAGTGCGTTTCACATTCAACTTGGTTAGTGCATCTTCCCTTATTGATTGATACATTCTCTCTCTGGAGGGGTTGATAGATCACGTGGGGTTGATATCATAGACCTTGGTGAGACAAACTTTGTCTTAGCATGTTGGATTAATCTGCTTTCTTTGTTTGGGTTAAAAGTGAAGAGGTATCAAAACTTTGGATCTGGAGCCAAGTCCCCTTGTGGTATCATACTGTGAGTCACCTTTAGAGAGGGTTAACCATAGCGGACAATCCCTTCACAGGGCAAATTGTGTTGATGGAACCTCAAGCGGTAATAGCCATTTTCATCATGGTAGTGACAGCCACTATATAAATGTCCTTGTGGAAGAAATCTCCATGGGTATGGTTTATTGTTGGGTTGTCAAATCTCCCTAGCAGCTCCTAAAGATTAAGTTCTCGGACTGTGTCAAAACCCTGGTGCACCGGGATTGGAGTTCACCCCTTTGGATCATAAAAGTTGCAGAGTCAAACCATTACTAAAAACCCTAGCAAGGCCAAATTTTCATTTTATAGGGTATATGTGCATTATTGAAAAACATTTTAGAATGTACACAATTAGCGCTTCTGAGGATTAAAACGAATAAGTCACTTGATTGTTCATGCGCAAGGTTGCTTTTGCCCTTGTTCATTGTTTTTAGACATGCTTGAAATCACGTGCTTGTTGTTTTGAATGCTTGTTTATCTATCTAGTTACTGAAAATGAACAAATCTATTACAATCCTCAAATCTGGACATTGAAATTTGCAAACAATCCGAATCTAAAAACTCAAAATTTGCAAAATCTGAAGTAAAATCCTTTTTTGGAGTCAAAAGTCATCTCAGGAGGTCAGAAAGTCATACGAGTTTCCACCAAGTGTCATTTCATTCCTACCCATCTGTCATATGATTAAGTACCCAGTGTCGTACGAGTTTCCATGCTAGCAAATTCTCAAAGTCAAAATCTTGCAACTGTCATATGAGATTTTCAATTGTCATTTCATTGATACCCAACTGTCGTCTGAGATTTCAACTGTCATTTCATTGCTACCCAACTATCGTATGATAACCAACCCAGTGTCATACGAGTTTTGATGCCAAAAAATTCTAAGAGTCAAAATCTTGCTTGCAATTATCGTACAAGTTTTGCAACTGTCATTTCACAGCATACCCACTATCGTACGAGTCTGCAGAGTGTCATTTGGGAAATTTTTTTAAGTTGTCAAAAAATTGTCAAAATTACCAAATATTTAGCTTTTTCAGCCTAATTTCTAGAATCTATCAAACCAATCACTGTGTTAGGAATAGAGCAATAGCTATTAAGAATCTAATCATTTTCCTAAAGTGGCCTTTTGAATCTGATTCATCCTTCTATTTAATCGATTTGAGTCCTTATCATCCTATGTCAAAACCTTGTCATAACTATCAATCTTCAATCAATCATCAAAATGACTAAGTGTTGTGATATCATGTTCGCTATCTTTTGGGAACCTACCCATACATCCAGGGCATAGTATCCTTCATCCACATCTAATCAAATCTTCAAATCAATCAAACCTTGACAAGGTTGCGTCATTTGATCATCTTGATTCAATTCATTCTTCAGTTATCTGAATCTTATTCTTTTATTTCACTCAAAGTTGATGGTGGAGACTAGAGCTTCCTCTCACAAGAAATCTATCAACACTCTCCAAACTCCAACTCTTGAGCAACTCATCAATTCTAGTCTTTACGAGGACGACGGTCTTGGCAACTATCGATTGAAATCTGGTTACATACCTCCTCCATCAACTCACGGAGGTACTCAACATACCCCTCATCAATCTAATCCAGGGAGTCCAAAAACTCCTACCATGTCTCAAGAAGGGACAAATTTTGGCTCTCAAAGAGCTCAATCTCAACATGGTGTAGATCAAGAACCCACACCTGAAGAAATTTCTCAATATCAAAATGATGATAACTTCAAACGAATGATGAAGCATTTCTTGAAAGAAGATAAAGAGGCATACTTTTTACAATTAGCTCATTAAGGAGCTAAACTTCCTCCCAACTTTAATGTTGAAGACATCATTACACATGAGGAAGAGAATCCACTCATAGCTATGACAAAATAGATACATGCTTTACAACTCAAATTTAATAGCCTTGAGAAAGAAAAAGAACCCAAAGAATTCTCCATGGAAGTTCTATGCCCTTTTCCATTTGACAAAGACTTGTATATGCCACCATTTCCAAAAAGAGTGGAGATGCCAAAGTATGATAAGTATGATGGACACTCTAATCCTCAAGATCATGTCAGAGAGTTCTGTATGCAATCCATGGAATTCATGCATGAACCGACCTATTTGATGCATCTTTTTCCTAGATCTCTGGGAGGAGCATCCATTCAGTGGTTTTCAAAATTGCCTTCTACTATCAAAACTTTTGAGGAGTTGATCAAATTGTTTTACTAGAAATACTCCTACAATATTCACCACCTGGTCACCATGATCTATATCTGTAATCTCAAGCAATATCTAGGGGAACCATTCCTAACATTTCTCAAGAGATGGAGGAAGAAGTTCTCTCTATATGCCAGACCTATTCCAAAAATAGAAAAACTAGAAATCTTCATCAACAACCTTGTTCTAGAAATCAATTATCCTCTACAAATGCAAGATCATACATCTTTTGACAAGATGGTGGATCATGCTATCAAAATCAAAAAAGTGCTTGTAAAAAAGGAGAAATCACACTTCAAAAAGACAAGTATGAATTAGGATTCAGTTCTAAAGACAAGAACAAAAATTGGAACAAGAACAAAGGCATCATCATAGATGGTGTTGTTGACACTGTTCATGCACCATCAAAGGCACCAGCCTACAATCTCACTCTTGGCACTCAAGCCATTAAAGCATCAGAACAAAAGTCTTCTCAACCATCTCAAAGGAAGCCAGAATTCAAAAAATGGGATAAACATAAAAAATTTACTACTCTAGGAGAGTCTTTAGAATCAGCTATGAAAACTCTACTGGCTGATAACATCATCTCTTTACCACCAATCCAACCGAATGCTCAAGACCCCAAACCAATATGGTGGAAGGAAAATGAATTCTGTGATTTCCATCGGAGTAAAGGTCACAAAACTAGTAGTTGCTATCACTTGAAGCATACCATTCAAGATTTGATCAATATTAGAGACATCACAATTGACAATCCCATGAGCAATAACGATCATACAACATTCACAGAACCATTTCCGAAACATGGTCAAGAAGTTTCAACTTCTCAACCTAATATGAGGGCAAAAGTCAACTATGCCTACCCTAGAAATAATGCTGTCATCAATATGGTTGAACCATGTCTCTCTAAAAATTGCAATGTCATCACAATCATATGAAGAGACAGAGATCATTCCTTAGCTAATGTAGTTACTCGATCACAAGCTCAAACACATCTGAAAGGACAAATCCCAGATTCATCAAATGTCCCTAAGGTGCCATTCAATCTTTCATCTGCTTCTAAATAGAAGGCTGCTTCCAAATCTTCCAATCCAAATGATACAAGGCCTACATCTTATAGCATTGTTCAACAACTCCAACACACTAATATGAAAATCTCCATGTTTGAGTTGCTTCGAATATCTCCAGCTCATAGAGCCATTCTTGATAAAGCTTTGCTCAGTTCCAATGTTCTCGATGACCTTGATTTAGATAGGTTCTAGACTATGGTTGGACATCTTACATCTCCACAATATATCTTCTTTTCAGAGGAAGATGACAACTCCTTGAGTCACCCACATAATCAGCCTTTTCATATAGAAGTCTTGATCCATAACTATAGAGTCAAACATGTGCTGATAGATGGGGGCACTGGCCTAAACATTTGTTCTTATAGCTTGATCACACAATTGGGATTTTCAGAATTGGCTATTGATCCTAGAAAGAAAATAACTATCAAGGCCTATGATGAACAAGAAAGATCTTCTAAAGGCACCATTGTCTTACCTATCAGAGTGGGTCCAGTTATCAAAGATACCATCTGTCAAGTGCTTGATCTACCTTTGGCCTACAATGTCCTTCTAGGGAGACCATGGATACATGAAATGCAAGCTATTCCTTCTACATACCATCAATGTTTGAAGTTTCCTTATGAAGGAGTAGAGGTTACTATCCCCGCAAATCTGAATACAACTTGCAACACCTTGAAGGAAAGTGCAGATAAGCTTGTACCTAATAACAGAGAATCTTCCGTCGAACCAACTAAAGAAGCATCCACATCTAAAATGGAAGATCTTGCAAAAGAGGTTAATATCAAAGAAAATAGTATGGGAGAATATACTATCGAGCTAGTCTTATCTTTAACATCTCTCCCTATCTCACCTAAGTCTTATGGGAAATCTTTGAAACAATCCAAACCAGACTCTAAAGAACCTCTTGAAGCATATAAAAAGAATTTTGTAGCAGAACAAGTATCCAAGCAAGAATTTGAAGAGGACGAGGCTGTGCTATCATGGCTGTACAAAGATGAACCTGAATCTCAAGTTGTTCAAACTGGTGACTCTGCAGTCTCCAAACTCCCTTCCAAGTCATATGGTCCAGGAGATAAATTAATAGCTAAGATGGGCTAATTAGGTCAAGGACCTCTAGGAGTTAGAGGAAAAGGTCTCATGGCACCTCTCCCACATACTGGTAGAGAAAATAAAGATAAAGTCAGCTTAGGCTTTAAGAAGAAACCCTATCACCTCAAAGGTAATTTCTCCCATGTCATAGAGCAGATCGCACCAGGGGAACCTCTTCTTAAGAAAGAAGAAATAGAACCATCAGATAGTGATTTAGACAGCTCAGAACTCATCCCCTATGAAAAATTGCCTAAAGAGATCAAAGAACTTCTTGATGATAAAGATGATCCTATCAAGAGAATTAATGTAGTAGAAACACAAGAACCTACTATCAATCAAGAGATAGTTGCAACACAAGAACCAACTAATCTTGAAAACAATCAAGAAGAGGGAAGTGGTAGTGATTCTGAGATAGATTCTCATGAGTATGAATACAAATCAGAATCTGAGGGTAACCCTTCTTGGGGTATTCACCCTGACTTTACTCATGTTCTAAGATTTCCTAGAGATCCTGAATCAGAAGATGAATCTAACGACTATGAATGGGGATTCATCCCAGAACTAGATGATCTTATCAAAGAAAAACATGTTGATGTTATTCACCAATATGCACCTCAAACCAACGTAAGTCTAGAGCAAAATGATGAACCTATCGAGTCTAATCCACCTATCACTGAATTGGACTCCCATGATGACATTGAGCCTATTCATGAATTGGATGTCTTAAGTTGTAGTATCACCTTTGAACTTGAGCGTCAGGTTAGGACCAATGATGACAGATTCATATTCATAAACACTATCTCCCAATCTTTCCCTACTTTGACTATCAAATATCTAGAACTTATTGATCAAACCTCCACAAATTTGAGCCATGGTATTTATACCTTCTTGAATGACTATGCCCTTTCTTTCTACCTCAATGCAGTTGAGCCTATGAGTACTTCCATCAGTGAACCGAGCGTCAGCATAACCAAGTCGAACATCAAATATCTTAGTTAGAAAAGCAAGAATAAAAAGAAAAAGAAAAAGAGTTATGAGGGTGAAAACCACTTTGTGGCAGTCTCAGAACCTACAAAAGTAAAAATAAAAGACGTATCCAAAGGTGAAAACCTCTCTGAGGCACCTAAAAATGATATATTTGATGTCCTTCTGAGTCACTTATAGGACAGATCTCTAGTTCTAATTGAGCCCACTCAATCCATCAATTTGGGTACAACAGAGGAACCATAATTGGTACATATAGCACAATCATTATCAGAAGAAGAAAAGAAAAAATTTACAACATTCCTAATAGAGAAGAAGATCAAAGTTGCATGGAAATATTCAGATATGCCAAGATTGGATCCCAATCTTATAATGCATCATTTATCTATTGCTCCAAATGTCAAACCTGTCAAGCAAAAATTGAGAAAGATGCATCCTCATGTTGCATTCTTGGTAAAAGCTGAATTAGAGAAGCTCCTAAATGCCGGATTCATTCGAGTTATTGACTATGCAGAGTGGATCTCTAATATTGTACCTATTTCTAAACCAGATGGCTCAATCAGAGTGTGCACAGACTTTTAAGATGTGAATAGAGCATGCCCTAAGGATG
This sequence comes from Chamaecyparis obtusa, assembly GCA_027943335.1. NCBI lineage: Eukaryota > Viridiplantae > Streptophyta > Pinopsida > Cupressales > Cupressaceae > Chamaecyparis > Chamaecyparis obtusa. Next base: position 1,829,190 of record BSBK01001707.1, read on the forward strand.
ATTTTCCACTACCTAACATTGATATGATAGTGGACATGACTACGGGTTTTGAGATGTATTCCTTAATGGATGGTTTCTCTAGATATAACCAAATTAAAATTTCTCCAGAGGACCAAGAGAAAACTACTTTCACATGTGCATGGGGCACCTTTTGCTGGAATGTCATGCCATTTGGGCTTAAAAATGCTGGAGCTACATATCAAAGAGCAATGACATCTATTTTCCATGACATGATGCATCAAGCTATGGAAGATTATGTTGATGATACTTTATAAAAATCTATGATCATAACTAAACATCTAAAGGACTTGAGCATGATCCTAGACAGAATGGAAAAGTTTAGTCTCTGACTAAATCCTAAGAAGTGTGCTTTTGGTGTCACTTCTGGAAAGCTCTTAGGATACATAGTTTCAAAGAAGGGTATTGAAGTTGATCCGGCTAAAGTCAAGGCTATAATAGAGATGCAACCTCCCATGAATATCAGTCAAATGAGGATGTTGCAAGGAAGAGTTCAATCTATCAGAAGATTCACATCACAGCTAGCGGACATATCATAGCCTTTTACAAAAACATTACATAAAGGTGTGACCTTTGCATGGAATGAAGAATGTGAGAACAACTTTAACCATATCAAGAAGTATCTATCAAATCTGCCTATCTTGATGCCTCCTATTCATGGGAAGCCATTGATCTTATATGTCTCCACAACAGCCACATCACTAGGGGCATTGCTAGCGCAACATGATGAAGAGAAAAAGGAAAGAGCTATTTATTATATAAGTAGAACATTGGTGGCGTATGAAAAGAACTATTCTATGATTGAGAAAGTTTGTCTCACTATGATCTTTGCATCATAGAAACTGAGACACTATATGTTAGCTCATACCACGCATCTAGTAGGAAAAATTAATCCACTAAAATACCTACTCAGGAAGGTTGCCCTCACAGGTAGAATGGCTAAATGGGTCATGCTTCTAAGTGAATTTGACATTGAATATGTTGAAAGAAAAGCTATAAAAGGTCAAGTTATTGCTGATCAACTAGTAGATGCACCCATGTTTGATGACACACCAATGTAAATAGAATTTCTGGACTCCTCTATTATGCACCTATCTTCTAGAGAATGGCAATTGTTCTTTGATGGCTCCTATACACAGAATGGATCTGGAGTAGGCATATTGTTCATAAATCCTCAAGGATACTCCATCCAAAAAGCATTCAGACTAAAGTTCCCCTGCACAAACAATATTGTAGAATATGAAGCCCTTTTGAATGGTATGAAAATAGCAATTGAATGGAGAGTAACAGAGCTACACATTCATGGAGACTCTCAACTTGTTATTCATCAAGTCAATGATGTGTACCAAACTAAAGATGAAAAGCTCATTCCTTACAAGAGAATGGTAGATGATCTTAAGAAATATTTCATATCTATCACATTTGAGAAAATTCCTAGAACGGAGAATAAGGCTACCGATGTAATGGCAACACTATCTACTTTATTACAATAGCCTGAACATGAGCTACGCTATGAGTTCCTAGTGGAAGCACTATCTTATCCTGCATATGACTCCCCTGAAACCTGCATGATCTACACTATTGTAGGTCATGATTCATCCCAATACAAACACCTATTTTCCTATCTCCAGGACCAAATCATCCCCGATACCTTCAAATGCCATGAAAAGACATACCTTATCCATAATGCCTCCTGATATGTCATCATTGGTCACGATCTATACAAATGAGGTCTAGATGGTACGCTACTTAGATTTTTAGAATGGGAAGAGTCTCAACATGCATTAGAGGAAGTCCATGATGGTATTTGTGGGTCACACTCAAATGGTTTAACACTAGCTTGAAAACTTGTTAGGGCTGGGTAGTATTGGCCTGAAATGGAGAAAGAGGCTATCAAATTTGCTAAGAATCATCAAAAGTGTCAAGTACATGGCAACCTAATTCATGCTCCAGGGAGGGATCTAATTCCCTTTACAACACAGTGGCCTTTCCATCAATGGGCATTTGATCTTATCGGGATGATTCATCCTCATTCTTCTAATGGACATACCCATATAATCACAGCCATAAATTATTTTACAAAATGGGTAGAGGTGGTCCCTTTGACACAAGCAACAGGGAAACAGATATCTATGTTCATATTGAACTATATCATATGGAGATATGGGATACCTCATTCCATAATCATAGATAACGGTGGGCAATTTAGGAATAAAGACCTAGATGATATATGTGTCAAATTCAAGATCACCCAACATTGGTCTTTTATCTACTATCCTCAAGGGAATGGCCAAGCAGAGGCTTCTAACAAAAATCTATTAAAGATCTTGCACAAAATAGTAAACAAAACTGGGAGAGACTGGCATCTCATGATTAATCTAGCTCTATGGGCCTATAGAACAAGTATCAGAATGCCTATAGGGGCTACACCTTTTGCTTTAGTTTATGGGTCTAAAGAAGTACTACCTATTGAGGTTGAAATCCCATCACTAAGAATCAGAATGCATGGTCTAGTAACTGATGATGACTACATAGTGTCTAGGTTACAAGAACTAGAACTACTAGATGAGCATAGAAAAGTAGCGTGTGATCATCTCAGAGTATATCAGAAGAGAATGTCTAGAGGCTACAACAAGAAAGTCAGACACAAAGAATTTCAGGTTGGCGATCTAGTCTTGAGAGAAAATCCTAAAAATCAATTCCATCGAGAACGCAAGGGGAAGTTTGAACCCAACTGGCTGGGTCCCTTTTTCATCACTACTACTTTTGGCTCTGGTGCCTATTAACTCTCAATGACTAAAGGAGAACAGCTCTGAGAACCAATCAATGTTCTCCATTTGAAGAAATTCTATGCCTAAGGCATTTAGTCTATGGTAAAATGTCCTGAAAAAATTATAAAAATAAGAAAAAGTCCTAAAAAAAATGAACATCTTGGTGAAAACCTAGCAATAGGTGCCTTGATGATTCACAAAAAAATTGAAAAATATCAAAAATTAAAAAATGAAAAATACAAAAAAAAAGAAAAAAGAAAAAAAAGTGCCTTGGTGAAAACCTGGAAACAGGCGCCTTGGTAGCAAAAATAGAATCTCTACCAAGATGGTGAAAACCCAGCAAACGGGCACCACTTGTTTCAAAATGCTCCATCTATCAGTGCAAACTTGGTCTTTCCCAACTTTTAGTCTTGCTTTAGTTTGTACATATCTCCCGATTTTTTTTTGCATTTCCAGTTTTCAATAAGTCAGTTTGTCCACCAATCTACTCAAGCATTTGTATCCTATCAATGTTCAAACTTGGGGGCAATCAATGTCATATCCTATGGTCTCCCATGTATCTGAGACATATCATATCCAATCAAAGTCCTTTCAAGCTTCATGTGAGTCAGTCAGTCAATCTTGTCTCCAGAAAAGATTTTGCATCTACAACAACGCAATCAAACATCAAACTGAAAACAATCTATGGTTTTTTTTTTTACATGCTTTTATCTCCTTGTATGCTTACTGATTCGCATTGATATTTTTGCACATTATGTCCCTTTTAAATCTTCGATGATGTCCTTTATAGGATTTAGAGAGTGATGACTGGGGGCATAATCTTTTCTTTGTTTTCTGCTTGTATGTGAAAATCTAACAACTTTGGAAATTCTCGATTGAAATGGTGTCTGACTGTAAGGGCCTCTATCTTGAATTGGATGGCCATGTGTACCTTGACCATTGATACCCAAAAAATTCAAGGATGTTTGATCTCACTATTGTCTTTTTGAGTAAGTTCTTTCTCCTACTGTGAAACACGATCTTGCCTAAGGATGTGAATGATAAAGGGTCACTACAGGTAATTCACATTGGATTTAGAATGATCTCTTGGCTGTTTGATGTATTTGTCATGCAAGGCATATTCAAGTCATCATGATGTTTATGTTTTGATGCTTATACAAATTGCTATATCAAAATGGACATGATATTCAGGTCATCCTGGTGTTTATGCCTTGGTGCTTATATCTAATCTGACATTTCGACAATAAAATCAATATTCATATATCCATGGTTGTTGACCAGTGGATGTTGTATTGATTCTTGTGCATACAAATTGATATTCATATGTCTATGGTTTCATAGCTAGTGGGCATTGTATTGATTTATCTGGTTACCTAAAAGTTCAATGATGATAACAAATCGACACATGATCAGTGACTAGGTCCTAGGTCTTAGGTTGCATTTCATTTTGCATGTCTCATTGCATTTTGGATGTTGCATGATCTCACAATGACTAAATGAACTTCAATTCTTAAACAATTCTCCACTTGCATCTTCAAATCTAACAAGAGCTGAATCTCACACGAAGGTTCCTCCAATGAAACAGCAAGTAGAATCCTTTTTTGGAATCAAAATTCAAATCTGAGATCATTCATATTATTAACTGCTTGCATATTCGACCTTCTATCATCACAAAAATCTAGTATTCAACTTAACTGATTATCTAACATCAAACTATCAAAATTTTAACTTGATCAACTATGGTCAACTCATGGTTTGACCTAGTCAAACTTGGTCTTTTGGGACCTTCCAACGATGCACAATGCATTCCCAGACGTGATTAACCACTTCTTTAATCAATTAACATGCTTCTAAACTCTCAACGTTGACTTTTCTTGTCAAATTTCAATTTTAATCCCGAAGGGGGCATGGTATTACATATCATTCAAAGTCTGTAATCAAATTTGAAATCATATCTTTATGGAAATCAATATCTTTCTCAGTAATCAAGACAACAACCATGTCTAGTTACTGATTCATCAAAAAAGACCTCATCGCTCGGGGCAAATCTATCATCACTTGGGGCATATTAGATTCATCAAGATCCATATCAATCTGGTATCCTCCTAATCTTGTAAACTGTATCAATTTTTGCAACCATCAGATCATAGTGTTCTTTCCTTGGTTCTTCAGCAACTGAAGGATTCGAATGTGATACCTGCTAGTTCTGCTAAGACAATCGGGTCTAGAACCGGTCACTCACTTCTTAGCAATCTTAAGGTTTGGAATCAAGTGTTATGACACTCTTTCACAATCATCGGTTCATCGCTGCTATAGTGAACATTATCTTTGGTCATTCAGGACCTATTATCTCCATATCAAATCAATATCAATCAACTTCTGTCTCATATCAATTATCAATTTTGAATTAGTTTCATATCTCTATCAAACACAGACTATCTTTGAACCACTGTGCTTCGCATAGTAATTCAAAGAAGGGAAAAATGTAATACCCCAAAAATGGGCTATATGTTGATTAGCCTTCTATATCAACAATTCGAATGAAATCGACATCAAAGTCCTAACCTAAGGCACATCTAAACATCATCAAATCATAATTGATTATCTTAAATTCTGCATTGGGGAATATTCCTAGCAATATTCCTAATTATCTTAATTATCTTTAATTTAATGATTATTTGGCGATAAATCACATTTATCCTAAGTTTGATTAATTGAATATTTTCATATTTAATTAATTAGATTTAATATCTTGCCACTTAATTGTGTAATTAAATTTCATTCTATCTATTATTAATTGTATTATTTAATTTTGACAATAAATCCAATATCCTATGAATAATTGATTAAATTCTTATTTAATTAATTAAAGCAAGTTGTCATTATTTAATAATATAGTTTTTAATAAAAGTTTGATAAAATAGTTAATTAACCCATAAATTAATTATTTTATTTCAAAAAGCAGTTAAGTTGAGAATAAGTCTATTTATTTATTAAATCATAATTATCCATGTGTACATTCAAGGACCAGTTAAACTCAAAATTGGAAAATCAATGCAAGTTGTTAGGTTTTTGAAACTCAACATCTTTTTGAGTTTTAAAGTTGATCTAAACTTCTAATTCGAGTTGAACTGTGCTTTTGCATGATTTTTGTGACTTAATTATCTGTTATTTAAAAATAACTCAAAAATCAAGCTGAGTTAATCTGAGTGATTTATGGCTTTTTTCCATGCACCTCCAAAGCCCTGGATTTCTATAAATTAAGGCTTCAGCTCATCCCAAATCATCTCACAAATTGCAAACTTACTCTACAGGAATCATAGCATATCAGATTTGGAGAATTTGCACAATTGGAGCTTGAAAGATAAATTTGGGGATTCAAAGCTTTGTGAGATCAATTTCAAATTCATAGCTTTCATATTATTGTTAGAATTTTCATTCTCATATCACATCATTTCTAGATTAGCATTGTATATCAATTTACATATTAGCATAGATTCATATCATTGTTAGATCAATTTCCATATTAGCATAGATTCATATCATTTTATTATTCTTATTGCATAGAAAATACCAAAAAAAAATAGATTAATTGAATTGATATTTCATATCAATTTTGCATTCAAATCCTTTGTTTAGGTGTCGTCTAGGTCACTGATCTCGATAGCAATCTAAGAACATTAATCTCGCACCTACTAGAAGGCATTAAATCGCTTGGTTAAATTAGATTTCAATTTTGCACGATTTTGATTATAGCTAACCTCTAATGTTTTACTGAAGTGTTGTGTCTACAGATCAGGTACAATTTTCACACACACACTACTAGCATGAAAGAAAAAAGAGAGAAAAGATAAAGTGATTACCTCACCCAGTAAGATGCCCACCTTACTGTGAATCACCAAGGAGGGAGAGCCCAATAGGTAGAAAACCCTGATAGTTCAACCAAACATTGTGCTTTGAAACTATAATGCATTTTTTTACGGCTTTTGGAATACCCATATATCCACCTTCTTGTATCACCATAGAATATAAAATGTGTGTCTCCTCAGGATTTAGCAACTTATGTGCATTACCTTTAGAAGATTTAGCATATTTGAAATTGAAAAATGTGCGTCTCTTTAAGTTTTAGCAACTTATGTGCATTACCTTCAGAGGATTTTGCATATTGAAAATTGAAAAATGCGTGTCTCTTCAGGATTTAGCAACTTATGTGCATTACTTTCAAAGGATTTAGCATATAAATGAAAAAATATAGTACAAGGGAGACTTGATATATTCCCCCCTCCTTATCATGGTTGTCTACTAGACAAGATAAGGAAGAGAAGGAGGATACCTACTTCACAAAGTAAGGAGATATCTTGTTAACAACAATATACTATATTCTTAGTGAGGGGTATTGACCTTTACATCCAAGAGCATAGATAATCATGAAAAGGATATGTCACTTATGGAAAAGGATCCTCAAAGAAAGAGATATTATCAATAAGACCCCCACCATAGAGGAGTTCTTTGGATAAAATATCATCTTTCAAAGAGAAACAAAGATTCAATCATACATCCCCCTGTAATCAAGAGGAAGAGGAATCTTTGAACAAAGGAATCAAACTCTAACCCTAAAGAAAGGGAAAGAATTTATAAAGAACATAATTTGAAAAATAAAGAAGAGGTGATGACCTAGGAAAACAACCTCTCATAAAAGGATATCCATAGCCAAAACCTCAATCAATATATTGAAATAATGTGACAAGATAAACAAATGCCACTAACCTAAGGAAAGTCAATCCCTAGATAAAGAGAAAGAAGGAAGAACCTTTCCCCCCAAGGATGAAAGAAAGGGATACCTTTGCAACAAAATGTCTTTAGAAAAGATATCTTGAATATATAATAAGATCTATGGATGATTATAAACATAATGCAAAACTATAGAGAAGAGAGATAGAGAGAATACCAATTAAGTTGAAGACAAAATATATGTTAAGAGCCTAATGGATCGTAGAAGACTAGATGAAAATACACCTCTTTCCCCCCAGTCCAGAGACAAGATTAGAAAAGATCTATATTATATTATAATGAGGAGTATCCCCTATATCAAAATTATGAAGGAATTGTAAAACTGCACAAGAATGAGATATAATTCTTTAAGCAGCTCTTTCTCTAACATATAACTTGAAATGCACATAATCAGTAAGTAAATGTGTATTACTATAATGAAAAGAACATTTGTACTTGGATAGGGCATCTTTCGGCATAGGTCTAAATATTTATTTCTTGGAATTCATTAATTGAACATACACCTTCTTAGCCACCTCTTGACGAATATCAGGGTTATCTAAGGTAGGTGTAGGAAGAAGAACATGAGGAGGAGGATGATGATCAAAATCAACCACCTTGAATTGAGTTTGTGAACAACCAAAAGAACACATATCATGTTTAGGGGGTATATGAACTAAATATTTAATACCATGCTCATTAACACCAAGCCCTAAACCTTTATAACCTTGTTTAGTCATCATATTGTATCATGTAGTGTACATATCATGTAAAGCATCTGTAGGAGGTGATTTTTTATCATGTTCATGAGTAAAGGTTGTATAAGGTGGAATAATAGGTTGAGAAGAAGTTTCCTTTCTCTTCCCTTTAGTATCATCTTGGATTGTATAAGAAGGGGAAGGTAAATCCAAGAATTCTTGCACATCTACATCATGAACCATAGTTTGCACCTTCTCATAAGTATGGGAAGAACTATGAATAGTAGATGGAGAATTAGGCATATGAGGAATTGGATTAAGATTAGGAAGATTAGGAACTTTATTAGGAAGGATAGGATTAGGATTAGGAAGATTAGGAGATGGTGTATCATCTACCAAATTCTTCACATAATCCAAAAGAATAATAAGTCCGATACATAAATCTTTAATGAATTTTTTAAAAGTAGGAAGAATTGTATCTGTCAATCTCACAAAAGCATAGGCAAGTGAAATATGAAGGGTAACCAACATAATGAAGTGAATGACACTCTCATAAAAATCATAAGTATGATAAAGAGATGCTAAGAGGAGGATAATAAATAAAATAATCATGCACCAAAGCATCTTAAAAATCTTGATAGTAAATGAAATGCAAGAAATATTTTTGTATTTTGTAGAATATATGGATTTTTTTGTTTTTTGAACTTAAAATGCAAGGGCATAAAATAAATCTAACCTTAAGTAAAAAATAAAAGCATCTAACACCAAAAAGAAAGAGTTGTCTATCATAGGTTCACCAAAATGTAAGATATAAAATATATATATGTGTGTGTGAATGAATTTGTGTAAAGAAAAATGTGATGATGGGAGGTGGAAAATGTTGAGGAAATGCAAAAATAATAAAACATAAATACTTATCTTGAAAAGGATAAGATTCAAAAATCACTATTTTCTATTGTTTGTGTTTAGTTTCTAGAAATTCTGCAACCAGATCTAGCCTAGAAATACAGAAATAGAGAAAACCCAAAAACCTTCTGTCTTTTTGAGAGAGGTCATCCTTGACCTAGAATAGGGGTAAGATCTTACCTCAGGGTACAATCTTACCCCAAAAGGTCATCCTTGACCTGCATTGTTCCGACAAAATTTCTATTTGCAAATCTTGAAAGTTTTCTGAAAAGGGTACTATAATCTGAACTACAATTCATTGTCCTACACCTACACCTGCAATAAAAAGAGGGTTTTTTTATTTGGATCAGGGGTTTTCCTTAGTAAAACCCTGGTTTGGAATCAAACTTTAAAGTATAATTGAAATAGAGAATGCTAGCAAGTAGTAGAAGTAGATCTAATAATGAAGCTATGATACTCAATAGATATGCAATTGCATTTGAAATGTAATCAAGTATGTTAATATGAAGGCTTGGACTCAACGCTAAAAAATGTAAATAAAAAAATCCATGATTGTATGTTTGGAATCCACCTTGAAGGGAGAATGAATAGATCTTGAAGATGAACAAAGGATCTTGATGGAAGATCACACCACCATGATGGATAGATCTAGGGTTTTAATGATGAATCTTAAATGCTTGAACCAAATTCCCCCAAAGGTTTGAATGCTTGAATCCTTGTTCTTCAATGGAGAACTTGAATGCTTAAATGTAGATGATTACTTGAATGATTCCTTGATTGAGAGTTCTTCATGAAGAGTGGATGTATGTGAACAAGAGATGAAAGATGGATGATTGATCATGAAAAAGTGGATGTCTAAATGAAAGAGGAAGGCCTCCTTTTATACTAGTCTAGGGCATAAACTTCTAGAGAGGCTGATATAGGAGAATTAAATTCCAATTAAGTCTTAACCCTTAGAAATATTCCTATATTAAATAAAATTTAAGGGTTTACCATTCCAAAATCCAAAACAATAGACTTGAAAGCGAGAAAATAAAACTTTCCAAAACCTGACATCTGGAAATCATGGAATCTTGAAATTTGGACCTTGGGTCAAGGTTGAGGTTGACTTTGACCTAGGTCAAGGTTGAGTTTGATGTTGACCTAGGTTAGGGTTTAGGTCAACCTTGACCTAAAAGGTTGACCTTGACCTTGAGGTCAAGGATCTCAGGATCTTAGTCCAGAATGCTAGAAAAGCGTAGAAAGAGAGTGGAAAAAGGGGCAAAGTGAAGATAAAAGATAGATTCAAGCCAGGGACCTACTCAAGGCATTTGACATGACCTCAAACTACCTACTTGAAGGGATAAACTAGTCTTAAATGGAAGTGCTTCCATTTTCTGATGATATAGTTGCATCTTCCTTTGCAAGATCTGATAGAGAGGAAATCTGAACATCTCGAGTAGCTACTTCAAAAATCTCAAAACCAATGCACTACAAATGTGTTATCATTTTGTTCTTCTAGTCTAGATAATTTTCTCCATCAAACTTAGGACTTTCTTTTCTAAATAATGCCATCTGATCAACCTCAAGTTGTTAAACTTCTCTCCAAGGTACTTGGCTCTGATACCAATCGTTAGGAATAGTTCCAAGAGATAACTGAGAGGGGGGGTGGGTGAATCAGTTATCTACAAGATTAAATTATTTATCCAATTAAGTATATAATAACTTTAAGCACATACACAATAAAATAACACTTAACACAAAACCACAATTTTGGTTATAGGGAAACCCAAATAGGTAAAAACCTTGGTGGGAATTAGCACCCACTATAAACTGCACTAAATTATAATGATCCTTGTTAGAAGATCTTACAACCCTATTAGGAGTTGATCTTTACAATGCATGAAGTACAGTGACATGGTCAAGGGTCAGACCTTGTTGGGAGTCTTTTACAAATAACCTTGTTAGAGGTGAGGACACACTATCCGGGAGCACATTGCTCAAATGGTGAAGGCTGTAACCTTCTGCACAATAGATACACACTAAATCAAGATTTTGGTGAACTGTGAATTAGAATTGTTGTCTTGATCAATTCCAATGAATAGAATACACTCTTTTCTTCTTCACATAGATCTTCAACTAATGATTGAATCAACTATACTATCTCAGTATATTCGCATCTTCTGCTATGCTCTCTCAATCATGCTTAGCAATCACAATTGACTGGCTATAAGTATCTTTCTCCAAATGATATAATCAAATTGACCTATTAGAACTTCATTGAAATCATAATAGAGAAAAAATATAACTCTTCAATAACATCTCCAATGGCTAAACCAAGCATGAAACACAAAAAGGACCACACAACTCAATATGAGTAGACACGTCACTTCACATAGTTGGCTCCACCAAATTAACTAAAAATTTATTCTCATGATAAAATACACTATGCACTCTTAACAAAAAATTTTCAACTCATCACCAAACATGAAACCAAACACACATCATAATGATAGGCACAACTGCTGAAACAATATAAACACTATCACCTCCAACAAATAAACTCAAGAAACTATAATTGGCAAATAGAAACATCATAACTCAACTTTAACTATACAAATAACTCTGCATTCATGAGCATAGCATTAAAAACATTTCTACAACACAAATATAAATGTGCAAGGCTCCATCACAACCATACTATGAATCCTGTACCGAACTTTGCTTGTAACACTGTTAGGAACACTACTGATACAAATAACTACACAACTATCTGCACTCAGAATCAACCTCTGTGTCTATGATATCATTTTGATAACATATCTAGGAAACATATTCTCAAGGTTCTATACATAAGGCTTCAATGCATGTTTCTTACCATATGTTTTCATCAATGGAAAACATACAGTCAACACTAGATTGCTAGAATATCTCCAAAAAAGAGAGCAATGACTAAGGACACCACTTTAATAAGATTAAAGAAGGCATAATTCTCACACTTTCTTTTATTATTGCCCCATCCTTGAAGCGTTCAAGGCACATTCTTGAGGCATTTTTGCAAATTACCCTTTCTTATCATCATAACTTCTAATTAATTCTAGATTCTGGTGGATTTGGTCTTACCTTATGAGATTAAGGACTTTTTTATGTAAGCCTTGATTACCTTTCCAATAGTTGACATCATCACTATGAGCTCCCATATTTTCTAGGTTGTCAGTCACATCATTTGATTTTCTTAATATGTGTGTGACATGAGTGTCCTCAAAGTCATTTATATTCCTTTAAATCTGGGTTATGATGTGACTTGTATTCCATGATGGTTTATGATTACCATTTATATAGTTGATGGTATTCATAGAATCACCTTCCAGCCATAGTTTAGTACAATTTTGATCTTTTGCAAGCATGCAAGCGTAGAGGGAAACCATAGCCTTTGCCACATGACTAGATTGGGATTCAATAGGATAACACTTGTAGCTACACAATAACCTTAGGGATTTCTAATAATTCTCCCACATCTAGCAATGCCTAGGTTACCCTTCACTGAGCCATCAAAATTGGCTTTGTACCATCTAGGAGGGGGTGAAATCCAAACAACACCAGTATGATTACTGATAGCAGTCTTGGTTATAGAAGAGAAATTCCAGTGATTTAGGATGTCCTTGTTACTAATGCCTTCCATGATCATAATCCATTTGAATGTTTTCAACAATACTTCTAATAGTTTTAGATCCAACCAAAAGAGGCATAGAAAGGTTGTTTTCAAAAATCTAGTTATTTCTTTCTTTCCATATCCTCCAAATAACATGGGGTGCAGTGTAATTCTAGATCATTTTTCCCAAGTTGTGAGAAAAAGGAGAGCACCATTGGGATATGAAATCCTTAATGGAGTTTGGGAGCACCCATCTAATATTCCAGTGTTGCATCACAACCAACCAGGCCTCCCAAGAGAATTAGTGGTGTAATAGCAGATGGGAGGAAGATTCTACATCTTCCATGCAGATGTAACATCTATTAGCAAGCATCCATCCTTTCTTAGCCAAGTTCTCAGTAGTAAGCACTTTATCTTGAGAAAATAACCAGTAAAAGATGTTAATTTTGGGAATAAGGGAAGGAGTCCAAACCTTAGCCCAAAATAGCTCAGAATCATAAGAGGAAGATAAAGATTACATAGTAGTCACCATCAAGTTGCCACTTGGATTGGGGGACTAGATGAGCTTGTCATTTTTGTTCTCATTAATAACCCAATTGGTCAAGTCAAGATCAACAACTCTCAGTAGGGGGTCAATGTCACTAAGACTAATCTACTTGTTGTTTCTCCAATAATCAGAGACTTTACTACCAATTCTTCTAGTACAAATGTCAGCAAGATGGGCCAATTCAATAGACTAGATGAGAGGTTTGTCTTTAAGCCATAGATCTTCCCAAAAGTTGATCTTCGTGCCATTACCAGCTCTCCACTTGGCACCTTTAGCAACAAGAGTTTTAGCTTTTAGTATACTATTTTTGATGTGAGATCCATGAACATTGAGAGGAGAGGAAAGGAAAGCTTCAATGCTAGGGGTGGAAAAAAGATATTTGGATTTTAGAATTTTATTCCATTCTTTTTCCTTAGCAAAATTTCTCCAAATTTTCTTAGCCAGCAAAGCTTGATTAATATCCCTAATTTTCCTGATGCCAAGACCACCATATTTAATAGGTTTGCACACATTCTCCCAAGCCACAAGATGGGTCCTATTTTTCTCCTCTATTCCAAACCACAAAAATCTTTTTGGTAATCTCTCAATGGTGTCAGCAATCTTAGAAGGGATTTTGAAGAGGCTCAAAGCATAAACTGGAAGATTCTAGAGGGAGGCTTTAAGTAGGATAATCTTCCCAGCTTGGTTGAGGAGGGTCCCTTTCTAGCCAGCCATCTTACAGTTGAATTTATCAACAATACTGATCCAGAAATAATTTGGGGTTTCAAACACAGGGGAAGACCCATGCATCTAGAAGGGAAAGAGGAGATCTTACAACCTAGAATAGCCACCATTTTATGTTGTCTGGGTAGGGGGTATTGAGAAAGAAAAGAGATATTTTCTACCATTTGATAAGTTGACCCATAGATGAAGAGTAGGAGTTCAGATCTTGCTTGATAATTCTAGCTTCTTTAATCAAGGAAGATCCCATTAGGATAGTGTCATCAACAAATTATTCATGAGAGCAAGGCTGGCAAGAAGAAGAGAGGAGCAAAACCTGAATCAAACTAGCATGGACCCATTTGGAGAATGATCTTCCAAGGCTCTTAGCCATTTTGGTGAAGAGGATGGGGGAGATAGGATCCCCTTGTCGGAGACCTCTAGAAGGGAAGAAGAGGTTGGAAGTTGATCCATTAACCAACAACAAAATAGAAGGAGTGGAGATAAGCTACTAGATGAGGTTAACAACTTTCCTAGAAAAACTGAAAGCCAAAAGAACTTTATAGAGGAAGGCTCAGTCCACTTAGTCATAGGCTTTACAAAGGTCAACCTTCATGAGGAAACCTTGTTTCTGTGACACCTCTAGCAAATGGATATTTTCATGAACAGTAATGATAGAGTCTAAGATCTTTTTCCCTGGCACAAAGCCATTCTACTAGGGGAAATAATCACTGGGAGAAATGCCAAAATTCTCACAGTAAGGACTTTTGGTATGATCTTATAGAAAGTGTTGCATAAGCTGATTGGTTTGAAGTTATCCATAGAATCTGCACCCGATTTCTTGGGGATAAGAAAAAAGAAGGTAGAATTAGCTTCCTTTAGTAGAGTCATCTCCAAATAAGTCTTTGACAATAGTTGGGACATCTTTGTCAAAAATGTGCCAAAAAGATTGTAAAAAGAAGGGGGAAATCCATCAGGACCTAGAGATTTTTCCCCCACAAAGGAAAAGGCAATTGATTTAAGCTCTTTAGAATAAGGAATCTTGTAGAGGAAGAGGTTCCTGTATGTTGACTAGAAGTAGGATATAGATAAGAAATATAATATTCTATTAAAAAAAACATTCTCTTAAAGATATATTTGGTGAACAGGTGCTCTAGCATAGGTCCTAAAGAGCCTAAAGTGTAGTGGAAGTTAACCATAGTTTATTAATCCCATTCGTTGGCCAAGTTAATTAGAAGGTTTGAAAATAGGATTTGGCATATTATTAGATCTTTCTAATCTATTTCTTTAGTAACCAACACTCTTTGTAGATCATTTTAATCTTATTTAGATATCTCGCACTTTGGTACTCTCTTACTCTATCTTACTTTCTCTCTTTAGTGTTATTAGGGGATTTTTAAGAGTATGTTCTTTTTAGGATCTCTCTCTCATATACTTATTTGTAAACCTTTCCAACTCTTTCTACCTCCTTAACCCTCTTCCATTCTTTGTGAAATTTCCTCTCTCATATTCTCTTCCTACTATTGGCACTGTAATTGTAAACTATTTAGTTTTGCATTTTTTTTTTCTCATTGGTTTGTGATCACAATAAAATAATTTAAGGTATTTTGATTAGATGCTTTTCATGTAACCATTTTTTGAAGGGATTGTAACAGATTCTTTAGAGGAATTATCTATATATCAATACCTCTCTCAATATTCCATACCTATATCTCTATATTTCCCTCATTTTCTACCCATATGTTTCTATATTTCTCATTCTTTTCCTTCGTATATTTATCTCTCCCTCATTCAATCTCACTCTCTCAATCTGCTCCTCTATATATCTAATCTACTTATTATTGTTTGTCTAAATATCTCTCTCTATCTCTCCCTCTTCTCTTTTTCTTTATATATGAAGGTTTTTTCACCCTCTATCATTCCAACTAAATTTATCTCTCATTTTATACTAATATTTCTCCCATATCTCTCCATCTCTCTATCTATAATCTAATTTTTACATATATATCACCCTCTATATCTATATATCAATATCTCTATCATGCCCTCCATATCTTCTATTTTACATTTATATCTCTATTTATCTTTTTTTATCTCCCTCTCATTTCCCCGCTTTATCTCTTTTTATGCATATCTTTTGTTGCCTCAATATCCTTATCTATTTATCTCTCCCCATACTATCTATCTCTTTCCCTATCCCTCCTTATCACATTTTTTGGTGAAATCAATTGGAAGGTTTGTGCATAGAGATTGGCATATCCTTAGAACTTTCTAGTCTTTTGATTTAGGAACCAACATGCCAAGAATAATATCCATGATGTCGGTACCATGAAGAGAAGAAGTACAAGGATCATGTATCAAAAGTCTACTATTAGTTGAATTTGAATCTTTAGTAGGGAGTACGCCATTGGAATTAATTTTTTTTGAAATGCATGCAATATAGCTATGTAGCTAAAAATGAACACTCCCATCTACTTTAAATTTTACTGCTTACCATAAATTGATTCATTGTCATTAAAAAGGTTCTAGAATTGCAATGTATCTTTCCCTAGCCTCATGTTTTCTTCCACCCCTGCTAATCCACTCTATACAAAATTCCCTCCACTAATTACAACATAGATTTATAAAAAAAAATGGCTCTAATTTCTCAATAACAAGTTCAATTAAAAAACCCAATAAAAGAACAAGATACATAGGGGAAAGGGCCCAGTAACCATTAGGGGGTCCAATACCCATGACCTTTTTTTCTTATTGACCCCCCAATTACTAATATGAAAGGAGCCCCAAAAATGATAAAACATGTATTAATGGTCGATCACACATGTACTAATAGTTGATCATATTTTAGATTTTTTGATTGGTAATTGTCCCATTTGTGCACCTCTATTGGGACATTTGGCCAAAAAATTGGCATTTTTAATGAATGACTATTGGTATAGAAACATAGCAAGTTATTTTTTTACCACTTTGTGTTTGACTATCTCTATAGAGATATCTTTGAACACCCATAAGTTGAAACCTTATTTTTAAGAAGTTAATTTGCATACATAGACATGTCAAAATATGACATACTGTTTAGGATCTATAAGTGTGTGAAGTTAGGGTGTGTAGGTACTAGGTCTGCCTTCCTTCCACTCTATGTTGTCACTTGTGCAATTATTGTCATGATGAGTTTTCCCAATGTTTTGAACTTGAATTTTCTTTCATATGCCTATTGTTTCACTTTCCCCAACATTGTGTTTTCTTCCACCACTGCTAATCCACTCTTCACAAAATTCCCTCCACTAATTACAACATAGATTTGTAAATTAAAAAATGGTTCTAATTTCTTAATAATAATGTGAAATTCAATTAAAAAACCCCAATAAAAGAAGAAGATACATACCAATTAAAAAATAAGACTCTCCTTGTTAGGGTTATTGTGACATATTTCTTCTCACACATTATCTTATAAAGGCATTTTTTCTTGCCTCTTGTTCTCTACTTACGTGTTAACCCATGATGCAACAAGAAATTCCACGTGTTTCTTTCCTAAATTTCTTTTTCTGGATCCTATCCTATTTTTCCTCAAGCCACTATCTCAAAATGAAGAAAACATAGTTCATAACATGATGATCATATTAGGTATTTTACGTGTTCTAACATGTACAATATAGGATTAGGGTTATAATGTTGATAAATCATCAGGGCTTTTTATTTCTTATTAAATCATTCCTGGTCTAAATTTCATGGTTAAAATTAAACCATTCTTACTCTTTCTTCAAAACTGCATGGTTAAAATTAAACCATTCATGCCATTTCTTCAAAACTACACGATTAATTCCATATGTTTATCATGTAATATTTTATTTTCTGCTAGTTTACTATTCTTGTTTTCTGGTGCCCTCAACCTCCTCCATTTTCAAGTGCAATTTGTATTTTTTAATCTTTTTTTGACTACAAATTAAAGGTATTATTATTGGACCCACACCCCAAGGATGCCCATGCATGTTAAGGCATATTTTTTGTGCATTTTCCCCATGTACCATGTCATTTTTTGTGTCAAGATAGACAACTCCTTTAATTAGAATCTTATACTTTAATTAGTGTACAAAGATCTTATTTTTTTAGGTGAAAGTGGTGGACCACTGATATATTTTATTATTAATAATTGGTTTAAGATCTCAACAAGGAAGGAACGAAAAAGAAAACCATATATCCTTATTGAGTACAAAATAAAAAATAGATCCTAAACTAAAACCCTACCCCCAAAATTGATCCAAAATAATGGAGAATATAATCAAGTTGTACTATATTATCTCACTAAGAGGTCATCACATACATGCCTTATAAGCCAATCCCCATAAAAAATCATATATATATAATAATTTTAGTTTTCAATTACAGTTATATACTCAACACATTTCAATTCAATTTATAATTATACTCTCAGAAATAATTTGTCATTCTGCAAAATACCAAAAAATGACATAGTCCTCATGAAGTGCATGTGTGGACCCATCTTTGAAATCCCAAAAAACCTCAATTTATTTGTCCACGATGAGTCCTATAGTAGGAGAATTGAGAGGATCATATCCTAGTTGTCTTTGAGGTGTGATGTTGACTATGTAACAAAAAGCCCATTGTCAACTTCAAAAAACACTTTTTTCAATTTATGTCTTGGCAACCCAAAAATTGCATGGATGATTACTAGGAACCACTAAGTTAATTTTGCATTGCAAACCATACACCCTTGCAGGTACATCAAAAAATTTGAAACCAATTTCCAAAATTCACTAGTGGATAAACATTTGAGAATAAAAAAGTAACAAAATCTAGAATGTCCCTACCTAAAAACACCCTCATTCCTCCATTGGTTGGTATTCACCCTCTACATCTCTAGAAATGTCACTGGAAGTATTGACCATATTTATAGTTAGCGGAGGTGAGTTGAAATTATTTTGCAAATTAGACAAAGAATGGTGCAGGAGCACCTAGCACAAAAGCATATAAAGAGTCTATATGAGGATAAAACTCAATTCATAAGTAAATTCAATCATGTTTTCATTTTTAATGTCATTTTGAGTCAATATGTAAGGCTAAAAGAGCCCATTGTAATGAGTTGTCCAGATTGTCCTAATAAGGTCTTGAATTAATTATTTGGTAAAATTTGTATAAAAGACCCATGTAGGGGTAAAATGGTGATTAAATACATTATCAGCCCATCCTAATATGTTTGTAAATTTCTTGCAAAGTTTTAACATCATTTGAATAAAAGTTGCAAAAGTTGTAAAATGCAACTTTTCAAAAGTTGTAAAAAGACAAAAATAGGAAGTTGTATGGTCATAAGAGGAAGTTGAGTAGTTGTAACTTCCATATGAATATGTAAAGGCTATAAAAACCTATATAATGTTCCTTCATAGGGATGATGTAAATTTGGAGTAGGCATTGGAAAGCATCATAAGCATTTTGGTATCATATTTTCATTGTTTCAATCTATCGGTTTGTTGTCTTAAAAGATTTCCCTCTTGTTTCCAAGCCTTCTACAACCATGTATAGTTTAAAAAAAGTGTATTTATATTATTATACAATATCACATTGAATAATATTTCTATTTTATTTTTTTGAGTTGATTTCATATAATTTTGAGAAAGTTATGAGAGTTTTGGTGAAAACTGTTTGTAATTGCCCAAAACCCTAATTCACGACAACTAGTTTTGGGAAAATCATCATAATGTTTGATTTAACTATTGGATCCTTCTATAAGTTGGACAAAAGAATTTAACTATAAATTATAGAATCTGATCGAAGTGATTGGCTTATTTTTTAATATTAAGAGAGTTATGAATGACTATATATGACTCTATTTTTATGACCAAAGTACAATAAATTTCATAGTTGTACAATTATTGATTTTCTTTTGCAAGTACTAGATAGATGAAGGATTTAAATGATTTATGAATTCATATTTCATGAATAAGGTATGGATCTACAATTATAATGTTTCTATATCTATGGAGAAGATTTTTTAATGGTGATTTGATGGATGATTATGTTGGGAAACATATGACAATGCCTCTAACATGTTTGAGGATTTGTGCTGATGATTAAACTTCATGATTTTTTGAGTCCTTTGTTTAATCCCTTGAGTTGAAAGTATTCCCTTAAGGAGAGCACCAAAGGGCTCTTCATCAAATTGGTATCAGAGCTCAGCAAAAGATTTGGGCTGAGCATAATGAGTTTGGTTATGTTAATTTTTGTTGGTGAAGTTTTTATGGTTGTAGGTGCTTGTTCACTTGTTGAAAGAGGTGGACATGGAGGTCTACCAAAGGGAAATAGGAGATGGTCCAGGGCCTAAGAAGGAGGTCCAGTATGTCACCAAAAGTCATGGGTGAGAGGAAAGGAAAGGACTCTTGGGTGAGGGGTAGTTGTTGTTGGTAAGGTGATGCGGCATGAAGAGGTGGAATTATGGTTGGTAAAAGCACCATGGAGGGAAGCCACTACAAAATCCATTGGTAGGAGTCGCAAGAATATTGTTTGAAGGAAGATCAAATAATAATAGAGAAGATAAAATAATAATGCATAAGAAAATACAAAAGGGAAAAGAATAATACAAAGGGAAAGATGCAATATTTAGTCCAAATTTTTCTTGCAATTTGTCTCATCCATGTTTCCAAGGGACTTGGAAACTTTTCAAGGCTAGGAGTATCATGCAGGAGCATCTAGGACAAAAGCATAAAAAGAGTTTATATGAGCATAAAACCCAATTCATAAGTAAATTCAATCATGTTTTCATGTGTAATGTCATTTTGAGTAAATATCAATCAATATGTAAGGCTAAAAGAGCCCATTGTAATGAGTTATCTGGATTGTCCTAATAAGGTCTTGAATTAGTCATTTGGTAAAAATTTTATAAAAGACCCATGTAAGGTTAAAATGGTGATAAAAGACATTATCATCCCTGGTAAGAATGGGAACACTGAGAGGGGGGTGAATTAGTGTTCTACAATAAATGTTTTTGTGCTTCTTGAAACTTAGCCCAATTACCTAATTACTGAAATGAATAGTAAATCATATAAAAAAATCAACCATACCACATAACACAAGATATGTTTATGGGGAAACCTTGGCCAGAGGAAAACCTCAGTGGGAATTAGTACCCATAAATAATTCCACTAATCTAATGAATTTGTTAGAGTTCCTTTTCCCTGTTAGGAGTAGTCTTTACAATGCTAAGTAAAATGACTTTGTTAGGAGTCTCAAAGAATAAACTATGTTAGGGGTGGATGGCACACTTCTGAAGCACACTTCTCAATGAAGAAGGCAACAACCTCCTGATAATCAGATACACACTATATCTGGAAGGGTGAACTGTTGTTTTGACACTATTGTCTGATCAATTCATTTTGTACATTGATGCTCTAACCTCTTATAAAGCTTTATTCCATTTGTTCTTCTCTTCTATATACTTCACATACTTCTTCTCTTATATCTATCACTGCATATCTCAAATACAAAGATGCATATCATATATATACATGCTGAATAGGCACAACCAAAACTTAATATTGTGTCGGCCTAAAACCTAACACAAATAATGCTTCCAATATAATTATCTCAAGTGTATTTACATATAATGATAATAACATGTTTACAACACTATTACAATAGGCGCATAGCCTTTACAAAATAAAATGATATACACTAAACCAAAACTTTCATGTTGGCTTCATTCTCTATTCTGCTCTGTCACTGAACTACTAGTGTCACTTAGAATTGTTGTAACTTCTTGATACTATCACATATGATCATGAGTTATTAGAATTATCACAATAACATATTCAAAAGATTATATCCAAGGGAACATACCATAACTCGATCATACACATGTGCATTGATGCTCTGATCATTAGGTCCATCGTCGTTTGCATTGTCTACTGTACTTAGCTAAAATATGAACTTCAAAGCTTGTGAACTGACTATCAAAAATCCATATGAATTTTTTTCCATAATGACAACACAAAAATAGTCATATAATCTTAGAAAAGTCAATTTTCCAAAAATCTCCCCCTTTGTCATTAATGGCAACAAAGGAATATGGTGAAGTTGCTAAACTTGACAAAAACTGCTTATACTTTTATACTGTACACCATATACTATTTTATCTTCTCATTTTCTATATACACTACTCCCCCTTTGACATTAATGACAAAGGTGCTCAAAAAATGAAATCTATAAGTACTTACATGGAGTATACATCTCGATATGCAATCTAAAGGTTTTTTATTTCTTGCTGCCAAAATACCTTGAGTGCATCAATAGTCTAAAGATGGGCCCATAAAGCATATTTAAACTTCTCCATCTTTTCTAGATCCATGTAGGGGCCTTGATCATATGTAACATATAATGCCCCCCCAAAAAATACAAGGACAAAACACAACAACCAAATTTTTTTTTCTAAGATAACACTGAAAGACATCTAAGGTTACGTACAAAGCTCACTAGATGGGAATCATTGGGAACATAAAGGCTAGTCACCCACATAGAAGAAACCTTTAGTTTGGACTAGATGAATACCAATAAGTGTGTGTGTGTGTGAATTTTGTACCTAGCTGTAGACACAACACTTCAGTAAAACATAAGAGGTTAGCAGAAATCAAAATCATGCAGTGAAATGGAAACTAATCTAACCAGGTGATTTACTACCTTCTAGTAGATGTGAGTATGTATTCTCATATTGGACTAAGATCAGTGACCTTGACGACACCTAAATGAAGGATTTGAATGTAGAATCTAGATATGAAATGAATGCAAATTAATCTATATTTTTTTTGGATTTTCTATGCAATAAGAATGAAATAAACTGATATGAATCTATTCTATATGAAAAACTGATATGTAAATTAAGCTACAATGAATTGCAAAATAAGATTGATCTCACAAAAGTTGTTGATTTGCAAAGGAGCTTCAATTCTTCAGATGTCGATTCACCAATGTGATTGTCCAAATTCATGGATTGATTTTGACAGAGTAAGTATGCAAACTTGTGAGATGAGATGTGAAGAGCTGAAGCCTTGATTTTATAGAAATCCAGGGCTTTGGAGGTGCATGGAAAAAGCCATAAATCACTCTAGTTGATTTTTGAGTCAACAAGGAATTAAAGATAGTTAACTCACAAAAAATCATGCAAAAATAGCTTTTTGATTTAAATCAGAAGTTGAGATCAGCTTTTAACTCAAAAGAGAGTTGAGTTTATTTTTAAAACAACTTGAATTGATTTTTTGATTTAAAGTTCAGCTTCTTTTTGGATGTGCATAATTAATTATGAATTAATTAATAAATAAAGTGATTTATCCTCAACTTTAACTGATTTTAAAAATAAAATAATTGATTTATGGGTTAATCAATTATTAAATCAAACTTTTATTCAAAAACTATATTATTAAATTTGACAATTGACATTATTTAATTAAATAAGAATTTAATCAATAAGTCATAAGATATTTGATTTATTGTCAAAATTTAAATAATACAATTAGGAATAAATATAATTAAATTCAATTAAATAATTAAATGGCAGTATTAAATCTAATTAATTAAATATTCAAGATATTCAATTAATCAAACTTTTAGGATAAATAGGATTTATCACCAAATAATCAATAAATTAAAGATAATTAAGATGATTAGGAATATTACTCCCCGATGTAGAATTTGAGATAATCAATTAGGATTCGATGAAGTTCAGATGTGCCTTAGGTTAGGACTTCGATGTCGATTTCGTTCGATTTGATGATGTAGGAGGTTAATGAACCTATAGCCCATTTTTGGGGTATTACATTTTGCCCCTCTTTGAATTGTTGTGTGAAGTGAAGTGGTTCAAAGACAGTCTGTGTATGATGTTGAAACTGATGTATGAAATTGATATTGATATGAAACCAAAACTGATTGAAATTGATATGAAGATAATAGGTCCTGAATGACCAAAGATAATGTTAAATATAACAACAATGAACCGATGATTGTGAAAAAGTGAGTGACCAATTCTAGACCCGATTGTCGATAAGAATCACATTGGTATCACATTTGAACCCTTCAGTTATGAAGAGCCAAGGAAATAACACTAATGAACCGATGGTTACAAAAGACTGATACAATTTACAAGATTAAGAGAATACTAGATTGATATGGATCTTGGTGAATCTGATATGCCTCGAGTGATGATTGATTTGCCCCAAGTGATGAGGTCTTTTTGATGAATCAGCAACTAGACATGGTTGTTGTCTTGATTACTGAGGAAAGATATGATTTCAAATTTAGATTACATACTTTGAATGATGTGCAATACCATGCCCCCTTCGGGATAAAAATTGAAATCTGACAAGAAAAGTTAGCGTTGAATAGTTTAGAAGCATGTTAATTGATGTAAGAAGTGGTTAAACACGTTCGAGAATGCATTCTGGATCATTTGGAGGTCCAGAAGACCAAGTTTGACTAGGTTAAACCATGAGTTGACCATAGTTGACCAAGTGGAAATTTTGATAGTTTGATGTAAGATAATTAGTTAAGTTGAATACTGGATTTCTGTGATGATGGAAGGTTGATTATGCAAGCAATAGACTGTCTTGGGTCCAAAAATTTTAAATCATGATGTTGACATAGTAAATGATCTCAAATTTTGATTTTGATCTCGAAAATAGATTTAGAATGTCAAAATTAGCCAGGGGTGCAATTTTCATGAAAAATGAAGCACTTTTGAAAATTAGGTCAAAAGCTATATAAAGGCCAAAAGGGTCATTTTCAATTCATTTCAACCTTTTGACTTTGAAAACTTTATGGAGCCCTCTGAGCAAAAATGGTAGAGAAAGCAGTAGAACCAAAGGTACCTGTGAGTTCACATTGATTTGAGTGCAGTCAGAGACACCAGAGACCTCGGTAGTACGAACATCTGATAGGTGCACCTCTGTGCTTTGCTAAAAATTCAAATTTTCCATGTTTTATAGCATTTTCAAGATTTTTTCGTATGCTTTTCAATTTGAATTTTTGCATGCATGGAAACTCGTACGACTCTCCAATGAGACTCGTACGACTTTCAAACTGTAGGTAGATTGTCATCTCATAACCCCCCCAAGACTTGTATCAGAGGGACCCAAGAGTCATACGACATTTTGTTGGGTCCCTCATAACTTGTACGATGAAGGATGCACTATCGTATCACTATGCTTTGTCGTATAATATGATGTAGAAACTCATACAACTTTTCTTGCTAGTCTGAAGTGTCGTATGGAAAATAGTGAGCTTAAAACTTAGTATTAGGTCAAATTTTTGAATTTTTTGATTCTGTAGCTTGATTGCTGACCTGTTAACCTACCTTCTGAAATACTAAACTGCCCCATTTTTGCCGTTGTAACATGTTCTATGACCAAATTACTGATAGGATTCCCTATTTCTATACTGTGTAGGTCATATATCTAGATGTTCATGTACGGATTTCACATCTAGCCACTCAGAGACTGTGTGTGTCACTACCTGACCCGATGAGGGCACATCTTGCATCCTGTGGATTTGAGTACCTTATACATTTACCCAAGATTAGGGTAAATAATGGACTTTTGACTTCTCTGATTGAGAGATTTCATTTGGAGACCCATACATTCCACCTGCCGACTGGGGAGATCACTGTTACCCCTGAGGATGTGTATCATATACTATGCATTCCTTTCCATGCAGGCCGGCAGGTAGAGTATGTGAGTTCAGGGAACATAGGTCTGTTAGCTATCAGATGTCTCTTTGGAGATGATACTTAGATGACAGCCTCCATTTCTTGGGAGACCTTAGTGCAGTGATATGGATAGACACACCAGCTAGAGTGCATCATTGCTGAGATGATCAGTGGTATTATTATGTCTGACCATTAGCAGAACGGTCTTTTGATGGGCTGGGCCCCTATGGTAGCATGTTTGATGGCCAATCCCTCTAAGTTGGTGTGGGGTCAGTGTCTTTTGGCCCATATGTTCTCTGAGATGCATGAGGTAGTGTATCAAGAGAGCAAGTCTTTTGCAGCTGGAGCGTTAGTTCTATAGATTTGGGCATGGGAGCATATCCCAGTGTTGAGACCGGTATGTACTTCACAGAGATAGCCTTAGGAGCCTATCATTTATATATATGTCAGATATGTCATACAAGGATGGATGGGTCACATAGAGTAATGGAGGTGATGCCTTGATGATATGACATTTGTTCGATGGAGACCCTATGTAGCTATTGAGCCTTGGCTGACTGCACGAGAGCAGTTTAGTTACTTCTTTTAGAGTCGTGTACTGATCGGGAGGTCATCCTCCACTATAGAGAGATTCCTTATTACCAGGGTCTGGTGGCAATATGGATGAGTACAGGATGCCCCTAAGGATTATGCTACTTATGCACAAATAGGTCATGAGCTTGGACTTGGATGGACATAGAGGCTCTCTTATGCTTTGTGTTCATAGGAGTATAGTGCTATTATCATCAGGGATTGGGAGTATAGACCAGATGTACTTGATGCTGGTGTTACAGATGGGTTCATTGCTTAGCTTGCCAACCATCCCATTCATATATTTTATGATCTGATAGAGCTAATACCCTCCATGGAGGAGGTGATGGACGTTATAGATGCTCCAATGGGATAGGGTCCCAGACCTACATAGGTTCCTATTGTACACCCCACACCTCTGAGACCCAAAGCGATGGCTCCACCATAGAGACCATCAGGAAAAATGAGGCCCCCTCATCCCAATAGTTCTATAGTTGGTAGATCGATAGGATCTCATAGATGGACTAGGGGAGAGGGTAGTACTTTAGGGGGTGTTGGTTCAGCTGATGAGGTACTTGCAGCAGAGCAGGTGGTGGGTGGTGGTATGGATCTGATAGAGGAGGATATAGGATTTGATCTAGGTGCTAAGGTTAGACACTGTAAGGCATAGAGAGAAGAGACTATAGAGCAGGTTGCCCTAGATACTGAGATGCCAGTAGCTGATGTTGATCCTACTATTCCTCTTACTCCCCAGGAGACTATCAGATGGCTCGAAGTATAGGTCAAGGACCTAAAGGTTCACAGTGCTTGGTGGGAGGAGATATTTTTAGAGGCTGATAGACAACACATTGAGCTTCATGTAGAGGTGCAGAGATTATAAACAGAGGTGATTCATCAGACCTCCTGGGTAGCTTACTATGTGTCCACATATTATATGGTTGTTCCTGCTGCACAGAGAATCCCTTCGTACTCTTAGTATATGATGGCATCAAAGGGAGCCAGAGCACTCAGAGCAGGGGTAGTACTAGATGCACCACCTCCACCTCCACCAAATGCAGAGGATCATGCTAACAGTTGATCTGCTTTGATATGTTCTGATATACTCTTCCCTTTTTGATCATTGATATACTATTCTGACTTTGATAGCTCGCATGAGAGTATTCTTTTGTACACTATGCCAGTAGTGCACCCCTGACTAGTTTGAGATTTTTGATATATATATGAGATCGATATTTTGGTTGTGACTTCATGTGTACTTGTCATGTTTTGATTTATGATGATATCATGTGATGCTTATGCGATGAGTAGAGTAGAATGTATGTATGGATACAGGCAATGCAATGATTTCTTTCATATGTATGGATGTAATGCTAATGTATTTGATTATGGAAAGATGTATGCATGATTTATGCTTATGCACATGGATGCATTGTAATGCAATAGATGGGTATGATATGTAAATGTAATGATACATATGATATGTTTTGTAGGTATTGATGAAGACAAGTACTCAGTCTTATGTCAAAAGGATGTTTAACCCAGGAGGATAACTATTTGTGATTCTATGAAGAGACCTTTGAGTTAGGTTTCAGCTCTTGTTAGATTTGAAGAGACATTTGAAGAATTGTTTGAGCCTTGAAGTTTGTTTAGCCCTTTGTGAGATCATGCAAACATGCAAAATGCAAAGAAACAAGCAAAGTAAAATGCCACCTAAGACCTAGGACCTAGTCACTGATCATGTGTCGGTCATTCTCATCATTGAATTTTTAGGTAACCAGATAAATCAATAGAATGCCCACTAGTTAGAAAACCATAGACATATGAATATTGATTTGTATGCGCAAGAATCAATAAAACACCCACTGATTAGGAAACCATGGATATATGAATATTGATTTTATTTTTGGAATGTCGGATTAGATATAAGTACCAAGGTATAAACGCCAGGATGACCTAAATATCATGTCCATTTTGATATAGCAATTTGTATAAGCATCAAAACATAAATATCGTGATGACCAAAATACTCCTTGCATTGCAAACACATCAAACAGTCAAGAGATCATTCTAAATCCAATGTGAATTACCCGTAGTGACCCTTTATCATTCACATCCTTAGGAAAGATCATGTTCCACAGTAGGAGAAAGAACTCACTCAAAAAGACAATAGTTAGATCAAACTTCCTTAAATTTTTTGGGTACCAATGGTCAAGGTACTCATGGCCATCCAATTTGAGATAGAGGCTCTTACAGATGGACACCATTTCAATCCAGAATTTCCAAAGTTGTCAGATTTTCACATACAAGTAGAAGACAAAGAAAAGATTATGCCTCCAATCATCACTCTCTAAATCTTGTAAAGGACATCATTGAAGAGCTTGTGGGAACAAAATATGCAAAAATCTCAATGTGAATCAGTAAGCATACAAGGAGATAAAAGCATGTAAAAAGCATAGATTGTTTTTAGTTTTCAGTTTGATGTTTAATTGCATTGTGGTAGATGCAAAATCCTTTCTGGAGACAAGACAGTTTGACTAACTCGAATGAAGCTACAAAGGACTTTGACTGGATATGATATATCTAAGATACATTGGAGGCCATAGGATATGACTTTGATTTCCCCCAAGTTTGAACATTCATAGGATATAGATGCTTGAGCTGATTGTTGTACAGATCGACTTATTGAAAATAGTAACGCAGAACACACCAGGAGATATGTACAAACTAAAGCAAGACTAAAAGCTAGGAAAGACCAATATTGCGCTGATAGATGGAGCAGTTTGAAACAAGTGGTGCCTGTTTGCTAGGTTTTCACCATCTTGGCAAAGATTCTATTTTTGCTACCAAGGTGCCTGTTTCCAAGTTTTCACCAAGGCACTTTTTCTTTTTCTCATTTTTTTTTGTATTTTTTATTTTTTCAATTTTTTTGTAGATCATCAAGTCGCCTATTGCTAGGTTTTCACCAAGATGTTCATTTTTTCAAGACTTTTTTTATTTTTATGATTTTTTAGGACATTTTACCATAGACTGAATGCCTTAGGCATAGAATTTCTTCAGATGGATGGAGAATGTTGATTAGTTCTTGGAGCTATTCTCCTTCAGTTGTTGAGAGTTGATAGGCACCAGAGCCAAAAGTAGTAGTGATAACAAAGGGACCCAGCCAGTTGGGTTCAAACTTCCCCTTGCGTTCTCGATGTGATTGATTTTTAGGATTCTCTCTCAAGACTAGATCACCAACCTAAAATTCTCTATGTCTGACTTTCTTGTTGTAACCTCTAGACATTATTTTCTAATATACTCTGAGATGATGATATGTTGCTTGTCTACGCTCATCTAGTAGTTCAAGTTCTTGCAACCTAGACACTCTGCAGTCATCATCAGTTACTAGACCATGCATTCTGATTCTTAGTGATGGGATTTCAACCTCAATAGGCAATACTGCTTCAGACCCATAGACTAAAGTGAAAGGTGTAGCCCTAGTAGGCGTTCTAATACTTTTTTTGTAGGCGTAGAGAGCTAGATTGATCATGAGATGCCAATCTCTTCCTATTTTATTAACTATTCGGTGCAAGATTTTCAATAGATTCTTGTTAGAAGCCTCTGCTTATCCATTCCCTTGAGGATAGTAGATAGATGACCAATATTGTGTAATCTTGAATTTAGCACATAAATCATCTAGATCTTTGTTCTTGAATTGTCCACCATTATCTTTGATTATGGAATGAGGTATCCCATATCTGCATATGATATAGTTCAATATGAACATATATATTTGTTTTCTAGTTTCTTGTGTCAAAGGGACTGCTTCTACCCATTTGGTAAAATAATCTATAGCTATGATTATATGGTTATGTCCATTAGAATAATGAGGATGTATAGCTCCTATAAGATCAAAAGCCCATTGATGAAAAGGCCATTGTGTAGTAAAAGGAATTAGGTCTCTCCTTGGAGCATGAATTAAGTTGCCATGCACTTGGCACTTTTGACAATTCTTAGTGAACTTGATAGACTCTTTCTCCATTTCAGGCCAATAGTACCTAGCCCTAATAAGTTTTCAAGCTAATGTTAAACTATTCAAGTGTGACCCACAAATACCATCATTAACTTCCTCTAAAACACGTTGAGACTCTTCCTATTCTAAACATCTAAGTAGTGTACCATCTAGACCTCATTTGTACAGATCGTGACCAATGATGACATATCGGGATGTATTGCGGATAAGGTATCTCTTTTCATGATGGTTGAAGGTATCAGGTGTGTGTGTGAATTTTGTACCTGATCTGTAGACACAACACTTTAGTAAAACATTAGAGGTTAGCTATAATCAAAATCGTGCAAAATTGAAAACTATCTAACCAAGTGATTTACTGCCTTCTAGTAGGTGTGAGATTAATGTTCTCATATTGTTATCGAGATCAGTGACCTAGATGACACCTAAATGAAGGATTTGAATGCAATTGATCTAGATATGAATTGAATGCAATTAATCTATATTTTTGAATTTTCTATACAATAAGAATGATAAAAAATGATATGAATCTATGCTAATATGGAAATTGATATGCAATGCTCAAAACTAGAAATGATATGAAATATGAATCTAAATGAATGCAAAACAAGATTGATCTCACAAAGGTGTCGATTCGCAAGAGCTTTGATTTTCCCAATTCCAATTCTCCAAAATAGTTGTGCAATTTGTAGATGACTTTGGCAAAGTAAGCTTGCAAAATCATGAGATGATTTGAGATGAGCTGAAGCCTTGATTTTATAGAAATCCAGGGCTTTGGAGGTGCATGGGAAAAAAAGCCATAAATCACTCAAATAACTCAGGTTAATTTTTGAGTTATTTTTAAATAAAGGATAATTAACTCACAAAAATATGCAAAAGCTAAGTTTGAACTCAAAATAGAGTTTAGCTTTAATTGATAATTGATAGTTATCTACTTTTATGATTGTGCATGTTTTATTTATGAATTAATTTAATAATAAAATGATTTATTTCCAACTTAACTGCTTTTAAAAATAAAACAATTGATTTATGAGTTAATCAATTATTTTTTCAAACTTTTATCCCAAAAATGATATTATTAAA
Source organism: Chamaecyparis obtusa (assembly GCA_027943335.1). Lineage (NCBI taxonomy): Eukaryota > Viridiplantae > Streptophyta > Pinopsida > Cupressales > Cupressaceae > Chamaecyparis > Chamaecyparis obtusa. The sequence goes on from BSBK01001707.1 coordinate 1,860,593, forward strand.
TATGACAACTTGCTTTAATTAATTAAATAAGAATTTAATCAATTAATGATAGGAATTTTGATTTATTGTCAAATTTAAATAATAATAATTAGGAATAAATATAATTAAATTCAATTAAATAATTAAGTGGCAGAATTAAACTTAATTAATTAAATATTGAGAATATTCAATTAAATAAACTTTAGGATAAATAGGATTTATTGCCAAATAATCATTAAATCAAAGATAATTAAGATGATTAGGAATATTACTAGGAATATTCCCCGATGCAAAATTTAAGATAATCAATTATGATTCGATGATGTTTAGATGTGCCTTAGATTAGGACTTCTATGCCGATTTTGTTCAAATTGAAGATGTAGGAGATTAATGAACTTATAGCCCATTTTTGGGGTATTACATTTTGCCCCTCTTTAAATTGTTGTGTGAAGCGCAGTAGTTCAAAGATAGTCTGTGTTTGATAAAGATATGAAACTGATGTTTGAAATTGATAATTGATATGAGACAGAAGCTGATTGATATTGATTTGATATGGAGATAATAGGTCCTGAGTGACCAAAGATAATGTTCACTATAATAGCAAATGAACCTATGATTTCAAAAAAGTGTCAAAATGCCTGATTCCAAACCTTAGGATTGCTAAGAAGTGAGTGACCAGTTCTAGACTCGACTGTCTTAGCAGAACTAGCAAGTATCACATCCAAACCCTTCAGTTGCCGAAGAACCAAGGAAAGAACACTATGATCCGATGGTTGCAAAAACTGATACAATTTACAAGATTAGGAGAATACCAGATTGATATGGATCTTGATGAATCTGATATGCCCCTAGTGATGATAGATTTGCCCCAAGTGATGAGGACTTTTTTGATAAATCAGTAACTAGAAATGGTTGTTGTCTTGATTACTGAGGAAGATATGATTTTCATAAAGATATGATTTCAAATTTGATTACAGACTTTGAATGATATGCAATACCATGCCCCCTTCAGGATTAAAATTAAAATCTGACAAGAAAAGTCAGCATTGAGAGTTCAGAAGCATGTTAATTGATTGGAAAAATGGTTAAACACATTTGAGAATGCATTCTGCATCATTTGGAGGTCCTGGAGACCAAGTTTGATTAGGTTAAACCATGAGTTGACCATAGTTGAAATTTTGATAGTTTGATGTAAGATAATCAGTTAAGTTGAATTCTGGATTTCTGTGATGATTGAAGGTCGATTATGCAAGTAGTTAATAATATAAACAATCTCAGATTTTGATTTTGATCCCAAAAAAGGATTCTACTTGTTGTTTCATTGCAGGAATCTTCATGTGAGATTCAGCTCTTGTTAGATTTGAAGATGCGAGTGGAGAATTGTTTAAGCATTGAAGTTCATTTAGCCATTATGAGATCATGCAAAGATGAAAAATGCAAAGAAGCATGCAATATGAAATGCAACCTAAGACCTAGGACCTAGTCACTGATCATATGTTGATTTTTTATCATCATTGAACTTTTAGGTAACCAAATAAATCAATACAATGCCCACTAGCTATGAAACCATAGACATATGAATATTGATTTGTATGCGCAAGAATCAATACAACACCCACTGGTCAACAACCATGGATATATGAATATTGATTTTATTTTTGGAATGTCAGATTAGATATAAGTACCAAGGTATAAATGCCAGGATGACCTAAATATCATGTCCATTTTGATATAGAAATTTGTACAAGCATCAAAACATAAACATCGTGATGACCAAAATACTCCTTGCATTGCAAACACATCAAACAGTCAAGAGATCATTCTAAATCCAATGTGAATTACCCGTAGTGACCCTTTATCGTTCACATCCTTAGGAAAGATTGTGTTCCACAGTAGGAGAAAGAACTCACTCAAAAAGACAATAGTTAGATCAAACTTCCTTAAATTTTTTGGGTATCAATGGTCAAGGTACGCATGGCCATCCAATTTGAGATAGAGGCTCTTACAGTCAGACACCATTTCAATCCAGAATTTCCAAAGACATTAGATTTTCACATAGAAGCAGAAGACAAAGAAAAGATTATGCCCCTAGTCATCACTCTCTAAATCCTATAAAGGAAATCATCGAAGAGCTCAAAGGGACACAATATGCAAAAATCTCAATGCGAATCAGTAAGCATACAAGGAGATAAAAGCATGTAAAAAAGGCATAGATTGTTTTCAGTTTGTTGTTTGATTGTGTTGTTGTAGATGCAAAATCTTTTATGGAGACAAGACTGATTGATTGACTCACATGAAGCTTCAAAGGACTCTGACTGGATATGATACATCTTAGATACATGGGAGATCATAGGATCTGACATTGATTGTCCCCAAGTGTTAAACATTGATAGGATACAGACGCTTGAGCTGATTGGTGTACAGACTAACTTATTGAAAATTGGAAATGAAAAAACAAAGTGGGAGATATGTACAAACTAAAGCAAGACTAAAAGCTGAGAAAGACCAAGATTGCACTGATAGATGGAGCATTTGGAACAAGTGGCACCCATTTTCTGAGTTTTCACCATCTTGGTAGAGATTCTATTTTTGCTACCAAGGCACCTGTTTCCAGGTTTTCACCAAGGCACTTTTTCTTTTTTCCTTTTTTCTTTGTACTTTTGATATTTTTTTGATTTTTTTGTGAATCATCAAGGCACCTATTGCTAGATTTTCACCAAGATGTTCATTTTTTCAGGACTTTTTCTAATTTTTAAGATTTTTTTCAGGACATTTTACCATAGACTGAATGCCTTAGGCATAGAATTTCTTCAGATGGAGAACGTTGATTAGTTCTCGGAGCTATTCTCCTTCAATCATTGAGAGTTGATAGGCACCAGAGCCAAAAGTAGCAGTGATGACAAAGGGACCCAACTAGTTGGGTTCAAACTTCCCCTTGCATTCTCGATGGGATTGATTTTTTGGATTTTCTCTCAAGACTAGATCGCCAACCTGAAATTCTCCATGTCTAACTTTCTTGTTGTAGCCTCTAGAAATTCTCTTCTGATATACTCAGAGATGATCATATGCTACTTGTCTGTACTCATCTAGTAGTTCAAGTTCTTGCAACCTAGACACTCTTTAGTCATCATCAGTTACTAGACCATGCATTCTGATTCTTAGTGATGGGATTTCAACCTCAATAGGTAGTACCGCTTCAGACCCATAAACTAAAGTGAAAGGTGTAGCCCCAGTAGGCATTTTGATACTTGTTCTGACACTCATTCTAATACTTGTTCTGATACTAGTTCTGATACTAATTCTGATACTGATTCTGATAATTGTTATGATACTAGTTCTGATACTAATTCTGATACTGATTATGATAATTGTTCTGATACTAGTTCTGATACTGATTCTGATATTGATTCTGATAATGATTCTAATAATTGTTTTGATACTTGGTATACTTGATAGCATCTTTTTCCATTGCAAACTCCCAAGCAAGATTATATCGTGCAATCCCAATGTCTAGCAAGGTGGAGAACAAGAGGGATTGGCAAGCTGGTGGAAGAGATGGAAGACAAGAGAATGAAAGCTAATGAAGAGAAGAAATCCTCAAGGGAAAAATCCTTAAGAATACTCAAGCTAGGGAAAAATTGTCATGTAAAGCACATTTGGACAAGCAATGAAAGGCCATCATAGGATAAGTCACAAAAGCATAATGCCAAAGAAGGAAAGGATGTAGTCCAAAGGAGTAGACATGTCAAGAGGTTTCAAAGCATCATGTTTTACTCTTTCTTTTTTATTAGATTAAAACCAAAAAGGAAAAAGGATAGTGATAGGCAAAAATGAATGGAGGAAGATGGATATGAAGACTAAACATGGAAGGAATGAAAGTAAGATCACTGTAAGATAGCTCACAAGATAGCCAAATGTTCATGTATAGATCAACATTGTCAAGATCAAAGAGAGAAGATGGAATGGATGAAATATGTAGAAGAACTACGCATGATGCCTGATTGCCAGGTTTTCATCATGGTACTTATCCAAGGTGCCACAAGGGAGTGGTTTTCACCATAGGATGAATTTATTTCTCTTTACTTTTGCTACCAAGGTGCCTGTTTCCAGGTTTTCACCAAGGCACATTTTCAATTTTATTTTAATTTTCATTTCTTTTTGAATTTTGGAAGAAGGAAAGCTTTTTAGATAGTGCTCCTTGAAAGGATAAACCATGATATGCCAAGGATTCAAAATGATATGCTCAAAGATGCTGATAGGGAAAAGGAGATGAAAGAGAAAAATGGAGGATAAGGTTTTATGTAAAGCGAGTGAGGTTGGAAGATAGGAGGAATAGGCAAATGAGGAAAAATGATAGGAGGTAGAAGGATAATGAATGGAAGGACTGTGAAATGGTAGGTGGAAAGGAAGGAAAGATCAACATCAACACACACCTTGAAGGGTGGCGAGAGGATGGAGGAAATGTGAATGAAGGAATATGTGAAGGAATATGGTGAATGGATAGCAGAGGTTGTGGTTTAGGCACATGGAATTGAAGAATGTTTTTGGAAGGAGATGAAGTGGAAGTCTTTGGAAGCTTGAATGTGAACTTCACTTGTTGTTCAACATGAGACTCCCTCAAGAGGGACTTTGGAATCCATATAGTCATAGGCTTTTTATTTCCTTTTGATGATCTAGAGAGAATATCTTTAATGATGGATTTTGGAACCCATACTTGTCTTGTAGTTTTTTTCTTAGATATCTCTTTGGACTTTATGCTTCTATGTCATTTAGAGGAGACATGGTGATTTTCTCTTTTTGATGTATTCTTGTATTGAACATTCAAGTTACTTCCAAAAGACTTGGGACTTGTGGAAGAAGGAGGATATGACTAGTTTAGATGGGTGGGTGGATAAAAAGGATTCAAGGGTATGCATCTATGTTGATCTTGAGGAAAGATGGGAGATGGAGGGATGTAAGGATTCAAGGGTGTGCATCTATGTTGATCTTGAGGAAAGATGGGAGATGGAGGGATGTAAGGACCCAAGATGGATGGAAAATTAGGAGAGTTAGGAGGGGAAAGTGAAGGGACATAAGGACCCAAGATGGAAGGAAGGTGTGAAGCCCTTAGTAGTGGTGGAAGAGGTCCAAGGATGGAAGTGGAAGATGTAAAAGGATAATCAATAAGTTGATCAGCATCTATATGACAACCAAGGATATCAGCATCTTTAGAGTGAGCATTAGGATTTTCAATAGAATCATGGACATCTTGAATATGAGCACCTTCTTTGATAGGATTGTTCAAAGCTTGCAAAGACCTAGGAAGAGTAGAAAGTGGAAATGAACATGGAGTGGTAGAACAAGAAGATGGAAGACTTTAATCTTGACAAGGATCTTTGGATAGCATAAGCATATCATTTTTCTCTTGATTTTCAATAGGCTTAACATTGGAAGTAACAATAGCATTTTTACCAACCTTAATGGAAGTATCATCTTTGGAAAGTGCAAGTGTAGTAAGGTTATTTTGATTGTCAATAAGCTCAACAGTGTAAGTAGTAGCGTGACCTTGCTTAGGAGAATATTTAAGACATGGTGGAATGCATGAAAAAGTGTGTGCAGGATAGAGATTTCCTAGAAAATTCCTTGGGTTCCTTCTCTTTCCTAAGATTGTTAAGTTCAACTTGCATAGCTTGCAGCTACTTCATCATAGCAGTGATTATAATTTCTTCCTCATGTGTACTGATTCTTTGAGACATGTGTACTGATTCTCAATAGCTACTGCTCTATTCTTGACATAGTGATTTGTATGACAGATTCTAGAAATAGGTTGGAAAAGCTGAAGTATCTGGCAATTCTGACAACTTTTCAAAATTTCCCAAACGACACTCTGCAAACTCGTACAATAGTGGGTATGCTATGAAATGACAGTTGCAAAACTTGTACGATAGTTGCAAGCAAGATTTTGACTCTTAGAAATTTTTGGCATCAAAACTCGTACGACACTGAGTTGGTTATCATACGACAGTTGGGTATCAATGAAATGATAGTTGACAATCTCATACAACAGTTGGGTAGCAATGAAATGACAGTTGACAATATCATATGACAGTTGCAAGATTTTGACTTTGAGAATTTGCTGGCATGGAAACTTGTACGACACTAGGTACTCAACCATACGATAGATGGTTTGTAATGAAATGACACTTGATGGAAACTCGTATGACTTTTTGACCTCTTGAGATGACTTTTGACTCCAGAAAAGAATTTGACTTCAGATTTTGCAAATTTTGAGTTTTTAGATTTGAATTGTTTGCAAATTTCAATGTCTAGATTTGAGGATTGTAATAGATTTGTTCATTTTCAGTAACCAGATAGATAATAAAGTACACAAAATAGCAAGCACATGATTTCAAGCATGTCTGAAAATAATGAACAAGGGAAAAAGCAACCTTGCACATGAACAATCAAGTGACTTATTCATTCTAATCCTCAGAAGTGCTAATTGTGTATGTTCCAAAAATGTTTTGCAATAATGCACATATACCCTAGAAAATGAAAATTTGGCCTCACTAGGGTTTTTAGTAATGGTTTGACTATGCAACTTTTATGATCCAAAGGGGTGAACTCCAATCCCAGTGCACCAGGGTTTTAACACAGTCCGAGAACTTAATCTTCAAGAGCTGCTAGGGAGATCTGACAACCCAGCAATGAACCATACCCATGGAGATTTCTTCCACAAGGACATTTATATAGCGGTTGTCACTACCACAGAGAAAATGGCTATTACCGCTTGAGGTTTCATCAACGTAGTTTTCCCTGTGAAGGGATTGTCCGCTACGCTTAACCCTCTCTAAAGGTGACTCACAGTATGATACCACAAGGGGAATTGGCTCTAGATCCAAGGTTTTGATGCCTCTTCACTTTTAACCCAAAAAAAGAAAGTAGATTAATCTACCACGCTAAGACAAAGTTTGTCTCACCAAGGTCTATGATATCAACCCCACGTGATCTATCAACCTCTCTGGAGAGAGAATGTATCAATCAATAAGGGAAGATGCACTAACCAAATAAAACATGAGACACACTAAGTATCCTCCGCACCTACAAGGGATCCCTCATTGAGAAGGGTTTCTCTAGGAACCCACTCTCTCAAGATCTACAAATAGTGTTCATGGGGCCTAATTACTATGTGAGTACAGATATATGTTTCCAAAAGTAAATCTACCAAAAGTACCCAAAAAGCAGAAAGAGGAACACTTAACACTTAAAGAGAATATGAGATGATTTCACAAGGTGGAACACTTAACACCTCACACAAGCTGAAAATGAGTCCCCAACTTAGAAAACAAGTGAGTTCCTAAAAGCACAAAAGGGTTGCCTGGTGGAACAATTAATGCTTCTCTCTTGTAGACCCCTCCCCTTTATGACGTTGAGATTGCAACCACGGGGTGGAATGAGGGGCCGATAGATTAGCAAGTCCAATAACCCAAGATAGCAATCAAGATCAATCACAAGTAATCTAAGACTGCTAATAAATACTTAAGGTGTCACAACCTAGTATTCAATTATGCAAATTCATAGAAAAAACATGCAAAGAAACACTCAAGCTAAACACATGAGAGATTTATTTTAATGCCAAATTGAAATGTTATTAGATGAAGGAGAATACCTAGGATCCTTGTAATGTGCTTAGTAGATTTTACCTGATTTTTAGCAATTCTTGTTGAGCTTTTCCATGCAAGCAAGTGACGAACTCTCCAACAAGCAAACAAGAGATGCAAAATATATTCAACTTATGAAAACCATATGGTTAGCTCTAAAAATAAATTATTATCAGCAATAATAACCATTAATTAACCCAAATAACAACTCATATCATTCATTGAACCATGTAAAAAAAATAAGTGCATACCCATCACAAAACTTTATTTTTTTTGCTGCATTTGACCTAGTCAACAAGATCTAATTTTCTTGATATGATTTTGGCTAGAAAAATAGAAATTTGGAATAGAGACCCCTACTAAAAAATAGAGATCTTTCCAAAAATGCAAAAATTTTAGAAAAATCTCTTCATTTGTGCCCTAGAGACTCATTTTATCAAAACAAACTAGTTTTTATAAATTGACTATTTGAGCTATGATATCATCTCCAAATTTAAAACACAAAGAATGGACCCCTGGTAGAATTTAAAGATATTTTTGAAAATATAAATTTTTTTGAAAAATATGCTTAGTTGCATCAGATATTAATTTTTTTTATAATTTCAAGAAAAAATTATTAAAAATTCAAAACATCTCATAAAATTATAAATTGTTTACTGTAGCTTCCCTGATATGTCACCAACCTACAAAAAAAATTTCAGACCAAAAATCCAAGCTGTTTGGGAGATAAAATTAAATCTTTGAAACTTTGAGGTTTTAGCTCCCCAAAAAAATCAAAACCAGCATGCAAAGGTGGGTCGCCCCACGGTGTGCGCCAAAAATGTGTGTGTGAATTTTGTACCTGATCTATAGACACAACACTTCAGTAAAATATTAGAGGTTAGCTATAATCAAAATCATGCAAAATTAAAAAATATCTAACCAAGCGATTTACTGCCTTCTAGAAGGTGCGAGATTAATGTTCTCAGATTGTTATCGAGATTAGTGACCTAGATGACACCTAAATGAAGGATTTTAATGCAATTGATCTAGACATGAATTGAATGCAATTAATCTATATTTTTGAATTTTCTATGCAATAAGAATGATAAAAACTGATATGAATCTATGCTAATATGGAAATTGATATGCAATGCTCAAAACTAGAAATGATATAAAATATGAATCTAAATGAATGCAAAACAAGATTGATCTCACAAAGGTGTCGATTCGCAAGAGCTTTGATTTTCCCAATTCCAATTCTCCAAAATAGTTGTGCAATTCGTAGATGACTTTGGCAAAGTAAGCTTGCAAAATTATGAGATGATTTGAGATGAGTTGAAGCCTTGATTTTATAGAAATCCAGGGCTTTTGAGGTGCATGGGAAAAAAAGCCATAAATCACTCAAATAACTCAGGTTGATTTTTGAGTTATTTTTAAATAAAGGATAATTAACTCACAAAAACATGCAAAAGCTAAGTTTGAACTCAAAATAGAATTTAGCTTTAATTGATAATTGATAGTTATCTGCTTTTATGATTGTGCATGTTTTATTTATGAATTAATTTAATAATAAAGTGATTTATTTCCAACTTAACTGCTTTTAAAAATAAAACAATTGATTTATGGGTTATCAATTATTTTTTCAAACTTTTATCCCAAAAATGATATTATTAAATATGACAACTTGCTTTAATTAATTAAATAAGAATTTAATCAATTAATGATAGGAATTTTGATTTATTATCAAATTTAAATAATAATAATTAGGAATAAATATAATTAAATTCAATTAAATAATTAAGTGGCAGAATTAAACTTAATTAATTAAATATTGAGAATATTCAATTAATTAAACTTTAGGATAAATGGGATTTATCACCAAATAATCATTAAATCAAAGATAATTAAGATGATTAGGAATATTACTAAGAATATTCCCCGATGCAGAATTTAAGATAATCAATTATGATTCGATGATGTTTAGATGTGCCTTAAATTAGGACTTCTATGTCGATTTCATTTGAATTGAAGATGTAGGAGATTAATGGACTTATAGCCCATTTTTGGGGTATTACATCGGGAATGATTAAATTCACATTTCTAGTAAAGAAGAAACCTAATGAGGAAATTCTCACCCAAATAAGGAAAATCATTACTCGATATATATTATTTTGGAAATACTTTCAAAATCTGAAATCCCTATTTAAGGAATATTTACATACTACAATTTCTTTTATGCAGATAATTCACAAAACTTTCTTATACATTTCAAACTAATTTCCAAAATTAAATACAATTAAGTTCATTTCTTACAATATGAATTTGAACAATAAATAGTCCTAAATTATAATATTTTAATCCACCTTTCTAAGGTCCTCAACTTCCATAGATGCAAAACAACTTAAAGACTATCAATTCACCCTTATGCTAACCTGCAAAATAAACAAATTTTCTCTTTCATGACCATGGAGGCTCACCTCCCAGCCAAGGCCATTACATGGCCACCCCCAAGCTAGGGGAAACAAGGATAGATAGGTTACACTCATTCCACACACACTCTACAACAGAAAACATAGAACAACACACTTTCACTCCCATTCCCAAGTTTTCACATAGGTTCATAATTGAACCAAAAATGGGTGAAGGTGGAATCATCCTTATGGAGATGCCATAATCAAACCAAATCAAGTACTTACAAATAAATATTACATGCCTTCACAAGGCTCATTACCAACTTACTATCTCATGTCATAGAGCACCAATCACATCCCTTATGGCCCCCAATTACAACTCAAGTAGGCTTCAAGGATGCCCATACATCCAAGTTCTACACATAAAAATTTTTCAACTATGCCCTTCACCCCAAGACACTCTCAAATCCTCCCAAGGATGAAAGTTGTCTTGCACACCCATAAAAAATACACAACATGCAAGGAAGCAACAAGACTAAAAATTCATGAAAACATAATGAGAACATATCACTACAAAATCTCAACATAATTTAACTACACAATACATTTACATACACAAACACTTCCATGGTAGATGAACCTACCTTTCCTCCAAGGTATGGCAATGGTGAATTTGATGAAGAGTTTTTATTTCCTAGATTTCCTTCTCCTTCTCTAGCCTCTAGATCTCTCAAGGTCAATTCTCCTCCAAACAAGATTGCATAATGTGCAAGTGTCCCTCTCCCTTGTCTCTTTTTCCTAATAGCTCAAAAACATTCCTTCTCTCCTACCCTCATCCAAAGGTAAGTTATGTGTCTTGGTTCTTTCTCACTAGCCACTTGCCCTAAGCTAATAAATGGATAGTAATTAAAGACATGGGGAAAGGGATTATCCTAGAAGACATATCCAAATTCGTCACTCTCAAAGAAAGCTCACTTTGAGAGGCATTTTGGAAGTCTTGGGTGAAGAAAAGGGTAAATGTTGACCCCAAAACCTATGCACATGATTTGGGGTACTTAAAACTAACCCTAACTCCACCCTAGGGCTCAATTTAACCCTCCAAAAATTCAAATGAAGTTTACACACGAAAATGGGAAGTGATGTCACTTGCCTTTGTTTCCCAAACCACTAACCATACCTAGGGACTCACAAGGTGACCTAAGGGTAAGGTAGGGTCCACTTTCCACTTAGGCATGGCAACATATTACACTAGTGTCAAGTGACACCTCACAAAAGGAGTACACATCACATTACTTAATTAAACACATGGCATGCCTAATGGATAATTTGCATTTACATTTACACATTTGAATTTACATCTAATTATGCACATATTAACATTTACAAAACCAATCACTCTAGCATTACGTTTACGAAAATAAAATCACATAACAACGAGGTCGTTCTCTTCCTAGAGTCGACCTTGGCCTTAAATTGTTTTCACATAGATCCATCCTTGTTTCCCTGCATTTAATACCATGGTCATAATCCTACATACTCGATTTAGATGTCAATATCTCATGAAATAAATGCATATATAAACATATCGAAAGAAAAATAAGATCTATAATAGCATCTAAATATAATACATAGAGAAACTGCATTTCATGAGTTCATCATAAACATAATCCACATTGTACCCTAACTCTATAAGAATCAAAATGTAAGTTCATTTTCACTTAAACAAGTAACCCTATATCAATTGTAGAATTATTACTTAAGAAATTTCACATCATAACTATCAAATTTTACTAATCCATATGATAATGTAACAAAATGGAGAATCCAGAATTCATTTGTCTCTCCATAACATAAGAAAGTATGAATCTAACATAAGCATGTAGAGGTACGTCTAACATCATCATCAATATAATCAAGTAAAATCATCACATAATGTCTAATGCTATGAAGTTATAATCAAAATAGGTCTAGTATCACAAAACAATGTATCATCTAGATGGTCCGAGTATCAAATCAACTATCAAGCTAAGATGGATCAAGGTAGGACCTCACATAGCAATTGTGGAATCTAAATGCTTGATGTTCTGATTTAGTACATCTAATGAGGGCACTAGTCCATTTCTTAGTTGTTCTTGTCTAGCCCTTATCTTTGCAATCTCTTTTTCTATTTTCTCTATTTTGTCTATCTGCCCTTGATAAACATTATTACAAACATTTATGTCTTGAGAGGGGTCTTCAACTGATTTTATTATTGCTGCAATCAAAGACTCTACTTCCTAAATCTTCTTTGAGTGTTCTGAAGTGAGTTTATCTTGGTTCATGCAATCAACTATCTACTTTCTTCCCTTTTCTACTATTTCTTTCAGCATTACTTGACCAATCTTTAGAGAATTTAGGTCTAATGAGAAATTGTTTATTAATTCATTCAGCCTTTTCTTGTTGTATTTCTCTTCTGCAATTTTTGTCACTAATTCTTCTAGACTGGAAAAGTTTTCTTTGAAACTCGACAAAATACTGCTAACATCGTCCACTGAGTGAACATTAACCAATTTCTTATATGTAGACAGTAAGTTATTCAAGATTTCTCTATCTCCTTTGCAATCACCTCATAATCTTTGTTCATTATGTGCAAAGTTATGATTCTTGATCTCAGATGAGGCTTTACCAAATCTAACAACATCATCTTTTCTTCTAGTGAAAAAACAAGAAGATTATCATCCAATATTTTCTCTCTAATTCTCATATCCTCCTCTATAGCTTGTCTTTTCAATGAATTAAGTATTTTCCATAAATTATCAGGGATGATTGTCTTAAGTTCTAAAACTGACTTTTTGAACTTAATCATATGTTGGATAATCGTAGAATGAATTTTTGATCTATCAATCTCTCCATATTTATCATATAATTTTCCAATCTAATCTATCCTTCCTTCATCAACAACTCTAGATCTCAAAACTTTCAAACTTGGTCTGAATCCTACCTCATGAGGTGCTTGAGTGTTCTTTACTTTGCTTCTGGTTGTCCTGAGGATGGGTGGCTTGCATCAACCTGCTTCTTTCTTGTAGACAACTTTCTTGGCTCATAAGGTGGAGATGACTCCAGATCAACTGTAGTAGAGGGCGTAGAGGTGTTATCTCCTATTTTATTCTTTTTCTTCTTTGAATCATCCTCAGACTTTACTTCTTTGATTTTTGCACATGAGGGTTCCCTCTCAAGTTTCATAGAAATCTTGGCTTCCCTTTCTTTATCTAGGTCTTCTTGGTTGACACCATGAATTTTTAGAATATCAAAGGTAATCTGAGATGCTTTTCTCTTAGTTGCTACATTGTACAAGACAAAATCAACTTGTTTTGTCTTCTCTTCATATGTACCCCATCTAGGCTCATTGGGATCCTTTGGTGTAGATAGAAGGACTTGTGCATATCCTTCCAAAATATGCTCATCTACTTCATAACCAAGTGGATGAATCCACTTTGTTCTAGGCTCAATTGCTTCCATGCATGTAGAATATGTTTCCACCATAAAACATATAATGTCCTTGTATTTCTCCACTAACTTCTTAGGTATTTTGAGCCCTCTTTATATCTTAATTTTGAATGTTTTGATCTCTAGATCCATGTAGTCCTTTAAAGTGCTCTCAGATGATGCCTTAAGTGAAATTTGAGGCAATGTAAGTTTGCTTCTATCTAGGTAAATATTAGAAACCTTACCAATAATATGAAAGTACATATATATGATTAATGACATGAACCTGAATTGACGAAGGGCAAGGTAGAGGCAAGAAAAATTAGGGTTAATTGAGACTTCTTAAACCTACTAAAATGCCCTATGAAGAGTTACACATGGAAGAAATATGAAATCCACATGAAAGTAGTGAAAACACAATGGATATGAGATAAGCAACTGGTAACAAGACTGGTGCAATTATATTAAATCTTTCAACATGCCCAGTTGTGAGGCCTTCTGAGTTTCAGCCTTACAAAATAGATTATGAAAATCAAAATCACAACTCGCACTCAATCTTACTTTCTACCATCCTCTATCTACAAATTCTTACTACCAACCTCTATTTACAACTTCTTCTATGAACTCCCTCTCTACATCAACCCAAGCTCCAAATATATAGCCAAAAAAGCCACAAGTCAACCAGTCAGGCAATTAATTACATTATAGGTCCACTTAGGAGGAGAAACCAAAACTAAAGAAAGAAATAACAAAAAATGTTTTGAAGCGACATTTAGGTCCACACATGATCCAAGAACATATCCCTAAATTTTCAAGATCCAATTTCCCCACACGGAACCGCATAAGACAAAATACCACACGTTTCATGTGAAACTGGTGGTGAATAGATATCCAAGGAAAATGGCTATAACTTCCAAGTCCAAATGAATTAGGACATGTGCTCTTAGAAGAAGGTCCAATAACATTTCCATGGCATAGGATTAACTTTGCAAGGAAAGAAACTAGTAGCAGCAACAGCTACAAAATAAACAACAGATAGGTACAAGAAATAGGAAATGTTTTTGGTGATGCAAGATTGCTTAAGACCCAAGATGCTCCTACATCAGACACCTAGGGTAACAAAAGAATTGATGTCCACATCAGGTAGTGCTCATACTTTGACCTAAACCATAAAGATCCATTTCAGCTTGTGTAATCCATGAACTGTCTTCAACCGGCTTGTCTTTCCACTGAACTAGGTATTCCATGTAGTATTTTCCTATTGTGCTCTTGCTTAATCTACTATTCAAGATCCTCTCAATGTTGTCATTGTTCTTCTTGAGATAATCTAGATCATCTTCTATCTCATCAATTGATTCAAAGTACTCAAAGATATAAGCAATGTTGAATATAGGTGATATATCCATGTCTTCTAGTAGTTCCACTTCATAAGCATTTCCACTGTCAAACTTCTTCAAAATCTTACAAGGTCCAAACTTCTTTATTTTTAGCTTGTTGTAGGTACCAAATGGAAATATATTCTTTTTTAAATGAATCATAACCTCATCTCCAACTTCAAAAGATTTATGTCTCCTTCTCTTATCTTCTCTCTGTTTATAATTCAAATTACTGTCCTCCAAATTCCTTTTAAATTCATCATGAAAAGTTCTCATGTATACTGCAAAATCCTCAGCTTTAGCACTTCTTCTAGTCTCAGTAGGTAAATCTCTCAACTTTGTGGTTCCTTTAGGATGAAATCCAGTAACAATCTCAAATGGTGTCTTCTGAGTACTTCTATTCACATAATTATTATATGCAAATTCCACTTGTGCCATAACCAAATCCCAATTAGCAGGCTTATATCCAACTAAACATATCAAAAAGTTTCCCAAAACTTTTGTTTACAACTTTAGTCTGTCCATCTATCTAAGGGTGAAATGTAGAACTAAACTTCAACTCTATATTCATCTTCTTCCAAAGTGTTCTCCAAATGTAACCAATAAACTTAGTATCTCTGTCTGAAATAATAGACCTAGGAAAACCATGCAATCTTACCACTTCCTTGAAAAATAGTTCAGCTACATGTAATGCATTAGATGTCTTCTTACAAGGTATGAAATGTGAAATCTTTTTAAATCTGTCAACCACTACAAAAATAGAATCATTACCTCTCTAAGTTTTAGGCAATCCAAGAACAAAGTCCATACTCGTATCTTCCCAAGGTCTATCAGGTATAGAAAAAGGTGTATACAATCCAACACTTTGACTAGTTCCTTTTTCTACTTGACAAATTATATAACTTCTAACCATTCTTTGTACATCCCTATAAATTTGTGGCCAAAAGTATCTTTCCAAAATTAGTTTCACAGTCTTATCAATCCCAAAATGTCCAGCAATTCCACCACTATGTTTCTCCTTCATTGTGTTCTCCCTCATAGATCTTGTAGGTATGCATAACTAAAATAATTTAAACAACATGTCTTCTTGAATGAAATAATCAGTCCACTTATCACTTACTATTTTTTCTTTACAAGCTTTCCAAGGCTTTGCAAAATCAATGCCAGTTTCACACAAACACTTCAAATCATCAAAACTAAGTACCTCAACTCTCATCTCTGTCAGTAAAAATCTTCTTTAGCTCAAGGTATCAGAAACTCTATTTGACTATCCACTCTTATGTTTCAATGAAAAGGAAAAATTCTACAAGAAATCTACCCACTTCATATGTCTCTGATTCAATTTATTCTGACTTCCCAAATACTACAAATCTTTATGGTCAATATACAACACAAAATATTTAGGCATCAAATAATGTCTCCATTTCTTCAAATCTTGAACAATATCATAGAATTCCTGATCATAAAATGAATATTTTCTCTTAGCATCATTCAAATTCTCACTAAAGAAAGCTACAAGTCTTCCTTCTTGACTCAAAATAGCTCCAATTGCACTTCCACTATCATCACATTCAACTTGAAAATCTTTACTGAAATCAGGCAAAGCAAGTGTAGGTAACTCTGCAATTCTTTGTTTTAATGCTTCAAAACTCTTTTTTTCTCCATGCGTCCATTTGAAATCCCTTTTATGTCCTCTCATAGTTTCAATCATAGCATTACAAATAGAACTAAAATTTCTGATGAACTTCCTATAAAAACTTTCCAATCCATGAAATGATCTTACCTATCCAATATTCTCTAGTGTAGGCCAATCAGGTATAGCTCTTACTTTCTTAGGATCCATCTTCAATCCATTAGCTAAAATTACAAAACCAAGGTACACAATCTCTTCCTTCATAAATGAACACTTCTTCAAATTAATCAACAAATTTTCTTCCTTCAATTTCTGCAATACTTGTTTGATATGATTGAGATGTTCTTCCTTAGTCTTACTGAATATCAAAATGTCATCAAGATACACAATTAAGAACTTACCCAAGAATGTTTTCAAAACTTCATTCATCAGCCTCATGAAAGTACTAGGTCCATTAGTCAAACCAAAAGGCATAACCAACCATTCATACAAACCCTCATTAGTCTTAAAATAAGTTTTCCATTCATCCCCTTCTCTAATCCTAATCTGATGATAACCACTTTTCAAATCAATCTTTGTGAAATACTTTCCTTTACTCAAACTATCCATTATGTCATCCATCCTAGGCAAAGGAAATCTACACTTTACTATTATTTTGTTTATAGCTCTAGAATCAGTGCACATTCTCCATTCTCCATTATTTTTCGGTGCTAACACAACAGGTACTGCATAAGGACTCAAACTTTCCCTAATCAAACCTCTCTCAAGAAATTCTTGCACTTGTCTAATCAACTCAGTCTTTTCATCAGGTGTCAACCTATGTGGTGCTTTATTAGGCAAAATAGCTCTAGGTATCAAATCCATACAATGACTTATACTTCTCATAGGCAGTAAACCATCAGGTACATTAATAGAAATGTTGTCATTAAATTCAGCCAACAAAGGTTTAATCTCAAGTGCATGTTCTAACTCATCTTGTTTCTCATTTTTCCTTGGAATCAAAGCATAGAAAATATTTTATTCTTTCATTTCTCTTGCAAACTTTTTACCGTCAACCAAGCATACTCTAATTGTAGTATAGTGAATCTCACCAAATTTCTCTACTAAAGGAAATAACACTTGTTTCTTTTCATCCATCCAAATAGTATATTGATTCAATCTACCATCATGAAAATCTTTCCTATCATACTACCAAGGTCTACCCAAAAGAATATGACAACAATCCATAGGCATAATATCACACAAGAATTCATCATGGTAATTCCCATTTTTTAATTTAACAAGACATTGTTCACTTACAAGTAGTTTATGCTCCTTCTAGATCAAAGAAATATGGTAAGGCTTAGGATGTCTCAATATCTACAACTTCAATTTTTTAATAAGCTCTTCAGATGCCAAATTATCAAAACTTCCACTATCAATGATTACCTTGCAACATTTTGTCAACAATCTTACATCTGGTTCTAAACAAGCTTTTTCTTAGAATAGGTTATTCATCAACTTCTTCATTCCACAAGATCCTTCTTAGCATCAAATCATGTTCAGGTTCATTAGATAATTCCTCAACTTCTTCACAATTGCCATTACCTCCAGTCTTCTTTCTAGAGTTAGTACATTCAAAAGCTCTATGTCCTTCTTCACCACACTTGTAACAAGTACCTTTAAACCAAGATTTCTCATCTCTTTTCCCATTATTGTTATTCCTAAAGTAACCCTTATAGCCACCTCTAGAGTAATTACCTCTTCTACCAACAGGTTCATCTTTCCACCCTTTATCGTGTACTACATTGTCAGATCTGCTACTTGTAATACCCCAAAAATGGGCTATAAGTTCATTAATCTCCTACATCTTCAATTCGAATGAAATCGACATCAAAGTCCTAATCTAAGGCACATCTAAACATCATCGAATCATAATTGATTATCTTAAATTCTGCATCGGAGAATATTCCTAGCAATATTCCTAATTATCTTAATTATCTTTAATTTAATGATTATTTGGCAATAAATCACATTTATCCTAAGTTTGATTAATTGAATATTTTCATATTTAATTAATTAGATTTAATATTTGCCACTTAATTATTTAATTAAATTTAATTCTATCTATTATTAATTGTATTATTTAATTTTGACAATAAATCAAAATTCCTATGAATAATTGATTAAATTCTTATTTAATTAATTAAAGCATGTTGTCATTATTTAATAATATAATTTTTAATAAAAGTTTGGTAAAATAGTTAATTAACCCATAAATTAATTATTTTATTTCAAAAAGCAGTTAAGTTGAGAATAAATCACTTTATTTATTTATTAAATCATAATTATCCATGTGCACATTCAAGGACCAGTTAAACTCAAAATTGGAAAATCAATGCAAGTTGTTAGCTTTTTGAAACTCAACATCTTTTTGAGTTTTAAAGTTGATCTAAACTTCTAATTCGAGTTGAACTGTGCTTTTGCATGATTTTTGTGACTTAATTATCTTTATTTAAAAATAACTCAAAAATCAACTTGAGTTATTTGAGTGATTTATGGCTTTTTCTCATGCACCTCCAAAGCCTTGGATTTCTATAAAAACAAGGCTCATCTCTTCATAACTCATCTCTCAATCATCTCTCAAATTTGCATCCCAGCATCTCATATTTTTGCACAATCACGCTGGAGAATTATGATTGGAAGGCTCAAAGCTTATTGTGAATCAACATTGTTGTGAGATCAATTTCAAATTCATAGCTTTCATATTATTGTTAGAATCTTCATTCTCATATCATATCATTTCTAGATTAGCATTGCATATTAATTTCCATATTAGCATAGATTCCATATCAAGTTTTCATATCATTGCATAGAAAATATAAAAAATATAGATTAATTGCATTCAATTTCATATCTAGATCAATTGCACTCAAATCCTTCATTTAGGTGTCGTCTAGGTCACTAATCTTGATAACAATCTGAGAACATTAATCTCACACCTACTAGAAGGCAGTAAATTGCTTGGTTAGATAGCTTTCAATTTTGCACGAT
The DNA here is from genome assembly GCA_027943335.1 of Chamaecyparis obtusa. Taxonomy (NCBI): domain Eukaryota; kingdom Viridiplantae; phylum Streptophyta; class Pinopsida; order Cupressales; family Cupressaceae; genus Chamaecyparis; species Chamaecyparis obtusa. The sequence goes on from BSBK01001707.1 coordinate 1,880,112, forward strand.
TTCGATTATAGCTAACCTCTAATGTTTTACTGAAGTGTTGTGTCTACAGATCAGGTACAATTTTCACACACACATTTCTGGCACCCACCATGGGGCCTTGAGCCTCATTCTCTTCATTTTTATCTAATTTTATATATTTTTAGTGTCACTTTTTCATCATTTTTGCGCAAACAGGAAAAATGCCGCTTACGAGCAATCTGATGCTGCTTACGAGAAATTTGTTCACACCTACAAGCATTTTTCTCACACCTGCAAGCATTCTGCTCACACCTGCAAGCATTCTACTCATGCATGTGACAGTTTTAGTCACCCATCTACCAGTTTTAGTCATGCATCGGCCAGTTTTAGTCACGCCTATGCCAGTTTCAGTCACACCTATAAGTATTTAAATCATGCCTATGAGTATTTAAATCATGCCTGGGCACATTTCAGTCACACCTATAAGTATTTAAATCACACCTATGAGTATTTAAATCATGCCTGGGCACATTTCAGTCACAGCTATGCTCATTTCAATCAGGTCTATGCCTCTTTTGATCATGCCGACTTTTTATTTTCTGATTTGTTTTTTTAAAAAAATTTGGTGTTTCAGAATCCGTGCCACTTTGGAAAACTAACACCCATTTTTTGTGAAATTTTCACATATGGTATTGGAAGTTTAAGTGTGATATATCATTGGAAAGCTCTTTCCAAGCCAAAATCCAAGCATGTTGGTTTCATTTTCATATTTTGCCATTTGATCATAGAATTTGCATATTTGTACTTTTAGATTATTGATTTCTAACGCTTATAGTTTGTTGTTGATTTATCTTGGTTTTGTACTTTTGAACGTGTGCTAAATTCTGGATTGCAGAGCATTGGACCTAAGGTATTCTTCTCAAGCTAATAATATTTCAATTTGGATCCTAAAACAAATCTCTTATGTGTTTGGCTTGTGTGCATCTTTTCATGCTTTGATCTATTTCTACACACTTGCATAATTGATACTAGGTTGTGACCCCTTAAGGATTCATTAAGTAGTCTTAGATACTTGTGATTGATCTTGATTGCTATCTTGGGTTATTGGACTTGCTAATCTACCAGCCCCTCATTTCTCCCCGTGGTTGCAATCTCAATGCCATAAAGGGGAGGGGTCAACAGGACAGAAGTTTTAAGTGTTCCACTTGGCAACCCTTTTGTGCTTTTAGGAACTCACTTGCTTTCTAAGTTGGGGACTCATTTTCAGCTCGTGTGAGGTGTTAAGTGTTCCACCTTGTGGACTCATCTCATATTCGCTTTAAGCATTAAGTGTTCCTCTTTCTGCTTTTTGGGTACTTTTGGTAGATTTACTTTTTGGAAACATACATCTATGCTCACATAGTAATGAGGCCCTATGAACACTATTCATGATTCTTGAGAGATTGGATTCCCAATGAAATCCTTCTTAATGATAGAATCCTTGTAGGTACGGAGGATACTTAGTGTGTTTCACATTCAACTTAGTTAGTGTGTCTTCCCTTATTGATTGATACATTCTCTCTCTAGAGGGGTTGATAGATCATGTGGGGTTGATATCATAGACCTTGGTGAGACAAACTTTGTCTTAGCGTGTCGGATTAATCTGCTTGCTTTGTTTGGGTTAAAAGTGAAGAGGTATCAAAACCTTGGATTTGGAGCCAAGTCCCCTTGTGGTATCATATTGTGAGTCACCTTTAGAGAGGGTTAACTGTAGCAAACAATCCTTTTATAGGGTAAACTGCGTTGACGGAACCTCAAGCGGTAATAGCCATTTTCACCATGGTAGTGATAGCTGCTATATAAATGTCCTTGTGGAAGAAATCTCCATGGGTATGGTTCATTATTGGGTTGTCAGATCTCCCTAGTAGCTCCTAAAGATTAAGTTCTCGGACTATGTCAAAACCCTGGTGCGCCAGGATTGGAGTTCACCCCTTTGGATCATAAAAGTTGCAGAGTCAAACCATTACTAAAAAAACCCTAGCGAGGCCAAATTTTTATTTTCTAGGGTATATGTGCATTATTGCAAAACATTTTTGGGACATACACAATTAGCGCTTCTGAGGATTAGAACGAATAAGTCACTTGATTGTTCATGCACAAGGTTGTTTTTGCCCTTGTTCATTATTTTCAGACATGCTTGAAATCACTTGCTTGCTATTTTGCATGCTTGTTTATCTATCTGGTTATTGAAAATAGACAAATTTGTTACAATGCTCAAATCTAGACATTGAAATTTGCAAACAATTCAAATCTGAAAACTCAAAATTTGCAAAATCTGAAGTAAAATTCTTTTCTGGAGTCAAAAGTCATCTCAGGAGGTTAGAAAGTCATACGAGTTTTCTCAAAGTGTCATTTCATTACTGCCCAACTATCGTATGATTGAGTACCTAGTGGTGTACGAGTTTCCATGCCAGCAAATTCTCAAAGTCAAAATCTTGCAACTGTCATATGAGCTTTCATGCCAGCAAATTCTAAAAGTCAAAATCCTACTTGCAACTGGCATACGAGTTTTTCAACTATCGCTTCATTTCTACCCAACTGTCGTACAAGTTTTGTAACTGTCATTTCATAGCATACCCACTGTCGTACGAGTCTGTAGAGTGTCATTTGGGAAATTTTTGAAAGTTGTCAAAAAAATTGTTAGAATTGCCAGATATTTAGCTTTTTCAACCTATTTCCAGAATCTATTGAACAAATCACTATGTCAAGAACAGAGCAATAGCTATTGAGAATTAGTACACATGTCTCAAAGAATTAGTACACAAGAGGAAGAAGCTCTAATCACCACTATGATGAAGCAGCTGCAAGCTATCCAAGTTGAACTTAACAATCTTAAGAAAGAAAAGGAACCTAAAGAGTTCTCCATGGAATCTCTATACTATTTTCCATTTGATAAAGACTTGTACATGTCACCATGCCCTCAGACAAAATGTGAGCAATGTGACAACCCTTATGATACCTCTTCCATGGAGAGTGACACATCTAGCTTTGGAGACTATGATGACTATGATGATAGACAATATAATGATACCTATGACACCTCTGTTCCTAAGAGTCTTCCTCATTGTGTGTTCCTACTTACTAAAAATGGGCCGTCACATTGGATAGATCATGATGGTGATCCATATGATTTTGATTTTGAAAGAGATTTTGATGGCTTTTATGGACAATACCTTGATGATGATCCATCTACTACTACTGAGGACTATAAAATGCATCGTGCTAGCTTGAAGCATCAATATTATAAGAATCCTTCTCCTAAGAACTCTCCTGCTAAAAATAAAGATTATCTTTTCAAGCAAGATCATGTTAATGTTGGACCTTTGTCTTGTGATGGTTCCCTTCCTTCCCCTACTTCCTCCAATACTCATACATTTCCTAAAACTTCTGAGTCTTTCAAATATTTCACAGAACCTTCATCCAACAAAAGTCCTAATGCTTTTCATGTGGTTCCCTATAGTTATCCTCTAGGGCTACCTCTTAAAGAAACTCAAGCTAACCTTCACTTGGCTGCAAATACTTTCAATGATGCTAAACCTAAAGAGCTTAATCCTTCATATGCTACAATGCCTACTTTAGCTGGTCCTTCACCATCTCTTCCAAAGTCATCCATACAATCCCAACATGCTTCCTTATCCTTAGAAGTGGCTCCATGTCAAGAGAACTCTAGAAATGATGAAGAAAAGAACATAAAGAAAGATCAAGATCAAGAACCCTCCATGTCTTCCACTCCTTTTCACTATGTCTCTTATCCACCTCAGGGTTCTTTTGATCCTGCACACCCTTTTTCATGCATTCCACCATGTCTTAAGTCTTCTCCTAAGCAAGATCAAGCTACTACTTACACCATAGAGCCTATTGACAATCAAAATGACCTTACTACACTTGCACTTTCCAAGGATGATAATTCCATTGAGGTTGCTAAAAATGGTGTTGTTACTTCCAATGTTAAGCCTATTGAAAATCAAGAGAAAAATTATGTGCTTATGCTATCCAAAGATCCTTGTCAAGATCAAAGTCTTCCATCTTCTTGTTCTACCATTCCATGTTCACTTCCGCTTTCTACTCTTCCTAAGTCTTTGCAAGCTTTGAATGATCCTATCAAAGAAAATGCTCTTATTCAAGATGTACTTGATTCTATTAAAAATCCTAATGCTCACTCTAAAGATGCTGATATCCTTGGTTGTCATATAGATGTTGATGAACTTGTTTATTATCCTTTTGTGTCTTCCACTTCCATCCTACCTCCTCCACCACTACTAAGGGCTTCACGTCTACCTTCCATCTTGGGTCCTTATGTCCCTTCACTTTTCCCTCCTAACTCTCCTAATTCCTCATCCATCTTGGGTCCCTATGTCCCTCCATCTCCTATCTTTCCTCAAGATCAACATAGATGCACACCCTTAAATCTTTTTCATCCACCCACCCATCTAAACCAGTCATATCCTCCTTCTTCCACAAGTCCCAAGTCTTTTGGAAGTAACTTGAATTTTCAATACAAGAAAAAGAAGCAATATAAGAATCCATCAAAAAAAGAAGATCACCATGTCTCCTCTAATAGACATGGAAACATAAAGTCAAAAGAGATATCTAAGAAAAAAACTACAAGAAAAATATGGGTTCCAAAATCCATCATTGAAGATATTCTCTCTAGATCATCAAAAAGAAATAAAAATCCTATGGCTCTATGGATTCCAAAGTCTCTCTTGAAAGAGTCTGGTGTTGAGAAAAAAGTGAAATTGACATTCAAGCTTCCAAAGGCTTCCACTTCATCTTCTTCCAAAAACATTCCTCCATTCCATGTACCTAAACCGCAACCTCTGCTATCCATTCACCATATTCCTTCATGTATTCCTTCATTCATGATTCTTCCATTCTCTCACCACCCTTCAAAGTACGTGTTGATGTTGATCTTGCCTTCCTTACCATCTACCCTTTCACAGTCTTTCCATTCATTATCCTTCTACCTTCTATCCCTTTTCCTCATTTGTCTATTCCTCCTATCTTCCAACCTTACTCGCTTTACATAAAACCTTATCCTCCATTTTTCTCTTCCATCTCCCTTTCCCTATCAGCATCTTTGAGCATATCATTTTGAATCCTTGGCATATCATGGTTTATCCTTTCAAGGAACATTATCTAAAAAGCTTGCCTTCTTCCAAAAATTCAAAAAGAAATGAAAAAAAAATGATGAAAATGTGCCTTCGTGAAAACCTGGAAACATGCACCTTGGTAGCAAAAGTAAAGAGAAATAAATTCATCCTATGGTGAAAACCACTCCCTTGTGGTGCCTTGGATAAGTACCATGATGAAAACCTGGCAATCAGGCATTATGCATAGTTCTTCTACATATTTCATCCATTTCATCTTCTCTCTTTGATCTTGACAATGTTGATCTATACACGAACATTTGGCTATCTTGTGAGCTATCTTACGATGATCTTTCTTTCATTCCTTCCATGTTTAGCCTTCATATCTATCATCCTCAATTCATTTTCACCTATCACTATCCTTTTCCCCTTTGGTCTTGATCTAAAAGAAAAAAGAGAGTAAAACACAGTGCTATGAAGCCTCTTGACATGTCTACTCCTTTGGACTGCATCCTTTCCTGCTCTGGCATTACACTTTTGTGACTTATCCTATGCTGGCCTTTCATTGCTTGTCCAAATGCGCTTTACATGACAATTTTTCCCTAGCTTGAGTATTCTTGAGGAGTTTTCCCTTGAGGATTTCTTCCCTTCATTAGCTTTCATTCTCTTGTCTTCCATCTCTTCCACCAGCTTGCCAATCCCTCTTGTTCTCCACCTTGCTAGACATTGGGACTACACGATATAATCTTGCTTGGGAGTTTGTAATGGAAAAAGATGCTATCAAGTATACCAAGTATCAAAACCAATATTAGAACAAATATCAGAACCAGTATTAGAACCAGTATCAGAACCAGTATCAAAACCAGTATCAGAACAAGTATCAGATCCAGTGTCAGATCAAGTATCAAAACACCTACTAGGGCTACACCTTTTGCTTTAGTTTGTGGGTTTGAAGTGGTATTGCCTATTGAGGTTGAAATCCCATCACTCAGAATTAAAATGCATGGTCTAGTGACTGATGATGACTACAGAGTGTCTAGGTTGCAAGAACTTGAACTACTAGATGAGCACAGACAAGCAAAATATGATCATCTCAAAGTATATCAGAAGAGAATGTCTAGAGGCTACAACAAGAAAGTCAGACACAGAGAATTTCAGGTTGGTGATCTAATCTTGAGAGAAAATCCTAAAAATTAATCCCATCGAGAACGCAAGGGGAATTTCAAACCCAACCGGTTGGGTCCCTTTGTAATCACTGCTACTTTTGGCTCTGGTGTCTATCAACTCTCAACGACTGAAGGAGAATAGCTCTGAGAACCAATCAACATTCTCCAACTCAAGATTTTCTATGACTATGGCATTCAATCTATGGTAAAATGTCCTGAAAAAATCTTAAAAATTAGAAAAAGTCCTAAAAAAATGAACATCTTGGTGAAAACCTAGCAATAGGCACCTTGATGATTCACAAAAAAAGTAAAAAATATCAAAAATAAAAAAAAAATTGAAAAAATGAAAAGTACAAAAAAATGAAGAAAAAGAAAAGGTGCCTTGGTGAAAATCTGGAAACAGGCACCTTGGTAGCAAAAATAGAATCTCTACCAAGATGGTGAAAACTTGGCAAATGGGTGCCACTTGTTCCAAATGCTCCATCTATCAGTGCAATCTTGGTCTTTCCTAGCTTTCAGTCTTACTTTAGTTTGTACATATCTCCCAGTTTATTTTTGCATTTCCAATTTTCAATAAGTCGATCTGTACACCAACCAGCTCAAGCATCTGTATCCTATCAATGTTTAACACTTGGGGGCAATCAATGTCATATCCTATGGTCTCCCATGTATCTTAGATGGATCATATCTAGTCAAAGTCCTTTGAAGCTTCATGTGAGTCAGTCAGTCAGTCTTGTCTCCAGAAAGGATTTTGCATCTACAACAACACAATCAAACATCAAAACTCAACTGAAAACAATCTATGCTTGTTACATGCTTTTATCTCTTTGTATGCTTACTGATTTGCATTGAGATTTTTGCATATTGTGTCCCTTCGAGCTCTTCGATGATGTCCTTTATAGGATTTAGAGAGTGATGACTAGGGACATAATCTTTTCTTTCTCTTCTGCTTGTATGTGAAAATCTAACATCTTTGGAAATTTTGGATTGAAAGGGTGTCCGACTGTAAGAGCCTCTATCTTGAATTGGATGGCCATGCGTACCTCGACCATTGATACCCAAAAAATTCAAGGAAGTTTGATCTAACTATTGTCTTTTTGAGTGAGTTCTTTCTCCTACTGTGAAACGCAATCTTTCCTAAGGATGTGAATGATAAAGGGTCACTACAGGTAATTCACATTAGATTTAGAATGATCTCTTGACTATTTGATGTGTTTACAATGCAAGGTGTATTCAGGTCATCATGAAGTTTATGTTTTGATGCTTCTACAAATTGCTATATCAAAATGGACATGATATTCAGGTCATCCTGGCGTTTGTGCTTTGGTGCTTATATCTACTCCGACATTCCAAAAATAAAATCAATATTCATATATCCATGGTTGTTGACCAGTGGGTGTTGTATTGATTCTTGCGCATACAAATCAATATTCATATGTCTATGGTTTCATAGCTAGTGGGCATTGTATTGATTTATTCGGTTACCTAAAAGTTCAATGATGATAACAAATCGACATATGATCAGTGACTAGGTCCTAGGTCTTAGGTTGCATTTCATTTTGCATGTCTCATTGCATTTTTCATCTTTGCATGATCTCATAATGATTAAATGAACTTCAATGCTTAAATGATTCTTCAAATCGCATCTTCAAGTCTAACAAGAGCTGAATCTCACATGAAGGTTCCTCCAATGAAACAGTAAGTAGAATCCTTTTTCGAGATCAAAATTGAAATCTGAGATCATTCATATTATTAACTGCTTGCATAATCAAACCTTCAATCATCACAGAAATCTAGTATTCAACTTAACTGATTATCTTCCATCAAACTATCAAAAATTCAACTTGGTCAACCATGGTCAACTCATGGTCAAACCTAGTCAACCTTGGTCTCTAGGACCTCTAAACGATGCAGAATGCATCTCGAACATGTTTAACCACTTCTCAAATCAATTAGCATGCCTCTAAACTATCAACACTGACTTTTTCTTGTCAGATTTCAATTTTAATCCTGAAGGGGGCATGGTATTGCACATCATTCAAATTCTGTAATCAAATTTGAAATCATATCTTTATGGAAATCATATCTTCCTCAATAATCAAGACAACAACCACGTCTAATTACTGATTCATCAAAAAAGACCTCATCACTCGGGGCAAATCTATCATCACTTGGGGCATATCAGATTCATCAAGATCCATATCAATCTGGTATTCTCCTAATCTTGTAAACTATATCAGTTTTTGCAACCATCGGATCATAGTGTTCTTTCCTTGGTTCTTCGGTAACTAAAGGATTCAGATGTGATACCTGCTAGTTCTGCTAAGACAATCGAGTCTAGAACTGGTCACTCACTTCTTTGCAATCCTAAGGTTTGGAATCAGGCATTTTGACACTTTTTCTCAATCATAGGTTCATTTGCTGTTATAGTGAACATTATCTTTGGTCATTCAGGACCTATTATCTCCATATCAAATCAATATCAATCAGCTTCTGTCTCATATCAATTATCAATTTCGAATCAGTTTCATATCTCTATCAAACATAGACTTTCTTTGAACCACTGCGCTTCACACAGTAATTCAAAGAGGGGCAAAATGTAATACCCCAAAAATGGGCTATAAGTTTATTAATCTCCTACATCTTCAATTCAAACGAAATCGACATCAAAGTCCTAATCTAAGACACATCTAAACATCATTGAATCATAATTGATTATCTTAAATTCTGCATCAGAGAATATTCCTAATTATCTTAATTATCTTTAATTTAATGATTATTTGGCAATAAATCACATTTATCCTAAGTTTGATTAATTGAATATTTTCATATTTAATTAATTAGATTTAATATTTGCCACTTAATTATTTAATTAAATTTAATTCTATCTATTATTAATTGTATTATTTAATTTTGACAATAAATCAAAATTCCTATGAATAATTGATTAAATTCTTATTTAATTAATTAAAGCATGTTGTCATTATTTAATAATATAATTTTTAATAAAAGTTTGGTAAAATAGTTAATTAACCCATAAATTAATTATTTTATTTCAAAAAGCAGTTAAGTTGAGAATAAATCAATTTATTTATTTATTAAATCATAATTATCCATGTGCACATTCAAGGACTAGTTAAACTCAAAATTGGAAAATCAATGCAAGTTGTTAGCTTTTTGAAACTCAACATCTTTTTGAGTTTTAAAGTTGATCTAAACTTCTAATTCGAGTTGAACTGTGCTTTTGCATGATTTTTGTGACTTAATTATCTTTATTTAAAAATAACTCAAAAATCAACTTGAGTTATTTGAGTGATTTATGGCTTTTTCTCATGCACCTCCAAAGCCTTGGATTTCTATAAAAACAAGGCTCATCTCTTCATAACTCATCTCTCAATCATCTCTCAAATTTGCATCCTAGCATCTCATATTTTTGCACAATCACGCTGGAGAATTGTGATTGGAAGGCTCAAAGCTTATTGCGAATCAACATTGTTGTGAGATCAATTTCAAATTCATAGCTTTCATATTATTGTTAGAATCTTCATTCTCATATCATATCATTTCTAGATTAGCATTGCATATCAATTTCCATATTAGCATAGATTCCATATCAAGTTTTCATATCATTGCATAGAAAATATAAAAAATATAGATTAATTGCATTCAATTTCATATCTAGATCAATTGCATTCAAATCCTTCATTTAGGTGTCATCTAGGTCACTGATCTCGATAACAATCTGAGAACATTAATCTCACACCTACTAGAAGGCAGTAAATCACTTGGTTAGATAGCTTTCAATTTTGCACGATTTCGATTATAGCTAACCTCTAATGTTTTACTAAAGTGTTGTGTCTATAGATCAGGTACAATTTTCACACACACACACTACTTTCTCCATAGGATCTACCTCTACTTCTCTAAAATCTGCCACCTCTTCCTGTTTATCTTTGATCATATCTTTTAGTCAATCTCTCTTATGCCTTCAAATAAAATTGGTATACTTCTTCTATACTATCTATTTTAACATTGCCGATCTTAGCCTAAATTGATATCCTTAGGCCATTTAGATATCTAGCCACTTTCTCAACTTCATCATCCACATGTCCAAATCTGATATCTAATTTATAAAATTCCTCAGTATATTCCTTCACACTCATGTCCCTTTGTCTCAAATTTTTCATTTTCCTCATCAAACTAGCTTGGTATTCAGCTAGAAGAAACTTAGTTTTCATCTTTCCAAGAATTTTCATCCATGTCTTGATCTTTTCTTTTCCTCTCTTATGTCTCTCAGTTTGCAAATGATCCCACCAAAGAGATGCATGACCTTTCAACTTTGTGACTACAATCTTAACTTTCTTATTATTGGGAGTACCTTCGTACTCAAAGTATTTATCCATCTTAGAGATCCCATCCAAAATTGCATTGGTCTCAAGTCTTCCATCATAGCAAGAAACTTCAATAGCAGGTCTAGAGTTAGCCTTAGACAAAACTCTCGAGAGTCTTTCCTCATCCTATTCAACTTCAGGTTCAGGATTAGGTGCTACTTCTTCTTCATCACTAACATCTTCAAGATGTGCACCCTTTCTCTAGGTTGTCTCTATAGGTTCAAGCCTAGTTGCAATCTTCCTCAACATATCTATGATAGCATTATCATTTCCTCTACCATGAACCATCTTGACAATCAGGTTCTAGCAAGATCGTAACCATCTACAAGTTATAGGTCAGATTTCAGATCTACCACCCTACAACTAATCCAATAAGGTTCTCCATGATCCAATCCACAAGAAATAACTTTTCTTTGATACCATGTGATGCAAGGGAAAGGTAGAGGCAAGAAAAATTAGGGTTAATGGAGACTTCTTAAACCTACTAACATGCCCTGCGAAGAGTTATACACAGAAGAAATATGAAATCCACATGAAAGTAGTGAAAACACAATGGATATGAGACAAGCAATGTGTAACAACACTGGTGAAATTATATTAAATCTTTCAACATGTCCAGCTGTGAGGCCTTTCAGGTTTTGGCCTTATATAATGAATTATGCAAATTAGAATCATAGCTTGCACTCAATCTTCCTTTCTACCATCCTCTATCTAGAACTTCTTACTACCAACCTCTACTTACAACTTCTTCTTTGAAATTCCTCTCTATATCACCCCAAGCTCCAAATATATAGCCAGCAAAGCCACAAGTCATCCTGTCAGGCAATTAATTACATAATAGGTCCACTTAGGAGGAGAAACCAAAACTAAAGAAAGAAATAATAAAACACACTGCAAAGCCACATTTAGGTCGACACATAATCCAAGAACATATTCTAAACTTCTCAAGATCCAATTTCCCCACACAACCACACAATATGAAATACCGCACCTTTCATGTGAAACCAACGGTGAATCGATGCCCGAGGAAAATGGAGATAACTTCTAGGTCCAAATGAATTAGGACATGTTATCTTAGGAGAAGGTCAAAGAATAGATCCATGACATAGGATTAACTTAGCAAGGAAAGAAACCAACAATAGGAATAGCTACAAAACAAACAATAGACAGGTACATGAATTCGAAAATGTTTTTGGTAATGCAAGATTGCTTAAGACCCAAGATGATCCTGCATCATGAATACTTTTCTCTTATCATGCTTTATAGCTTTTATGTTATGTATTAAGTGTGTGTGTAAGATCTCACAAAGGTTAAACTCTATATTTTCTTTCACTATCCTTATTGCTGCCAGAATTGTAGCTGCAGATACACTATTTACTCTGTTTGCATGTTGAAATTTGTATCCAAGGATCATAGCCATGAGTTTAATGTCTTTCTCCTCTATGGGCTCAATGGTCATGCCACGATTGTCACTCCTAGATTTACAAGCCTACTCAACTTGTCTTCTGACATCTTTTCTCATTGGAAGAAGGGCACCAACCTTAGAAAGTCCTATCATCTCATGGATGAGGTCAACTGTAATACAAATAGGACTTCATCAATCCAAAACAAATCATCATGTATCCTGCTGATTAAATTTTAATCCATTCTAGCTCATAAAACTCATGCACAATCACATACTCAATAATAGGGTTATCTATAAGGTGAGAGAATTCATCCTTTAATGTAAATTCAGTATTAACCATTATTACCATGTGTGACCTTATGCAGTCTACTCCTATAGATTCCTTCTTACAATAAATGTAAGCACAAATATCTTTGACATGCATGACTCCTATCAGAGTCCTAGAAAATGCTCCCTCTAAATCATCTAATACTAACTTGAATGGGTGCTTCTTAAACATGTATATCTTCCTTTCAGTGACATCACATATTACTGGAGTTTCCATTACTTACTTGCTTCAACACTCAAATAGGGTTCCAAAAGATTTCTGAAATGACGCGTCCAAGCTAGGGTTCTACTAACAACTTTAAACTCTCCTTTGTTGATGAAATGACTACAATCCTTCAAAACTTGATGCTTTAATCTCCTTTTCTCTTCAAAGGCTTGATCTCAAATTTAAAAGTGAAGATATTAGATCTCTGATGACTTATAAATCAAAACTCTACAATTAATGCGCACCGCTGCAACATGGACTACAACTGTGAATTCAAAACTTAGTTTCTACTGACATTCAAATTATGTTCTCTTACATACTACATTAGCTAGCAACCAAACATATAAAACCAAAGTGGCATACTCTAAGGGTGAGTATACTAGCCGTGCAGGGGTCTAGAGCTTATCTAGCTCCCCCTATGACCATGAGGTTTATTTATCTAGAAGTAGAAGGTGCATCCATTGAGGATGCATTTGCCACTTTCTCAATAGTATTATCTTTTTGTACTTCCATCCAAATATTACTCACATCTTCTATAGCTTTCACAAACTTGACTTCTCCATATTCATCCAATATTGATCCTTGAGACTTATCAGGTCTTTCTTGTATTTGCACTTGTGATCTGCAAAACTTTGAGATGTGTCCAACCTTGTTACAAGAGTAACAAATGACTAGAGGCCTTATATTCCTAGGTATTTTTGGTTCCTCAAATGGACTTTATGCTTTTAAAATCAGCCAATACATCTATAGTTTTTTAGGAGGGTTTAGATCCAAATGTGAGTTTTAAGATGACTAGACCAACTATAGGGATAAGACTGCCCTCTGTACTTCTGGCTCTGCAAGACCAAGGAGGGTACTCCTAATCTAGTGAAACAAACCTTACTTCAAAAATCATGGACTAGATTTAAAATAATAGATAGATGGTAATAAAATGCTAAATGATAACCACTCATTTACCGATTCTCCATTACCATTAGATGGGACAAAACATGTGGGTCATAATATTTCAAATATTTTCAAGTGATTTATATCAATATTTTAGGAATACAGTAAGAAAATCATCGTGCAATTATTTCTATAAATTAGCTCAACTGATGGCCAGTGCCTTATCCATTGGGTGACATCTTCACTACAAATGAAATACAGAGACAATATTTTGAACTTTGATGATTTATATCCTTAGAAAATACTATTACCCTATGATGATTCTAATCGGAGGACTCCTGAAATCCACACTACTTACTAATATCCTTATGCAAACTTCAAGAATTAGTGTTGTATCTAAAGATTATTTAATTTGATCTTTAGATAAAAGATGAAGAATATCAACACATACATAGAGATAATCCATGTAATGAATCTGGCAACTCATAACTCAAAGAAAGAGAACACCAATGAGAGATATGAACTTTGGATTTTATTCAAATATGCTATATCATCTATATGTATACACAATGCTTTAAAATTCAAACCATCTGAATATTTAGCTAAAAACTAGTAATACTTGCTATTCTATAAAAAAGATGGCCTAATATAGTCTACTATATCCTAGACTTAGAAACTTGTCAATCAAATGCTCAAGTTCCAGTCCTTCTAAATGATCTTGGAAATCCTTTTATAGAACAAGGATCAAAAACAAGTTATGGATCACTTAGGCACAAATCAAAGATTAAACATATAAGAGAAAGGAGACAAAGCACACCAAGATTGCACTCAATTGTAGTTTTCAAAAGTGTAGGTTAAAGAGCACCAAGTCTTCTATAATAGTTTCCAAAAATAGTTCTAATTTTTACAAGTGTTGCCAAAATGTCCCAATCAACCTCTTCCTATTGAACTTCCTTATTTAAGATTCCTAAACAATACCTTTAGCCACCTTTTGCAAAATATCGGTTCTTTGTATTTAATTGGTATGGTATTTTAGGAAAATAACTCTGATCAGGGCAGCTACCCGATATCTTGTTCATCAATTCTTTACCTGAAACTGTCCTTGGAAAATAAAACTGATTCAAACTTGTCACTTCTGGTTCACCGACTCAAACCCTGGAAAAAAACCTTAAACAGTTTTAAATTCTGGCTCAACGGCTAACTGATCAAAATTAAAATGCAGTCATTGATCTCATCTTTTCTCGGCACATCAGGAGGTTCTCATAATTCATCATAACATTCAACTAAGCTTTGAAAAGTCTAGCCACATCATCTATCTTTGGTGACCAATCAAGAATAGGCAAATGTGCATGACCTAGCAATGGACCCATCTGTTAGATTAGGTGAAAAACTAATCTCCCAAGAACACCTGCATGCATAACCCTGTCACATGGAAGAAGCAAAGAACAGAAAGCAAGAAAAATCTATGGAGGCCAAAAAGCTAGAGACATCATATGCACATTCAAAAGAATAATCTCTATTATGAACAATATTACAATATGATAATCTGATCTCCTTAAGAAATACAAAGAGGTGAATCCTTATAAAAGGAATCACGAAACCCTAAAGGAGAAAACCCTAAAGAATAATAATATGCCTAAGTTTAACTTAAGTGTAGAGTATAATAGACTAATAATTAAATAAATTAATTATTAGCTATAATATGACAACTTTAACACCCCCCCTTAAGTGTAACTTAGGGAGAAGCTAAACAACTAAGGACTAAAAGATGCATGAAAACAAAAATGCAAGAAAGAACTATGGGTCCTGGCAACTAGGCCTGATTAGGTACCCAAATACAAGAAATAAACTAGATGAAGGAAACAAAGCCTCCAATCTAGGGAAAGTCCTAAAGAAATGAACAAGAAAGAGCATGAAGCATCTTCGAAGCAAGGAGCTACAAACACTGTCAGAAGTAACTGCTGGAACCCCCATTGAAATAGTGCATGACTAGGTAGAGAAGACAAAGTCTCAAGAGCTGATCAATCAAAGAGGTGACCTCCAAAATTAGGAATGAACGAGTGTCTATATAGTAGATGATCCATCTCATTGAAATGCATAGGTGCCTAGCCACTACATCTGCCTAGTACATAGGAACAAAAATTGAATACATAGATCACTCAACTAAACCAAGGAAGCAATAGAACCAATAGGTGAACCCCCCCATAATGCTAAATAGGGAGAGGCATGACAGGAACACTGAAATGCAATGCCAGAAACATCTGTAAGAAGAAGAATCAAGAACCCTGACAGTGCAAAAGAGGGTACAAACATAGGATAAAGGGTGGTGTCGAAGAAGAAGAATTGATCTTCTAGACATGCAGCATGGGCTAATGTCATGGAAGGTACACTCAATTGACAAAGGTGGATGAGTACAAAAGGAAAAACATCATAACCCCCCATGGCACTTTATAACTGAGTGCGAGTACAAACAAACACAAGGTTCTTGAAATCTCAGATATGCAGAAGCAGGCAATTTATCTTAGTGTGTTTATAGAAAAGAGAATGCTACATAAGAGAAGCATACAATGCTCAAAAATTTAGAAAGCAGAGTGAGCCAAAAGAACAGAAGAAGAGATCCCAGGACCTGTCGAATCCAAGTAATCCGCTAGAGTGTGAAAGTGGAAAACTTGAAGGAGAAAGAACCTAGAGTAGAATCTAGATAAAAGACCCCTGCCACTAAAAAAAATATTGAACCAGCTTTTCAACGATATCTGGTTTGCCAAAAATAGAGTCTGAATGAGCAAGATATGGCTCCCGAAAGGCAAAAATAGATATCGGACTTTGACAGAAAAAAAATCTATCAAAATAGTAGAGCCAAAAAACCTAACCTCCATAATTAGAAAGAGCTTAGAAAGAGCTTTCCGATGATATAAAGAAGTCCAAAAAAGACCTCTGTATGCTCTAGATAGAGCAAAAACAACGTGGGAGGGTCAGAAAGGCTCCAAAAAGTAGTTTTAAGCCCCTGGGGCTAGGAAAAAAATGAGCCCCTAGCCGCATGGTGCATGTAGGGGGCTAGAGCATAGCTCCTGGTCACCCATGTGACTACTGCTAAGAAGGCAAGGGGCCCGCGGGGCTTAAAAACCCGCTGGGCAGGGTGCTTGGCAGAGGAGGTGGGAGGTGGGCGGTGGGCGGTGGGTAGGCTACTGGAGCGGAGTGGGGCTGGGAGGAGGAGCCAAAAAAGGGTGGCATAGAGGGTGGGTGGGGCTATGCATGGGGCAGTTGAAGGGGGCCACTACAGGAGGTGGTGCTGCCTGTGGCAGGGGCTGGAGGAGCCAGTGGAGCCCGCAGGGCTAGCGGGGGCCGGGCGCTAGTGATGTAGTGGTAGCGCACGCAATTTTACACTGCATGCGTTATTTTAACATAGAAAATTGATTTTATTTTATTTTTCTCAATTTTTGTGCCCTTATGGCACTAGAAACCAATTTTTTTTGCCTCAGAGCCAAGTTGTCCAAAATCGACAAGTTTTATATGGATTCTAGGGTTTTTGGGCGCTCTGAGCGCAATAGTGATTGTCGTTTGAGCCCAAAATGACCAGAAACAAAGGACCCCCTAAATCCACATAAAAACCTCTAAAAACCTTGAAAACCTCCTACTTCTAAAACACTTCAACAAAACATGAACATCGAGCAGCAAGATGGCTTTGATACCATGTTAGATTAGGTGAAAAACTAATCTCCCAAGAACACCTACATGCATAACCCTATCACATGGAAGAAGCAAAGAACAGAAAGCAAGAAAAATCTATGGAGGCCAAAAAGCTAGAGACATCATATGCACATTCAAAAGAACAATCTCTATTATGAATAATATTACAATATGATAATTTGATCCCCTTAAGAAATACAAAGAGGTGAATCCTTATAAAAGGAATCACGAAACCCTAAAGGAGAAAACCCTAAAGAATAATAAGATGCCTAAGTTTAACTTAAGTGTAGAGTATAATAGACTAATAATTAAATAAATTAATTATTAGCTATAATATGACAACTCTAACACCATCTTTATCTTTTATCTAACCCGTGGCAAGTCTTAACCACACTGGATCTAGAGAATACGTGACTGAAGGTAATATCTATGTCACTGAACAATTTGACTAGCCTTGGCTTGGTCTAGAGATCACACAAACAAAGATATTCTCATGATCGCTAAATATCTCTTTAACCCTAAGTCTCATCTAGAGAATACGCGACCACCGCCTGATCCCACTTACATCAACGGTCCACACTGAGTCTCCAAGTATTTTAACTTAACTCATCCTTCATCATGAGATCACATGACTGAGGCAATTGCTAGATCTTTGAATACTTTGATTAACCAGGATCTCATCTAGAGATCACGTGAATGAAGCATTTGCATAAGCTAAGTCTTTTGTTAATCTGAAGTTTAATCCAAAGATCTAGTGCCAACCACTAGATCCTGAATGCATCAATGAAGGATATTAAATCTTTGAAACCTTTATGTTAACTCATCCCTAGTCTGGAGAAAAAGTGACTGAAGACTTTGTCTGGTCACTGAACCTTTCATTTGACCTGGGTCTAATCTAGAGATCACATGAACAAAGACATTCACGTAATCTCATAACCTTTTCTTGACTTGAGGTTGTATTCAGAGAATAAGTGACCACTGCACAATCTTATCTGCATCCACAGCTCATAATCAATCTCTAAACCTTCATCTTTAACTCATGCTTAATCACGAGATCACGTGACTAAAGCATTCACTAGATCTCAAAATATTTCTCTTAACCCTAGTTACATTTAGAGAACATGAGATAGTCATTATTCACCAAGTCACCAGATCCTTTACCTAACCTTACATAAATCATGAGATCAAGCGTTGGCCATTGATCTTTCTATCATCCATGGTCCTCATTGAGTCACTAGATTATTATAACTAACTGCTAAGAACTTGGAGATTCGACGAACACTATGTAACATCCCTTAGATGCTAGATCACTAAATGAAAAGTGACATGAAATTTTTAGCCCGAGATCCAGCAAACATTAAGAGATAAAAACCATGTGTAGAATCAAAAACTTAAGTGGTGAATAAAGTAACAAAGAAATAGATTTGGCTAGGGTATTTTTGGACTTAGACAAATTTTGAAACCCTTATTCATGGAAAAGACCTATTTCTCAAACCTTCAAACTATAATATCTCACTGGTTTTTTCATTTGAGCACATGCAATCTTGACTAGAGCTTACACACATCTTGAAATATCCCTGGTTAAGTTTGCAAGCTATGAAACTTGATAAATCTTCTAACTGATAAAAACAAGTTGCAAGTAGGGAAAGACAATTTTCTAGTGTTTTGCAAGGAATAGACCATTTTCTTTGGATTTTTGGCATTGACAAGAAAATGGGCTAAAGTTGGTTCTATCTGGGGATGTATGCCTCTTGCAAGCATGACAAGGATTCATAATCTCTAGGATAAGCAGACCATATACTAAAACAAACTACCCTACACACACAACCTGAAAATAAATACACAACAAGGAAATAAAACTTATCTCTGTTCATGGATAATGAGAGTACCTTAATAGAAGTACAATTTGAGAAATTGTCCATGAACTGGCATTCCAAAACATTTCCAATCAGATCTTGTAAGATGTAGGAATCAAGTCCCCATTTAATATCAACAAGATATAGTCACAACCAGATTGGGTCAATGTTGTTGTGTTTTCCCTTATCCTCCATCTTAGAATTCCACATTAAGACCAAGTCATTAGTGTTAAAATATCTAACTATGTTTTCTTGTCATACAAAATTTTATACTAGATCTAAGATCTTATATTTTTATCATGATCTTCCCTTCTTAATTCATCCAATTATATCAGATATTCCAACCTGATTTTCATTTCATCATCTAGATCATCATCATATAATTGGATGAATTTATACATCTATAGAAATTTATTCTGTGGCAACCTAGAATGAATACCATATACTAAATCAAAGGCAGCACATCCAATGGCCTTTTTGACTGTCACTCTATCAGCCCAAAGAGCTAGCTGCAAGTTGGAATCTCATTCCTTTTTGTTTGTGTCAAGAACTCTTTTCAAAATCTTTATCAGACTCTTATTACTTGATTCAACTTGACCATTACCTTGAGGGTGATGTATTGTCTTAAAATGGAAGCACTTCCATGATAAGAGCATTTAGCCCTTTGAGTAAGTGGTCTGGGGTCATGTTAAGTCCCTTGATCAGGTCTTTGCATGTATCTAGCTTTTCCCCATGTTCTGCTTTCCTCTGCACCTGATTTTCACTTCATATATGCATTTCCTAGCATTCTGGGTTAGGATCCTAAGGTTTTTTACCACAAGGTAAAAGTCAACCTTATGGGTCAAAGTTGACCTTGACCCTGACCTAGTTAGGATCAACCTTGACCCTGACCTAGGTCAGAGTTGAGCTCATCCTTGACCCCCTGTCTAGATTTTAAATTTCCTTGATTTTTGGGTGTTGGGTTTCAGGGATATTTGCTTTCCCACCTCCAGGTTAGCCATTTCGGGTTTCAAAATGGTAAATCCTTAAATTAAATTTAATCTAGGTATATTTTGTAAAGGTTAGGACCTAATTGGGATTTAATTCTCCAAGGTGGCCCCTCTAGAGGATTGTGCCCTAGTTCACTATAAAAGGAGGCCTTCCTCTCTCATTTTCATCAAATCAAGTTTTGTGAGAACACATCTCATCTCAAGAAATTTCATGAGCGAGCTCTCAACTGAAAGAAAGTGAATTCAAGAATTCAAGTGTTCAAGCATTTATCCATCAAGGAGATCCATTGTTATCCATTGAAGGATTCAATCTCTTTGTAGCCCCCTTGAAGATCCATTCTTCTACATTCATCCAAGCCTCCTCATATGCAAAGATCAATTCAATATTAGTGTTGAAGATCAAATGCCATTGATTTGAGACATCCTACATTCATTTTACATCCATTGAAGCATCCCTACTTGTGGATTTGAGGATGTGAATCCTCTACAAGGACTTCAACATAAGCGAGGTGAATTGTTTCATTTTCTTTGTTTATGCATACTACATTTCAATTTAATTTCAAGGTTAATTCCTAAATTGGGGTTTGACTAAGGCAAACCCCCATACATAAAAAAAACCCTTTTTCTTGTAGGTATAGGTGTGGAATTTTGAATCTGAGATCTGATTTGGATACTCTTTTTGGCGAACTTCTAAGATCTATGAACAAAGTTAGAATCGACCTTCAAATAAAGAATCTAGCCTTTGACCTTTTATGAGGGTCAAAGACTATCTGCTGTCAGAAAGATAAAAGATTTTTGGGTTTTCTTTGTCTTGGCATTTCCAATCTGAAACAAGTTGCAGAATCACCTGAAAGTACACACAAACATCAGAAATTGGCATTTTCTAGATTTTCCCTAATTTGAGGTTAGTACTTGTATTTCAATTATTTTAGATTTCAAGCATAATTCTCCATAGGGAAATATAGGGTTTTTCTCTCTCTTTCATATTCTCCATAGATTGATTCGATTGTGTATTAACCTTTTGGTTGATCAAATTGGATCTCTCCTTTGGGAATTTGGATTTAGGAGTGGATCTCATATTTCCCCCATACATTACATTCAATAGTGGTGATTCCATTTTACCACTATTCATTTTGGTGAACCCGACTAGCTTACTCTCTTTCTTTTTGGTGTTAGATTTCCCTTTGTCTTATTGTGTGTGTTCACAAAACTATTCATTTTGGTGAACCCGACATACTTTCTCTCCTTTCTTTTGTGGAATTGGATGCCCTATTGTGTTTTATGGTGTTATATTTCCTTTTATTTTGTTAGTATTAGATTTATCTTTTGTGTTAGATCTGGCATGCTAATTAGATTTCAAAAATACAAAATATTCATGCTTTATGTGGTTTTAGTTTAGTTCATTTACATTACATTGGTTTATGAGCTTTACTACTACTAGTCCTACTTATAATATTCCAGTTAAAAGAAGTCATAGACTCATGGGTGCCTTTGATCCAAAATCTTCCTCTCCTTTCCTTAGGGTCCTAGATGATAATTTGATTCTTCATGATTCCAATCCTAATATGGAGAAAAACTCTTCTCACTCATCTCATGATGAGGATGATGCTTTAAGAGTTCCTCTTGAATAGGTTCAAAAACTTTCAACTAAACTTGATAAAATGGGTAATTGTCTTATTCAAGAGAACCATAATCAAGATTCTATTCAAGCTATAGAGGCTCTTAAGAAAGTTCTCCATGATAGTGATCAAGGTGTTAACCTCTTGCGTGGTATTACTCACCTTGTGCATTCCAATGTTAAACTTTTAGCTCAAGAAGCTCAAGATTTAGGGTTGATTCCTCCTATCACTAGTGTTGAACCTCTTTCTAATCCTTTACCTAGTATTCCTACCTATACTCCTTCTTTGGTGATAGTGATAGTTCCATTTGTTCCTATGAGTATCCCTCATGTGTCCCTTCCTACATCACAACCTTTATATCATAATGTTCCTTTTACTTATTCCAATCTGCTTCCAACTATAGTTCCTAGTGTTCCTCCAGTTGTGTCTTCTATTCCTGTAGCTTCTTACACTTTACCTAGTGTGTCTAATGTTGCTACTCCTATTTCCTCTAATGATTCAACAATCATTAGTTTGGCTCAAACTATGTCATCCTTACAACAACAACTTACTTCCTTAACTCAAAACAAGTTTAGTATCCCTACATGTGACATGGGAAGTCCTTTTTCCTTGGATATTATTCGTACTCCTGTTCCTCAGCAAGTTGATATGCCTCATCTTGAGAATTATAATGGAAAAGGAGATCTTGTTCATCATGTTAAAACATTCCAAATCCTTTGTAGTGATTATGCTCATGACCATAGGATTTTAGCCAAACTTTTTGCTAGAACTTTTCGTGACAAGGCCTTACAATGGTATTATTCCTTGCCTCCTTAGTCTATTGATTCCTTTCCAAAACTTGCTAATTCCTTTATTCAACAATTTCAAAACAACATTAGCCCGCAAGTGTCTTTGACTGATTTGATGCATTGTAAACAAAGTGTTAAAGAAAAATTAACTGAATTTATTGGTAGATTTAAGCATTTGTATGCTCAGATTTCCTATCATGTTCTTGATATTGATATTCAATGTATGTTTATTTCAAATTTGCAAAAGGATATTATAGATAAGATTCTGCTTATTGAATTTACCTCTTTTCAAAAACTTCATGCAACACTTCATCATTATCAATTAAAAGTGAGTCAATTTGAGAGCAACACTCCAATGGTTCCTATTCCAGTTGATAAGAGTGATGCTTCTCCTAATCCAAAAAAAATTCAAAAATTCAACAACTATGTCAAGATAAACAAACAAGCGAATGTAGTTGCTGATCAAGTTGTTGTTACATCTCACAATGCCACTTTTGTATCCACTGCTTTTCGATTAAATCATACATTTACTCCTCTTTCCAAACCTTTACATTCTATTATGAATAGGTTGTTAACTTCTAATATGATTACCTTACCTCCTATTCGACCTCTTTTACCTGTTACAATTGCCTCTAAATATTTTGATCAAAATTATTTTTGTCAGTATCATCATCAAAATGGTCATGATACTGAGAAATGTTATTCTCTAAAACATAAGGTTCAAGACTTAATTGACTCTAATGCCTTATCCGTTGATAATCTTGATGATAGTAGTAACAAATATGTTTCTCCTCCTAATCAAAAATGTCAAATCTATACGAATCCTTTACCTATGCATGATACTAATACCATTGCTCAACCATCTACTATGGAAATTATGTATGATTCAAAGATGGATGATCTCAATCATGTTGTTAATCAAGTGGAGCATGTTGGTCAATCTATATCTCCACCTCAACCTCAACCTCAACCTCAACCTTAGATTCAACCTCGACCAAAACCTAAACCTAAACTAAAAACTCAACCTAAACCTCGACAACAACCTAAGAATAAAAGACCTCGGGAACTTTTGATTACCTTTTATGACTTTGAGACTATTAAGGCTCCTGATGGTCCCCTTTACATTTATGCTAGGATTTCTCAGAAACTTACTCATGGTTGTCTTGTTGATCCTACATTCTTAGTTAATGTTATTACTAAAGAAAATCTTTTTATGAAAAGCTTACAATGTGATTCTTATGATACATCAGATGTGTGGATTCAAACTTGTAATGGTTTTCTTTATTCGTCATTTGGTTCTATTACTTTACCAGTTGAACTTTGTGGAAAAATTGTGAACACTACCTTTGTTGTGGTTCCTACTTCTGATCAATTTCAAGTTAAGCTAGGTTTGCCTTGGTTGAATGCCATGCATTTTGTTGCTTCACCTAACCATAATTGTCTTAAGTTCATTCATGATGAAGAAGTGAAGATGATTAATCATAGTTTATATCAACCTTCTAGGCCCAGAGATTGTGCTACTCTTGATTTCTTTTGGCCTTCATTACCTAATTCATGTCCTCCTCGACCTGATAATCTTTTTTGTTCTTATCAAGCTTATAAACATCATAATATTCTTGAATTAAGCATACCTCCTATGGATCTTAATCATGGTCTTTTTCCTACACCTTCTATACCTCCTTTAACTATGGCTTCTAGTTTTGTTAATCAATTTCCTTCTATCTCTCTTCCTAAAGAACCTATCAAAGAACCTGTGATTATTCCTCCTATTGATCTTCCTAAAGAACCTATGAAGGATCCTGTGATTGCTCCTCCTAGTTCTCAACCTATTTCAAATAAATCAAAATTTAATCGATTTGCTAATGAATGTCATAAGAAGCATCATGCTCATGCTAAAGCTCATAATTCTATTCATCAAAGATCTTTACCTTCTTCAGATAAATCTATGCATGATGTGTTAGAAGAAGTTGTTACTAATAATCATGTTAATATGCATGATTATGATGATTCTATTCATATCTTAGATCCTATTTTGATTAATTTGGATGAAGAAGATACTCTTGATGATACTGATGACATTAATGATGAATATGAGACTATTGACATTGACATTGATTTACCTAATATGCTTTCATCACAATTAACTCTTACACCTAATGTCCAACATTGTGATTCTCAAGAGGATCCTTGTTTGGAACTGGCTATCATTCCTACTATGTTGGATAGAGTCCCTCTTACGAGTTACCCACCTTCCCTAAATGATATACAACAAGATGGGGAGAGTAGGTGGTACACTTGATCAGTTTGTCTTCATGGTAGCTTTGTTGTGTGTTTTCTTGTTGTACTGTGCTTCTCCCGTAATGTGTTCACTAAATGTTGTTAGATTCTTTTATATTATCCTTGTTACTTAGTTGGTGCAAGGTGGTAAAGGAATCAAAATTTTTGTTTAAATTCCTCTATATGTATCTCTATTCTTCTATGCATTGTTCAATGTTATGTTGTTATTGTGCTATTGTTTGTAAATGTTTCCTTGTGTAATCTTCTTGGATTCGGGATATTCTAGCACTAAATTCTTTTTGGTCACCATGTCATGGTCCAAAAAGATTCTCCTTCATATATCTTATGTGATCTTTCCTCCTTTATGATCATAGTTCTACTTTCTTTGGGGAATGATGTCAATTCATTTGCAATAATATCATATATATATATATTATCTTATCATCATACTGACCCCATGGTAGGTAGATCCCTTATGTGTTCTCTATATGTTTCTATGATATTTCCCTTGATTTGTCTTCATCTAGGGGCATCTCAACATGGAAACATAATCAGTGGAGTTATTTATGTTTCTGTTAAATCCATTGCTCCTGTTAAAGTGTCAGCAATGACTTTAATGTGGGGGCATACGCTCTACTCACCTGTTGCACACAGAAACTTTTCAATATGCACATATTTTTCAAAATACTTTTTTTCTCCCTTTTTGGATTAGTAACTAATCCTTAAAGCATGTATTTATATTTTAGGATCTCTCGATCCCTCTAGTTTCAAATATATTTTGATCCCTTAAGGTCGAAGGTGTCCTTAAGACTGGATCTCTTTAGTTTTTTGGTTTTATTCTTATGGAATAGAATATTCCTAAGGGTGAATCCTTGATGGGTTGACTAGTGAGTAGCCACATTCACTAGGTAGTTCAATTCCATCTTTCCAGTTGCATCATTTTCTTGTGTGGTTCACAATGGGACATAAGTTCTCATTGGGCGAGGTAATCACACCCTTTCTTTCTCTCTCTAGAGATGTCTCTCTTATTGTGAGCTAGGAGTTGACAAAGACTTGAGTCCTTGGGGGCTTAAGGTTTCTCTTTGTCCCTTGGATTATGATAAGATTATCTTTTCATTCTGATCTCCTTTACCAAGAGTTTTCATCGAGTCCATACTCTTGCTAAAGTGGGAGCTTAATGTATCATCTTAAAATGGAAGAACTTCCATGATAAGAGCATTTAGCACTCCAAGTAAGTGGTATGGGGTCATGTTAAGTTCCTTGATTGGGTCTTTGCATGCATTTTGCTTTTCCCCCTGTGTTGCTTTCCTCTGTACCTAATTTTCACTTCATATCTACATTTCCTAGCATTCTAGGTCAGGATCCTGAGGTTTTTAACCACAAGGTCAAAGTCAACCTTATGGTTCAAACTTGACCTCAACCCTGACCTAATCAGGATCAACCTTGATCCTGACCTAGTCAGGATCAACCTTGACCTTGACCTAGGTTAGAGTCGAGCTCATCCTTGACCACCTGCCCAGATTTCAAATTTCTTTGATTTCTGGGTGTCGGGTGTCGAGTTTCGGGGATATTTGTTTTTCTACCTTTGGGTCAGCCATTTCGGGTTTTAGAATGGTAAATCCTTAAATTATATTTAATCTAGGTATATTTTATAAAGGTGTATGCAAATTAGATGTCTAATACTAGAAATGATGAATTAACTAATTAGAAGCTAACAAATCTATCTAATGCAACACAATGAAGAATGCAAAGTAATCACAAATGATGAAATTAAATCAATTACCTTCACCTACCATGTAGCTTGTCTCCATTGTCCTCCTAGCCTTGATTTCTTGAGGATGTTGAGCTCTCAAATTTCCAAATGAAGCCTTTTTCCCAAGATGCTACCAAAGTGTGGAGATTTGATGATGAATGGAAAATAGCTAAAAGCTTGATAATACAACTAATGGATGGAATGCAAATGATGATAATATGGATACTTATGCTTGAATGCTCTTGAAATGCTTGATTTCTTGAGGATGCTTGAATGCTTGAAATGCTTGATTGCTTATTCACTATTTCTTGATTACAAAAATACCTATTAGCTCACAAAGGGGAAATTAGGCTCCTTTTTATAGAAATTTGGAGGATCTAAGCCTAGGTGGCACAATCCTATGGTGGAGAATGAAAGGTGGAAGATCTTAGGGATAGGATTGACTTGGTTGAAGGAGTTGAGAGAATGGCGATGTAGTTAGAATGTGAGAGGAAGAATAAGAATGATTTTCCTCTCACATTGACATGGAGGAGAACAAGGTGGAAAGGAAAGACACATGTCAAGTGTCTCATAAAGACCAAAGAGAGGAAGAGGGAAGGACTTTTTCCTCATGAGGATTCTTGGTACAAGTGTCCCATGAGTCACCTTTGACCCTTAGAGGTGGCTTAAGTAGCCCCTTAGAAATAGGGCATGTCTCTTGAATTGGTTTAAGAGAGGACATGTGGTCATGAGACCAAGTCCTATGAGACCACATAGCCCTTAAGAATAGGACATGTGTGGGTGAGGATAATTATCAATAAATAATTAATAATAATTATTTATTTTAGCCAAAGTGATGTGTCAAGTGACTAGGTAGATGAGGTGGACTAGGGGACTTAGTCATATTTAGGTGATTGTATATTTAATTAAATCACTTTAATAAGACTAATTAGAAGACTTAGGATAGAGGAATAGACTATAGTGAATTTAATAAATAGATTGAATAATCTATTTAATAAATAGAGGAAATAATTATTAATTAAATAATAAATATTTAATTAATTAACGAAGCCATTTTTAAGTGTATACATTTTTCCCCTCTTTGAAAAAATGTGCCTGTCACATTGTTTCAAAGAAAATTTCAAGCATTTGCCCCTGCCCCAGACAATGTCTCAAATGACCTATGCATGCCCCCTTGAGAGATTGATTGACAAAATTGATTATTTGAATTTTATGGTTTTGATTTTATTTTTTTTAGGTTTGTCGAGTTGGATAATCAATCTCATGAAAGATTTGGAAGGAAATATAGGTGAAAATGGGGTGAAACAAAAGAAAAATGGGAGATAGGGTCCACACACCAAGCACATCAGGTCCATAGGCTATAAATAAGGCAAAGGGGTCCAAAATAGGATCATTGTGCACACTTGTCATTTGGAGATTAGAGCATGAGAGAGAGAAGAGTAGAGCTGCCAGGATGCCATTCCCACTATCAGATCACTGCTTGAGAGGGCTAGACACTTCCAGTGACCACCTGATTTAGGAGAGCCAGTAGGTGATTCAATCCTCTATGATTTCATCATTTCTATCATGGTAGTGTAGGATTTAGCATGTGTAGGTTAGTTTGAATCGTAGGTTAGGTTAGAAGAAATTTTTTGTTCTTGAGTGGCCAACAAATGCCCAGTTGTGGCACATGAATGCACAGCAACTAGCCATGTTTACGTAGAAAATTATAACTTCTGTGCATTCATTTAGGGTAGTTGTGCATTTATGCTAGAGGAAAATTTGGGCTATGCAAATGTCAATTAAAAGTGCGCATATGTTCTTTCTATGCATTTGTCAAGAATTGTTGCACAAATGTTAAATAAATCTGCGCATACATGAAAAACTGTGCAAATGTTTAAGGATACTACATATGCATTTTTTTGTGTTGTGCATTTGTTTAGTTAATAGAATTTGGTCAAATTAGATAGTCAATCAGGTCAAACTAAATGTTGATAAGCCGATTTGGTCAAGATAGGCAGCATTGTAGCATGGTTTCTAGTTAACCAGTCTTGATGCTAGATAATTGATAAAATTATCTGTTAAAACACATGATAAAACATGTTTGTAAGTGATATAATAAGATAGATAGATGTTTTAGATCAGTTTATCAAAATCTGATGGCTTGATTTTGTTTAACTTGGATAGGAGGATATTACCCATATTCTGATGTCATGGGAGAGATATCTTGTCACACAAAATCTAAGACCGACACTATCAGAGACTAACAGACTTCTGATCGATGTGACTGGTTTATATCATGTGATTTACATGCCCAAGATTAGGGTGAATCAGAGCATGATGACTACATTGGTAGAGGTATGGCACTCAAAGATGAGTACCTTCCATCTTCTGACAGGGGAGATGATAGTCACATTGGAGGATGTATATCACATCCTCTGGCTTCCTATCATAGGGGAGTTAGTGCATTATGATTGGCATGACAGAGTGATAGAGTGCAGAGTGGTCTTTGGTGATGATGAGATAGAGGATGGAGAGATTAGCTGGGAGGACATGGTTGATCTATATGAGCCTCTACCAGTGGTTCTAGTAGGAGCGATTGGGGGTTTTGTATGCCCTGATCATGGAGCACACAGATTTGTAGTTGGATGGGGCCACACATTATAGTAGATGATGGATGATAGGACCCAATTTTCTTGGGGTGTCTATCTATTAGCACATTTGTATCATGATCTTCATTAGGTGGTGTACCATAGGGGTACATAATTATCAGTAGGTGTCACATTGCTCCATGTATGGGCATGGGAGCATATCGTAGAGACATGACCAGTAGCTATTAGATTCTATGGCATAGGCTAGCCATATATACATTTATACTCATCAGTTTTGTCTCAGGCAAAATTGGGACACTTGGAGTTCTAGCATTACACCTTTGATACATTAGACATAGTGACATGGAGACCCTACCTAGGATGTGAGCCCTAGGATGATGAGCGGTAGCTGGCTTTTTGTTTTGAGTCACGATGGTTGATAGGGTGGATGCCCTACATTATTGAGATAGCTAGTCAGTCAAATTTTGCATCAGTTTGGTAGGATCTAGGGCATGTCGTAGGGAGTCACTGAGTTCACTCAGACTCATCAAGAGAGATGTGACTAGGGGCCCATGGTTTCATTTGACATAGCAAGATAGGAGTTCTTGGACATGCCATTCTAGGCATGGACGATGAGATAGGGGGTCATGGACCCAGGGATGATGGCAGATCTAGAGCAGTTCCTTAGAGATTTTCTAGTTCCATAGTTGATAGATCTAGTAGCTAGGCCACCAGAGAGGGATCTAGCAAAGAGATGCCATGGGAGACATTGAGGGTGATCAGATAGGCAAGGATGAGGGAGAGGAGGTGGTAGTGATGGTGGTGATGGTGATGGAGGAGATGAAGGTAGAGGTGATAGAGCTAGACCACAGATGAGAGGTGACAGAGTGAGATAGAGGGGTTTGATGCCACCCCCAGCTAGATAAGGATGGAGACCTCCAACATAGCTAGTAGTAGGAGCTCCACTATAGGTACCAGTTGCTCAAGTATAGATACTAGCTACCTAGTATAGGGACCAACTATACAAGTGTCAATACAGGTAGGGCAGGGACAGGATAAGGTAGATATTTTATTGGCCTAGGGTGGAGTGGTACAGGGTGGATAGATCCTTGATGATGTATAGGATGGGTAGGATGTAAAAATGCCAAATGTGGATGCCTAGGAGAAGCCAGAAGGGATGGATATCAGGGGATAGGATCCCTATTTATAGAGAGATGTTGTGAAGGAGGAGGATCTAGATATTGACTCATTGCTAGTCTGATTAGCAATGACATAGGTGTTGGTAGACCATGTTCCTAGTCTAGAGAGGTAGATAGAGAGACTGGAGAGTCAGATGGGAGTGCTAAGAGATGAGTGGGATGCAGCCATAGAGAGACTCAAGGAGTCAAAGATGCTATTAGATGAGCTGTAGTAGATAGAGGACTTAGGTCCTCATGGAGATAGTCTGAGAGCCATGATACATGATGGGAAGGAGATATCCTACTGGTGAGAGGCCTATAGACAGGTGGTTCCAAGGGATCAGTGGATTGGGAGCTACATAGAGAGCTCAGTAGCTATTAGGACAGTGGTATATGATAGACAGACACTAGTTGGTAGTGGAGGTGTATCATCATGCCCTCTAAGAGCACCGATAGGTTCAAGAGATCAAGGCGGATCCTTAGGATCAGGTGGTTCAGCAACACGGGGTCTCTTTGCATCTCGCAAATAGAGATAGACAGAGTCTAGAGGTAGTGGATCCTAGATTTTAGAGAGCATTGTATACACTTTTGTATCATTGTATCATTATGTTTTTGACTTGATAGGCACTATTGGACATTGTTATATCTCTTTATATCATTGGACATTTGGACAGTTTTGTTGTGTTTTTATGGACTTTATATGATGGACTCTCTACATATGATGATGCCGTGCTTATCATGATTTGATTTGATGATTTTATATACATGTGTGTACTGACATGTGCAAGATGTGATGTTTTACTTTAATATGCATAGAATGTATGTCCTAGAATGTTTAATGATTTATTTTCTATTGGATGGTTAATGCTTAATGATCGAATATATGATGTTGATATAAATGCATGTCCTAGATGAGTTTACTTTATACAATGCTATATTATCATTGATACTATGATGTAAAAAAATGTGATATAATGGATAATAAATGGACAATAAATGAATGATAATATAATGGACAATAAATAAATGATGTAAAATGCATATAATGGATAATAAATGATGTAAAATGCATATAATAGATAATAAATGATATAAAATAGATATAATGGATAATAAATGATGATGTTCTTATAACAACTAAAAGATAATGAAATGTTATGGAATTTGTGCATGTGAATTATGCATGTAATATAGATGGATAATATACAAATGAACACACTTAATGAAAATAATGTATGACCTAAATGAATTGATTAAATGTTTATAAGATGCGAAGTGAAAAATCAATGTTTTTGTTATCCAAATGTCCTCAACTTAAATAAAAATGTATTTGATAGAAGAAGAATGGACTAGGAGAACAGATAACCTAATAAGAAAGATATCCTACAAATCCCTATAAAAAGAGCACTGATATGCAAGTCATGAACTATTTAAATGAAATGAAATATGAAATATGAAATGAGTATATCTCCACAACTTCATGTAACATCTTAGAACTTCATAATAACTAGAATTTGATTTTCATCATTGAGCTCGTTATGTTGCAAGAAAATGCAAGCATCATGGTATAATTAAACCAGGATGACCTGAGCACTTCTTGCATGGAGTTTAATATTGCAAATTTGACAAGCATCTAGGTATAATTGAACCAAGATGACCTAAGTTTTGTTTGCATAACAGAAAAGGAATATCCCCCTCTCCATTAGGGAAAATATTTGGAGTCAAGGTATGTGATGGTGTATCACCATAAATAGTATTTATAGAGCAACATGATTTGTATGTTGTCAATACTATTAAATTGATGAAGGAACTTACACATAGACACCTCAATTATATGTTCCTTCAATTTCATCAGAAAATATCCCACAAACAACAATCAAAGAAAATACCATGCCCCATCTCGGCTATTCTAATCAATGACATATGGGAGTTTCAAACTCATGTCAAAGATATCCTGGAATAGCATAGGAAACATGATAACAAATGAAATCTAGATATGAATGCATAATCTTCAATAAATCATTCTAACATGCCTGCCATGAATATACATTTCTTTTGCCAAAAGATAGTGTAAGGTATAGTGATTAGTTCAATTGATGATGTATAGTCCAGAATGATAGATAAGTGGCCATGTTTCAAAGAATAGATCACATATTTCATTTCATCATGAAGATACCATTATGGAAGAACATTTGATTGTGTTTGCTTGTCGGGTGAAAGTACTCCATTGTGTCCTCTAAGAGTCATGACTATCATAGATCCACTTCCTAAACTAGGTTGAGGACATGCCCCTGGCTAGGTGATGGACTAACTTATTATGGATGAAGAAAGATGCAACAAAAATTAGGACAAAGACCATGACAAAAGATCAAGCTATGATGGGGTTTTATTATGGGTAAATACAATGGATGATGTATGAACTAGCCATTTTATTATGATATATACATGGCGGGAACAGGGACTAAGTAGCTACTTTATTGTGGATACATACAATGAATGGACACACTAAAAGAATCCCAATAGATAAAGGAGCTAACTTAATACACATGGCACCTATTGCCAGGTTTTCACCACATGCTTTCATTGCAATTTTCTTTTGATTTTTTTATTTTTATTTTTTATGATTTTTTTATTTACAGAATATATACATAGCCCTTGCATTGGGATTTCAAGGATAGAACTTCTTGAGGTGTATGTTGTTAAGAGGTTCATCCAAAGGATATCCCTCAGGTGTGGACAATTGATAAGCCCCAGAACCATAAACTATTGTAACTACAAAAGGACCTAACCAATTGGGTTTGAACTTTCCCTTCTTCTCACGCTGTTGTTGATTCTTTGGATTTTCTCAAAGGACTAGGTCACCTAGCTGAAAGTCTTTGATCTTTACCTTGCTATTATACTGATGAGACATACACTTTTGATAGAATTTAAAATGATCATAAGCTCTTTGATGACATTCATCTAGCAATTCTAGTTCAGTCATCTGTGCAACTCTATAGTCTTCATCAGGAATCAAATTTTTGAGAGTGACACAAAGTGAAGGCAACTTGACCTCGAGGGGCAAGACTGCTTCAGATCCATAGAAAAGGGAATATGGGGTGACTCTAGTAGGAGTATCGATGGAGGTACAGTAAGCCCATAAGGCTAGATTCAGTTTGATATGCCAGTCATGGCTAGCGTCATTGACAGTCTTTTGTAGGATTTTAATAATTGTTTTGTTTGATGCCTCAGCTTGGTCATTTCCTTGGGGATAGTATATGGTAGAATGATTATGGGTGATGTGGAATTTTGTGCACAGTTCATCCATGTCCTAATTTTGAAATTGTTTCCCATGATCAGTAATGAGATACATAGGTATACCATAGCTGCAAATGATATAATTTAGGATAAACATGGATACTTGTTTCCTTGTGGCGGTGATCAATGAAACAACCTCAATCCATTTAGTAAAATACTCAGTGGTAGTGATAATCCATTTGTGGCCATTGGAAGATGGAGGATTGATAGCACCCATAAGATTGAGTCCCCACCGACTGAATGGAAAAGTAGTTGTAAAAGGATGTAACTCTTGTGCTGAAGCATGAATAAGGTTTCCATGTATCTGACATTTCTTGCATGCCCTAGCAAAATGAAAGGAATTTATTTCCATGGTAGGCCAATAGTAACCCATATGCATGAGTTTCTTAGCCAAAGAGGGACCACTCAAATGTGTCCCACAAATACCCTCATGTACGTCTCGCAAGGTAGTTTGAGCTTCATCATGTTTGAGACATCATAGGAGAGTACCATCAAGACCTCACCAATAAAGGGTGTCAGATATTAGGACATAGAGGGAGGCTTGGGGGAGAAAAGTTCATTTTTTATTTCAGGATAGGTCAAGGGGTAGGATGTCATTTTTTAGATAAGAATAGATTTTTCCATAGATTGGGGAGTCATGTCCAATAAGATGACATATAATACTTTTATCAGGATCATCATATGCGGGACAAGTCAAGGATTCCACCAAGAACTCAAAATGGACCTTGCTATCCTGTGTATCAAATAAAGAAGTAATCATCACCATTGCATCGACAACCTTGTTATCATGCTGAGGAATCTACTCAAAAGTGATGACTGAGAAATATTGTTTGAAGTCATCAACCATACATTTATATGGTAATAAATTATCATCTTTAGTCTGATAATCATCATTAACCTAATTTATAATCAATTGAGAATCCCCATAGACATTTATTTTAGTTACTTTCCATTGTAAAGCCATCTTTAACCCAATCAGAAAAGCTTCATATTTTGCTACATTATTGGTGCAAGGAAAGAGTAGCTTGTAAGATTTTGGAATTGTGTATCTTTGCGGTGTGACAAAGAGAATACCAGCTCCTGAACCCTATTGACTACATGATCCATCAAAGTATAGTTTCCATGTTTGTGTAGATAAAGATAAGATGTGTGCATTAGGAAACTCTATGTGTATAGGTTGGTCATTGGTTAATGGAGCATTTGCTAGCTGATCTGCTATCACTTGACCTTTGATAGCCTTCTTCTCTATATATTCAATATCAAATTCACTAAGGAGCATGAATCACTTATCCAATCTACTTGTCAATGCTATTTTTCTTAATAGATACTTTAAAGGATCAATCTTTGCAATAAGCTTGATTGAATGTGACAACATGTAATGTCACCACTTCTGTGAAGCAAAAACAATGGCTAGACATGCTCTTTCTATAGGAGAATAGTTTAGCTCATAGCCCACTAGGGTGTGAATGATATAATAGATAGCCTTTTCTTTCCCTTCATGATCTTGCTAAGCCAGAAGAGCACCGGGTGAAACTATCATAGCTGAAATGTAGAGAAAGAGTGGCTTGCTCAGAATTGGTGACATCATAGTTGGAGGATTTGCCAGATATTACTTGATTTTATTGAAAGCTTCCTCACACTTATCATCCCATTGGAATAAGATATTTTTATGCAACAAATGCTGAAAGGGATGACTTCGATCTGCTAGCTGAGAAAAAAATCTTTGGATGGATTGGAGACATCCTTGTAAAGATCTTAACTAACTGATGTTAGTGGGGGAAGCCATCTCCATTATTGCTTTAACTTTTTCTAGATCTACTTTGATTCCTTTGGCTAAGATAATGTACCCTAAGATTTTATCGGATGTGACTCCAAATGCACATTTCTTTGGATTGAGTCGAATCTGATACTTTTCCATCTAGGTGAATATTATATCCACACTCTCAAATGACTAGCTCTATCTTTGGATTTTGCTAAGATGTCATCAACATAATCCTCCATAATGGTATGCATCATGTCATGAAAGATTGTGGTCATAGCTCTTTGGTAAGTTGCTCCAGCATTTTTGAGGCCAAATGGCATCACATTCCAACAATATGTACCCCATGGACAAGTAAAATTAGTCTTCTCTTGGTCTTCCGGTGCAATCTTGATTTGGTTATAGCTCAAAAAACCATCCATTAGTGATAACATCTCATGCCCAGTTGTTAGATCAACAATAATGTCAATAGTTGCCAGAGGAAAGTCATCTTTTGAACAAGCTTTATTAAGATCTTGAAAATTAATACAAATTCTGATAGACTTGTCTGGCTTTGAGATGGGGACAATATTTGAAATCCACTCAGCATAATCAATAGCTCGAATGAATCCAACATCTAGGAGTTTCTTCAATTCTGCTTTAACCATTAGTGCAATGTGCGGTTGCATCTTGTGGAGCTTCTGCTTAACTAGTTTTACACCTATTCTAATAGATAAATGATGCATAATGAGATTAGGGTCTAGCCCAGGCATATTAGCATAGGACCAAGCAAAGTTTATTTGTCTCTCTTTGAAAATTTTTGCAAAAGCTTCTTTCTCTGATTCTGTCAATGATGCTGCTACTTTGAGGATGCACAGAGACTCTTTTGTTCCAATGTTAAGAGGTACTATTGGCTCTATAATAATGGAAGATTGCTCTCAATATAGATAATTGGGAAGAGTATCAATCCTTCCATCATCAGGTGCCTCAGAGAGGTTTTCACCATCAGATGCATCTTTTCTTTTTATTATTTTTAGATCTAATACTGCCACTGAGTGGTTTTCACCATTAGATCTGTTGATTATTTTTATATTTTTATGACTGAAAGGATTGGCACTCTCACCAAATTAGGCTATCTCATTGAGTTCTATTATAAATCTTGACTTGTGATCCCTTGGTGGTAAATGATCCCTGATTCCAAGATAGTCAATGATTGCATCATCATTATGGAAAATATCAAGTTCTGGATGATCGGGAGAATCCCAATCGATAAGCTTAGGATATACAAGGGGCATTGGATCATTTGGGTCAGTTTCAAAGGTAGAGATGGTATTGATGGAAATTTTTTCAAGGTTTATGATGGTATCTGCGAGGTTTATTTCAATACTCTCATATGATTCATCTATCGCAAGATAAAGCTCACTTTCCTCACAATCGACAAAAGTAGTATCACGTGGGACTAATCCCAGTGAGTCAGTATTTGAACTCTCTCCCTCATGGTAATCACTAATATAGTGATGGAAAACATCAACTCCTATCTCTTTAGTACAATCAGATATTGAATCCCATTCATAATCATTTGAGTTAGAATCATCATTATCCCCAAGTCTATCATGATTCTCTGTGCAAGCCTTTGTTTCTCTAGATCTACATACATACCATGCTTTCTGAATTGTAAAGCAGGAGCTTTAGATATCTCATGACAAGGTGTGATGTTTTCTTTTCCTTTTGGTTCTTTTGGTCCTTCTCCTTTGTATTCTAATCCTGTAGTGTCTCTTTAATAGTTTGGAATTTGCAAAATTGGTTTGATAACACATTCTCTTTGTAACCCTATAGATCCAGCACCTTGATATCCCATCTTTTGAAGAAAAGTATACCCTTTACCATAGACATTAGGTGATATATATTCATGTTTGATATCTTCCTCATTCTTCTATGACTTAAGAAAATGATTAGCATTACGCTCAGTTGCCTCTTTGGATATTGTGCCCCCACTTATAAATGTGTCATAAACAAGTGTTGAAGGGGGTTTTGATTGTTTTTTAGTGATCAAAGATCTACCATATGATCTAGGAGATAAAGGTAACTCTATGATGCAAAGAGCTTGACCTAAAGTGTACTCTCCCATACTTCTTTCTTTTATGTCTATCTTGATCCCATTTGATTTAGAAGTTGATGCTATATTACTAGGATCACTAGGTATAGTT
Source organism: Chamaecyparis obtusa (assembly GCA_027943335.1). NCBI lineage: Eukaryota > Viridiplantae > Streptophyta > Pinopsida > Cupressales > Cupressaceae > Chamaecyparis > Chamaecyparis obtusa. Next base: position 1,917,537 of record BSBK01001707.1, read on the forward strand.
GTAGAAGATCCAATATGGTTATAAGGTATCAAAGAATCAGATGTCTTTACTCTATTACAATACTAGAATGGATTAGTGTCTCCTTTGATAGTGATCTCCTAACCATTATGAGGGAATTTCAAGCACTGATGATAAGTTGATGGCACAACTTGCATGGAATGAATCCATGGTCTTCCCAGGAGAATGTTATAAGAAAGATCTATGTCAAGAACTTGGCAAGGTACATCTTTGATTATAGGACCAACTCTGATAGGAAGAACAACAGATCCCTTGGATGACCTCTCTTCTTCATCATAAGCTTTTATTGTCATTTTTTTCTTTTGATCTACAACATTTTCATAAAATCCCAATGCAAGGACTAGTTTCAATGTGCATATGTTCAAGCCAGCTCCTCCATCTATTAGTACTCACTTGATTTTGTGACTCTGTACAAGGACTTCGATATGTAGGGGAGCATTGTGAGGTTGGGTAATAGCTAAATCATCATTTTTAGTGAAGGATAGGTAATGTGGGGTTGTTAAATGTCCCACCATAGCTTGAAATTGATCATGATCTAGATTTGTGGGGACCTGGGTCTCTAAGAGAGCTTTTTCAAGGATATCTTTGTGAGATGGGGATAGGTGCAAAAGCTCTAAGATGGATATCTAGGTAGGTGTTTTCTTGATTTGTTCCAAAATATTGTACTGGTTGGAAATATTTGGTGTAGACTTGGGACATAAATAGACTTTTTTTGAGGTGCATTTGGTTTAGATGGGACTCCTTGGAGAGTAACCTTGGATTGAGCATGAGTAGTAACATGGACTAGTTGACTCTTTGATTTTTATTTTATGGTAATGACATTGGCATAATACTTAGAAGGATGACGTTCAAAAATGTTACCAACATATCTATAGGGAGTAGAATTATAATTGGCTTGATTGTCACCCTTATTGTTGAAAGAACCTCCTTTTTCATGCTCAGGAAGTGGGTCTTTGAAAGCCATATGTGATTCATTTGAGGTATGTCCATCAACACCAATTTCACCACTTTTAATTAAGTCTTGAACTACATTTTTGAGTCCTAGGCAATCATTGGTGTTATGTCCTTTTCCTTTGTGAAACTCACAATAATCATTTGCATTCCACCAAGAAGGTTTTACTCTAGGTTCAAAGTCTTTCATTTTAGGAAGTGTAATGAGTTTCTTTGTGATTAACTTCCATAATGCTGATTTGAGAGATTCCCCTAAAGGAGTACAATTTCTTTGAGGTGACATAAAAGGAAATCTTGGTTTAGATGAATCTTTGTTGGTGTTCAAATTTGTTGATTGATTGTTGTCAGTAGCTTGAGTAGCATTGGCCTGACTTGTGAGATTTAGAAGGGGTTGTGTTGGTTTGACATTACGATTATCAACAATCCCATCATTGACAATGTTTTTGTTTTTATTCCAAAATTTTGATTTGTCATTGTTGTAGTTGTTGGGATTGGAATTTGAGGACCTGACATTATCTTTGGAATAAAGTTTTATCTCACCTTTTCTGACCATGGCTTCCTCAATCTTGATACCATTTTCTATGAGCTTATTGAAATTTGGTGGACATTGCAATTGTAACCTATAACTCATTTTTGGTGTAAGGTTGTGCACAAAGATATCCATCTTTTCTTGTTCAGGAATCATTCATGGATTATTTGGCAAACAATTGATGCCATCTTTGCAAAAAAGTAAGGAAGGGTTCTCCATTCTTTTGATGTGCATTGCAAAGATCAAGCATAGTGACTTCATGTTTGATGTTATATGAATAATGAGTCACAAATTTTTTCAGAAGCTCATTGAAAGATTTGATGCTTGGGGGTAGTTTGGAGAACCATTCTATGGCTTGTCCTCCTAAACTTCATGGAAATAGTCACATAAGATAAGTGTCATTGTGAGCAACTTCAATACAAGCAGCACAAAACTCACGAATGTGGTCTTTTGGATCTGAATTCCCTTTGTATTTGTCAAATTTTGGTGCCAAAACTCACGAATGTGGTCTTGTGGATCCAAATTCCCTTTGTATTTGTCAAATTTTGGTACCTCAAAATGAGGAGGGAATGGAATCATTGCTAAATTCTTATCAAAAGGATAAGGACATATATCATCCAAAGAGTACTTCTTAGTTGATGATCTAGTTTGGATGTCATGGATTTGTTGTTGAAGCATCTAGATTTGTTGTAGAATGGGATCCAAAGATAACATGTTTCCTTGGGTGTTTTGGGAAACATTGTTGTGGGATGCATTGTTTTGGGAAGCATGGTTCTGTTGATAATTTTGAGAAGCATCAGATGGTTGCTTGGTTTCTTTTGCTCCATGAGTATCTTGAGAACTACTAGGAATTTCTTGATTGGTTACAATAGTTGGTTCTCTAAGATGAGAAATATAAAAATCACTTGGGAGTTTGGCTCCTTGTTGAGCAAGCATGAGGAAATACATCTCTCTATCTAGGTCTAGGAGTCTTTCCATGACATGATAAAATCTAGGATCTTGTGTAGCATCCCTAAGTTCTTGATTTGTGGGTTCCTCTTCAGATGTAAAAAATGAAGTTTTCTTAGGAGCTTCAGGCCAAGGATTTTCTTCATTACTTTAACTTCCTTCCATTTTGTCTAGGGATTCTAAATCAATGGGTTGTTTTAGTTTTTGAGATCAAGTTTGAACCATAAAAATGTAAAAATTAATTTGTGGGATGAAAGATGTTTGATGAAAAGATATGGAAAGAGTGATTGATAGAAAAGATAGTGAAAAGGTGTTGAAAAGTGATGAGCCAACTTGATAAAATCCAAGTCAATAGGAAGTATAGATTTCACTATGATATGACAAAGAAAAATCAAGAGATAGTAACCTAAGTAAGCTTGATTAAGGATGATAGATCCTAATAGGATAAACTTACAAAGATCAAAATTTGATAGATAGGGTAGTATTTCAACACTAGATTTGGAATTTCAGAAGATGATTTGATGACTTGTGGTGAAGGAAGGATGATGAAAATGAATGAAAATGGTCAAACTAAAGATCAGAAGTCTATGTAATGAGAATGTTTTTCCAGAATCTTACTAAGGATGAAAATGGGTATCTGAAAAAGTGATTGTGAAATTTTCAAAGTTTATGGAAATGCTCACTGTTCTATATGCGCAACAAAAAATGCATAGAATAGTTTGATGAATGCGTAGGAACTTGAAAAAAATGTGCAGCAAGTTAGAACTGATGTGTGGGAAAAGTAACCGATGCATAGAATAGTATAATGTATGCGCAGGAAAATTTGATGAATGCACAGGAATTTTTTTTTGATGGATTTTAACTGCAAGATGTTGAATTTTGTTTTTGATTTTCTGATGTTTTGGTTTTTGGAAAATGGGAAATGCATAAACACACATACACAAGATAGAAATGATTTAATCTAATTGTTTTAGTATGAATGCACAAAGACACTTACAATCCTAAGGTTGGCAAGGACAATATCTATTGAATCCCCACTAGGATAATAAAATCCAGCCACAAAAATCCATAGTAGACAGCCTAGGAACTTGGGGGCACAGGCTCCTCCTTACAGTGCACTCACTTCTCAGGCACACTAAGTTCTGAATTCAATGGGTCATTACTTCCCAAAGAACTGCTATCTCTACTATGAATGATGAGTAATGTGGGGTGTCTTCACGGGCTTGGGTGACCCCTTGAGCTAGCAAATAGAAGGTTTTTTGGCCACTAAACAAAAGTATTTAATAAAGAAATCCGTTCAGGTGGTTGTGATCAAGTCATTTTCCTGATTAAGGGGGCTCTCCCAATCTTTTCAAAGCAAGGCTTTCACCTCTACTAAGTAAGACTTTAACGCACCACTGGGGTACTGGAGGAGATTTTGGTTGCCACAACAAATTCACACCTATCTAATGTGAGACTAATCACACTAGCATTTTTTTTATACTGGTTTGGAAGGGCTTGGTTTTATCCTATTACCGGTTGGGTCGTTCCTTGGGGTGAGTACCTCTTTTCCCACCAAAGACCACCCTCTAAAAATTATAACAGTTTCTCTTACACCCAAGGTCCATGAATGGCAAGGGGAGAGGATATGTTGTTATAAAATTTAGATTACAAATAACTATTTAAGCAAGACACAATAGACACTTAACTATGCTAAAGAAGACACATGGAAATTTAAAAAAATGTCATATTTTAAGCCCAAACGAGGTTATAGTTTATTTTGAAAAACCCCTTAAAGACCTGCAAACAAATTGCTAGGAATTTTAGCAATGGGGTCTTCAAAAGAACGTCCTACAAAATAGCCTAGAAAACTACCAGAATGACAAGAAAGTTGTTAAAAAGATTAGCTAAAATCAAAATAAATAGAAAATTGAATTTAACTACTGTGAATAACAAATGTGCAGCAATAGTGAATAAATGTGCAAAATTATGAAACCGATGCACAAAATTAACAAATGTGCAATAGAAACATGTAAATGTGTAGAACAGAGTGATGGATGCATAGGTTTTAGCCAGAAGCTAAAAACTAAAAAAATGGCAAGTTTGATTAGAAATGGATGCGCAGAATAGATGAATGGATGGGCAGGAATCGTGAATGAAAGTGCAGGAAAAACTTGGAAATGACTACACATGGAAAACTACAAATAAAATGTTAAAATCATGGGGAAGGCCCCATGGTGGGTGCCAAAATGTATGCAAATTAGATGTCTAATACTAGAATTGATGAATTAACTAATTAGAAGCTAACAAATCTATCTAATGAAACACAATGAAGAATGAAAAGTAATCACAAATGATGAAATTAAATCAATTACTTTCACCTACCATGCAGCTTGTCTCCATTGTCCTCCTAGCCTTGATTTCTTGAGGATGTTGAGCTCTCAGATTTCTAAATGAAGCCTTTTTCCCAAGATGCTACCAAAGTGTGGAGATTTGATGATGAATGGAAAATAGATAAAATATTGATAATACAACTAATGGATGGAATGAAAATGATGATAATATGGATACTTATGCTTGAATGCTCTTGAAATGCTTGATTGCTTGAGGATGCTTGAATGCTTGAAATGCTTGATTACCTATTCACTATTGCTTGATTACAAAAATACCTATTAGCTCACAAAGGGGAAATTAGGCTCCTTTTTATAGAAATTTGGAGGATCTAATCCTAGGTGGCACAATCCTATGGTGGAGAATGAAAGGTGGAAGATCCTAGGGCTAGGATTGACTTGGTTGAAGGAGTTGAGAGAATGGGGGATGTAGTTGGAATGTGAGAGGAAGAATAGTAATGATGTTCCTCTCATATTGACATGAAGGAGAACAAGTTGGAAAGGAAAGACACATGTCAAGTGTCTCACAAAGACCAAAGAGAGGAAGAGGGAAGGACTTTTTCCTCATGAGGACTCTTGGTACAAGTGTCCCATGAGTTACCTTTGACCCTTAGAGGTGGCTTAAGAAGCCCCTTAGAAAGAGTGCATGTCTCTTGAATTGGTTTAAGAGAGGACATGTGGTCATGAGACCAAGTCCTATGAGGCCACATAGCCCTTAAGAATAGGACATGTGTGGGTGAGGATAATTATCAATAAATAATTAATAATTATTATTTATTTTAGCCAAAGTGATGTGTCAAGTGATTGGGTAGATGAGGTGGACTAGGGGACTTAGTCATATTTAGGTGATTGTATATTTAATTAAATCACTTTAATAAGACTAATTAGAAGACTTAGGATAGAGGAATAGACTATAGTGAATTTACTAAATAGATTGAATAATCTATTTAATAAATAGAGGAAATAATTATTAATTAAATAATAAATATTTAATTAATTAATAAAGCCATTTTTAAGTGTATACAAAAGGTTAGGACCTAATTGGGATTTAATTCTCCAAGGTGGCCCCTCTAGAGGATTGTGCCCTAGTTCACTATAAAAGGAGGCCTTCCTCTCTAATTTTCATCAAATCAAGTTTTGTGAGAACACGTCTCATCTCAAGAAATTTCATGAGTGAGCTCTCAAGTGAAAGAAAGTGAATTCAAGCATTCAAGAAATCCTTCAAGAATTTAAGTGTTCAAGCATTCATCCATCAAGGAGATCCATTGTTAGCCATTGAAGGATTCAATCTCTTTGGAGCCCCCTTGAAGACCCATCCTTCTACATTCATCCAAGCCTCCTCATATGCAAAGATCAATTCAAGATTGGTGTTGAAGATCAAATGCCATTGATTTGAGACATCCTACATTCATTCTACATCCATTGAAGCATCCCTACTTGTGGATTTGAGGATTTGAATCTTCTACAAGGACTTCAACATAAGAGAGGTGAATTTTTTCATTTGCTTTGTTTATGCATACTACATTTCAATTCAATTTCAAGGTTAATTCCTAAATTGGGGTTTGACCAAGGTAAACCCCCCATACAAACAAAAACCCCCTTTTTCTTCCAGGTACATGTATGGAATTTCAGATCAGAGATCAAATTTGGATACCCTTTTCAGTGAACGTGGGAGATCTGCGAACAAAGTCAGAATCGATCTTCAAATAAAGAATCTAGTCTTTGACCTTTTATGAGGGTCAAAGACTACTTGCTGTCAAAAAGATAAAAGATTTCTGGGTTTTCTTCATCTTGGCATTTCCAGTCTGAAACAAGTTGCAGAATCACCTAAAAGTACACACAGACATCAGAAATTGGCATTTTTTAGATTTTCCCTAATTTGAGGTTAGTACTTGTATTTCAATTATTTCAGTTTTCAAGCATAATTCTCCATAGGGAAATATAGGGTTTTTCTCTCTCTTTCATATTCTCCATAGATTGATTCGATTGTGTATTAACCTTTTGGTTGATCAAATTGGATCTCTCGTTTGGGAATTTGGATTTAGGTGTGGATCTCATATTTCCCCCATACATTACATTCAATAGTGGTGATTCCATTTTACCACTATTCAGGTGATCAGGGGTTGAATATGAAATTTGAATCCCATATTGTTGATAGAAACTATTAAATTCTTCGGACCTGAAACACATAGCATTATCTACGATTATAACCTCAGGACATCCAAATCTTACCAGAAAATTTTGCATCATCAAGTCAGTCACAACATTTCTAGTGGCTCTCTTAGTGGGAATTGCTTCCACCCACTTAGTGAAATAATCAATGGCAACCAAGATCAATGAATGTCCACCACTTGACTTTTTCAGGATCTCTACAATGAAATCCATGCCCCACTTTTGAAAAGGGGCTTCAACTGTCACAGGGCTTAAAGGAAAGTTGCCACTAAATTTTAACTTTCCTATGAACCTTTGGCAAGCATCACATTTTTTACAAACAAGTGTGCATCCTTGAAGCTACTGGGCCACAAAAAACTAGACCTTAATATCTTATGTGCAGTAGTTTTATCCATGTAATGGCCACCGCACACACCTTCATGCATTGCTTGTAATAAGTTCTCAGCCTTATGATGGTCAACACATTTTAGCAAGACACCTTCATTGCTTCTCCACCATAATTCCCCTCTAGAAATAACATACCTTACAACATGAAATTTTACAGTTCTTCTTTTGTGGTTATCCATGTTAGGGGGAAGTACCATTTTCTACAAGTATTTAATAATATCTTCATACCAGTCACAACAATCTAAATCAAAAATATATGGCCTTTTTTATTCTTCAAGAAAATTTATACGGTTAGCATCTAGATTGCTTTGAGCCATGAGTTTTGTTAACCCTAGTCCTCTTACTAGCTTTGTTATTTAGATGTCAATATTGAACTCCTTGATCCTATTTATCCATATGTACCTTCTTCCTGAAACTTCTTGTTGTACCAGGATATCCTTCACAATAACATTAGGCACATATACAACTATAGTTGCTCCAACTAAGTAACACCTGAAAGTTTTGATAGCCTTGACCAATGCATATGCCTGTTTCTCATTTATGTCAAATTTTAACTCAGATGCTTGCAAGGATTTACTAAAAAAGGATATAGGCTGTTCAAAACCTTCTGAGTTCTTTTGTAACAATACTATAGCAATAGTATGATAAGAGGAAAAAGAGAAAATTTGAAGGGGCTTACTATAATCCAGTGTCCTTAGCATAGGTGCATCCTTAATTGCTTGCTTAATTTTATAAAAAGATTTCTTAGCTTCTTCACTCCATTCAACCTTTGCACCCTTTTTTAGTATTTTGGAAATAGGAACACTAATTTCAGCACAATTTGTGATAAATCTTTTAACAAAATTGACTTGACCAAAGAAGGATTGAATTCTCTTAACATTTCCTAGAAGTGGCACTTTGTCAATTGTTGCTACCCTTTCAAGGTCAATTTTAACTCCATCCTTGGATACAATATGACCCAAGATCTTACCCTTAGTTACCCCAAAAGCACACTTTCATGGGTTAAAAGAGACTCCATATTCTAAAGCTCTCCTAAAAATCTTTTCAAGATGGCCACAATGTTGATTCCCCTTTTTTGAGTAAGCAATGAGATCATCTAGGTATATCACAAGAAACTTGTTTATAAAATCTATAAATTGTACATCCATGGCTCTTTGGGAAGTAGCCCCAACATTAGTTAGATGAAAAGGCATCCTAACATGCACATATGTGCCCCATGGGGTAGTAAATGTAGTCTTGAATTGTTCAGTATCCTTGAAAACCACTTGATTATAACTTGAGAAACCATCCATCATTGACATTAGTTCTAACCCAGTAACTCTTTGTAGCATGGCTTCCATATTGTTTGGTAACCCATAATTATCCTTCAATGAATTTATATTCAGGTTTCTAAAATCAACACAGAGCCTAATGTCTCCATTTTTCTTCCTTACTGACACCAACTTGGAAACCCAAGTTGAATGTCTGATAGGTCGAATGATACCTCCATCAATCATCTTCTTCAACTCTTCCTACATTTTTGGTGCTAGATTAGGGTTTACAGGCCTCAATTTTTGTCTGAATGGTTTAGTGTCTTCCCTCAAAGGGATCTCATGTTGGAACAAATCTTCTCTATAGGCTTTTAAGTCATCATAGGACCAAGAAAAAACATGCCTATAATTTCTAAGAAGATTGATCAAGGATTTTCTTATTTCAGGAGTCAAATTTCCCCCAATATATACCTTTTTTAGGGCTTCAACTAATCCTAAATTTATTTCCTCTAAACCCTTAGGCTTGCTCAAAGATTTTGCTGAAAAAGAACTGTCATTATTATCAAAAGCTCTTTCAAGCACAACCAAACCCTTTGGGACTTTATTTGATTTTAATTGCAAGACCTTCTTACCAAGGAGGGTATCCTCTTTTCTAGAGATCTTTACATACCCACTGAAGTTCATCTCTTTTTCAAAATCAACCTCACAATATAGGAACCTTAAGATATCTAGGTCATCTTAAAAAAATTATCAGTTTTCCATGTTGTCTAGTATAGAAGGTCTAGATTGAGTCTCAATTTTGGATATCCCAATAAAATTAATGTCTTATGGCCTTAAAGAAATGTTATCCAATAAATCATCCATCCTATTTTGGCCCTTGTCCATCCAGTCAATACCAAAAGCATCAAAATTTTCTACCTCATCCTAAACAACATTTTTGTATTACTTTAGTCTTTTATTTTTTGATGCATACTTGGGTCTTACCTGAGACACAACCAATTCTGAATCTCCAATTACTCTGAGGATTTTTATCTTATGTTTTGATGCTAATCTCAATCCTATCAGCAAGGCCTCATACTCTATAGTATTATTTGTGCAAGCAAATAATAAGGTGAAAGAAAACTTAAAAGTTTTTTCAGTAGGGGAGATAAAAAGTACCCCTACACCAGATCCTTCCTTAGAACTTGTGTGCATGTGAATTTTGTACCTAGCTATGGACACAACACTTCAATAAAATATTAGAGGTTAGCAGTTCAAGAAATTTGTAAATAAAATAAACCAAGCTAACCAAGCGATTTACTACCTTTTAGTAGGTGCGAGTATGGTATTCTCATATTTAGACCAAGATCAATGATAATGCAACACCTAAAAGAAGGATTTAATGCTAAAAGATGAATGTAATATGAATGCATATTAATCTATCTTTTTGTATTTTCTATGCAATTTTATGGAAAACTGATATGAAACTAATCTAGAATGGATTGGAATGATATGCAAATTGATCTAACAATGATATGATATGATATGAGAATGAATGAATGCTATGATCAAAACAATAAAAAAAATCTCACAATCGCCTATCACAAGAGCTTGATTCTTGATATGCAAAATTCAAAGGATCCTTTTGTGAGGAGCTAAGCCTTGATTATGTATAAATCTAGGGCTTGGGGATGCATTGAGAAAAGCCATAAATCACTCTTGATAAACTCAATTTGATTTTTAAGTTAACAATAAATTAGGAATAGATCAACTCACAAAATCATGAAAATTGTCATGCCCCGCAAGGGAACCGGGGAAGAGAACAAGATTCTCTTAGTAAAAGAAAACCTAAGTAATGATTTATGAAAATTTTTGAACTTTTAAAAGAATCAAATAAACAAAACATAGATTAACTTAGATTTCTCCAAGGTTCCCTTTTCATTTAATGTACAAAACATTAAGTCCTTATAGTGTACTAACAAATTGATTTATTTCTTAAGCGACTACATCACAACATTTGTAGATTCTTCATAAAGAAATATAAAGTAGTTCCATTTCAATTTTTCATTTAAATCCATCTATATTCTTAAGTATCTTTTATGAACAATATGGAATTTAAAGCATTAATCCCATATAATAGAATCATCTAAACATTTGATACATTGCAAATGATACATTTGTTTTTCAATAGCTTTTCACTTAGTCAATAATGAGAAACATACTATTTTTCTTGAAATGTTACAAAATCCTTTTCCTTTCCAACATACATCTTATACATAAAGTTTGTGCTTTCCCTTTTCCCTTTTTCCTAAGTCTACCCATTCCAAATACATCATTTTGAAGTGCATTAATGATTACATTACATTCATCTCCTCTTGGGAGTTAACAATAAATTTACATCATGAAAGATAAATACAAATCTTCATCCTTGAAAAATGGAACATAAGCAAGCACGAATCCTTAAGCACTTCATCCGCAAAAGATACCTTGATAAAAAAATTTACCACCCAACCACATGGATACCAAAAGCCCACTCCCCCATGCTAGGAGATAAACACCAAGGTCCACAAAGAAGGAATAACTAGGCCATACATAAGGTTGGGTAACCTTTCCAAAATAACAAATGAAAAGAAGATCAAAGTATAAATCTTTTCCCCAAAGGTTCTAGGGATTGGTAGAAACTCTAAGCAACAACCTAAGTGAGTGTCATCACATATCCCTCACCCCTTGGGTTTTCCTAATACTAGCCACTCTTGGCCCCGACCCCCAAGTAGGCACATGTGGAATCGAATGCCTTTCATATGGATAAGCGCCATTCGATCGTACCTACGCATAGGCACCTTCTCCCACTCCCATCGATAACCTTTACTAGCACTAATGGCATGGGCAAGGAACATTTAATCTTTTTAATGTTTAGACCCATTCCCATAAGTTTTAATTAAGTTATCACTTGTTAAATATTTCTTCAGTCAGTTATCCTAGTACTAGCCACTTAGAGCCCCGACCCTGCACTGAGGGCCACTCACATAGTGTTCTTAGGTTTTCTACCCTTAACCCACACATAAAAAATACATCATACATGAAATAAAACACATCATAAACACTTTTAAGATCTTACATCAAAGAATAGGATAGTTTAGGGATGTTTAGGAAAATTAGGAGTGGTTTAGGGAGACCTAGGATAGTCCTGATCTTCCAAACAATCCTAAACCCTAACCCTACTTCATACACACATCCTAACCATATTAAGGCATCTAAATGCACCATATAACTTTCATCAAACAAGAAATGATCATATATAAAGTCTACACAAATTTCCATATAGTTCATACAAAATTTCATATGCCTGAAGTTTCACTAAGTCTGAATTTTCAACAAATCTCAAAATTAGAAGTTGCATCTTAACTCCTATGAAGCTAAAACCAATCTCAATCATCTTGAAAGGTACCTAATTCCTTTATACAAGTATAACTTAAAGTATAAGAAATTACTTAAATGTTATACTTGTATAAATCCTGCCTAAACCCTAACCTGGGATCAAACTGCACATTGGTTTCCTGTAACTACGCATTTGTTCAAGGTTCTTGTGCATTTGTACAAGGTAGCTATGCATTTGACTCAGGTCATTGCACATTTGAGTTAGGTTATTGTACAATTTTTTAATAGAGCTATGCATATGGTTAAGGTGTTTGCGCAATTTTTTTAGGAAACTACACATATGTTAAAGGTAACTGCGCATTTGTACAAAATGACATAAAATTAAAAAAAATGACTAACAAATCCGATTTGCGGGTAAAACTGGGCATTATGGGGACTGAGGATGCCAAATCTAGGAAAGACCCATTTGAGATCTCCTAGTTTCCATATAAGAATGACCCTTCAATAAGGATTATCAGCCATCTAAGCCTACTTTAGAATTATAGAAAGAAACTAGGTTCCTATGACAAACTTAAACTATGAGGGTCACTAGAACAACCTCAAGCTCTGGTAGTTCCTAGAGACCCCTAAGACATATGGGAGAATGTCATAAGGATCTTAGGAAGTTCTTAGACTTTATTCAATTCAAAATGAAAACCAACAGACTTCTAACTGGTTATACATTCCTTTGATAATAATAATGCATCTTTAAACATTCAAATCCTAGCTATTCCATTACACAAACAATAATAGCATGATCCAACTCTAATCTATCATTCTACCTTCATCCAACAAGAAAATAACCAAAATAAAATCAATGCACATAGGGAATATACACTTATTTATGCAACACTATATCAATATTATCTTCTTTCCTAATGTTATTTCGCAATAATGTAGACTTAGTACAATGACAACCATTCACTAATTTGCATATTCACATAAGAAAACAAGTAGATAAACATAGTAACACTCAAACAAGGCAACATTCAAATGGAGGATCATCTCCTAGGATAGATCCTACTTGATGTGTTGTGGAGATACCATTGATGAAGGTGGATCCAACTATCTCAGCCTTCCTCACGCACTTCTCCGGACTCCTTCCAAAAACTATGATAAAAATTCTCCGAGACAAATCTCCAGCCAACTAAAATCTCAATATGATATCTTAAAACTATAATAAAACTTCTTGAGAAATCATTCCAGCCAACTACCAACTCCCTTTCTCAAAGGGATTTTTCCTATTAATAAATTAAGGAAGTGGTTGCATGGGAAAATCCAACCGATGCAACCATTCAAAACTAATGGTTGGTTAATGTTATACACTAAGTTTGCACCCTTGTTTCAAGCTCTCTTGGTCTTGATAACTTAGTATAACATGGGAATCATCTCTAGGTTGTGGGACCTATGCTAACTGAGATGAGACCTCTAGGTTCTAGGCTAGTTCCTCTTGGATAATCACCTTAATTTTCTTCTTGACAAGAAAGTGTTTTCTTAAGGGGTAGAAGGAACACATGAAAGGGAAATAACTAAAAGAAAACTATCCTACTAGGTGATACACTGAAAATATGGTATGAATTACAGTATAGAGGATGAAATTAATGCACAAACTTAGGTCTAGGAGATCACAACTCACTAAATAGGCTTTCATCAATATTTCATAGAAGGATCTGTGACAGAAAGAGGCTATTCAGGGAAAGAGAGAATTTCACAAACAATAGCAATCCTAAGAATTTAAACACAATCTATAACCTGCAAAAAAACATTCACCTCTGCAACTAGGTATAGGAATGAGATAGATTATTAGGGGGTTGAAGTATACCCCCAAGATCATTCAAATCAAATCATCCACATGAATACACATGAATTGCAGAAAGAAAGAGGGATTAAGAACCCTAAGTTATTACTGAAAACATAAATATACTTAATCCATTAAGAGAAAATTTAGACAAGAAAGCATAGGGACAGAAAGAATGTCACAAAATACCTTGCAATATCTAAACCTCAATGAAAGGTTACAAACTGCAGAAGCCAAAGGGCAGAAAGAATGCCTCGGATAACTTCTAAGAAAGAAAACCTCTCTTTTTAAAAATAAAAACCTCCTTGCTCTAAGAGCTCTACAAACTAATATATACATCTCCTTTTTTTGGCACACCGGCAAGAGCAAAAAACTCATTAGGGTTACATAGATTTTTTCATAAAATAATGGAAAACCCTAATTTTGTCATTTCTGATCATAAATGCATCTTTGAAAATATCTTGATCAATCAGATATCTATTTGCATGTCCATTTCATTACTATATCTACTTGCATTTGAGCCACCTTGATCCATATACCTCTCTGCAACTCAGGCTCACCATAACTTTTCAAATCTGGTACTCCTTAGATATTTTGAATTTTAAAATATAAATGATCACAGGTGGCGCCAAGCCTTTATCTTCATCAACGACTAATATTTGAAGTTGATCTCATTTTAAAACATGGCCATAGATCTTCATTTTACATGGGCACCACTTTTGTTCTTAACCCGAACTCATCTAGAAAATACGTGACTAAGGCTTTCTTTCAGTCGCTGAGTCTCCTAACCTTTTCACTAACTCCAGCTTCATCCAACGATCACCCAACAAGCATTGATCCCTATTGATAGTCACTAAGTCTCCCGATGTCTTTAGAATATTCCTTCTCATTAGGAGGTTGCCTGACTAAAGAGAACCTTGTAGTCACAAAATAGAAAAGAATATTCTCCCTTTATTGAGTGATCACCCAACTAAACTTATAAACTTGGGCCCATTCTGCCACTTGTCACTCTTTCATTTTCCTTCAACTTCTTTGTCAACTCTGACAACTACTGACTACTCTAACATTGGTCTATCTCATCTTGACCTGAGGTATATCTGGAGATCATGTGACTACATACAACTCCAAGTCTTGTGATAATTTTTTGACCTTGGGTTTGATCACGAGATCACCCAACTAAAGGAAAATCTCATATTTAACCTCTTCTTTTAAATCTAGAGATCTAGTGACTAGCCTTCAATCTCTATATCACCAGACATCCTAGAATATTCCTTCCTTGTTATGAGATCACCTGACCAAGGCAAATCTCACAATCGCTAGATAAATTGGAATATTCGCTTCTTATTACGAGATCTGGAGATTGAGCCCTAGTCACTGAATCGCTGAATAAAATTAACCTCTCCCAAGATCTGACTACCAACCATCTAGAGAACACACGACTGAGGGAAACTTAACCACCCACTGGGTCACTGAATGCTAAGGACTTGACCACTAGGAATAAGAGATCTTGCGAATGCACAGTCATTTGATCGCTTAAATAAAGACTAAACCACCCTGAAAAATTGGAGATGTAGCGACTACATGCTTGAAGAGCTGGACCTGCCTGCTAACTGTCACTACGTCATTTTCCCTCAACTACCTCTTCAACTCTAACAACTTCCAACTATCTTGACATAACTCAACCTTTCTTTGACCATGGGAGGTCCGGAGATTGGGTGACTGTGTAAAACTCTAAGCCTTGTGATCCTTTTCATAACTATGGGTTTAATCATGAGACTCCCTACCTAAAGACAATATTAACTTAGCCTTTACCATATATCTGAATTCAAAGATCTAGTGACTACGCCCTCATTCCCCTAGTCATCAGACATATTGGAATATTCCCTTTGTGCTAAGTGATTACCCGACTAAGGAAGATCTCATTGTCACTTGATAGAAAATAATATTCTCCAAGGGTCTCATGACTTAGAGACTAAGCTTATAGAGTTAGGGCCCACCAGAGACATGTGGCACCTTGTCATTTGTTGTTGTCATTACCTTGAGCAGACCACCTCTCAACCATGATCAAATCTGGCAACCTCATGACTGAGTGAACTCGAAGTCTCATGAACTTTTGGCTGACTGTAGTTAACTCCTAAGATTACCCAACTAAGGGGACCATCACCAAGTCACTAGATGAAAATAGAATATGCTTTCCAATCAGGAGATAAAGAGATAAAAGGAAGTCATGGGGTCAGGAGATTGAAAAGAATATTCTTCTGAGCTTTAGAGATCTCACGACTAACTAATCATGAAAAAGTGCACATGGGAAATATAGA
Source organism: Chamaecyparis obtusa (assembly GCA_027943335.1). NCBI lineage: Eukaryota > Viridiplantae > Streptophyta > Pinopsida > Cupressales > Cupressaceae > Chamaecyparis > Chamaecyparis obtusa. The sequence goes on from BSBK01001707.1 coordinate 1,933,673, forward strand.
GACTTAAGTGGCCAAAAAAGTAATGGTGAAATAGAATAGTAGACAGGGGTTTTAGTGTTTTTGGCCTCCAACGGTCATATTTTTTCAAAATCAATGGCCTTCAACAAGGTTTAATGAAAATCGCTGGATAGAGACTAGGCTATGGCCAAAATTGGAATGAAACAAGAAATTTTGGGTAACATTTTGGTGATTTTTGTTGGATGTCAGCCTACTAGACATTGATCAATGGCCTTGACATAATCCATTGGGCATGGATTCATCTTAGGAACACAAAAAATTTAATGACAGAGAGACAGACCTAGAACTAGGAGGAAGAAAAATGTGCACGAGCACTTCTTGAAAAGCAGGAAAAACTAACCTAGAAAGCAGGGACATAAAAGTAGGGAAACATAATTATAGGTATTTATAAGGAAGGATTAAGCTCAAAACAAGGCTTCAAATGGAATCCATTAACTGATATAGGCAAGGCATCTCCTTCAAGAGTTGATAGCTGAAAAGAATTATGCCCCTTGCATTCTGTAATAACAAATGGTCCACCCCAAAAAGAATCAAACTTTGTATGTCTGCTAGGCTTTGATTTGAACTCATCCTACTTGAGGACTATATCTCCAATCTTGAAATTTCTAGCCCTGGCTCTTTTATAAAAACTTTTCTTTGTTTGTATCTGATGGAACTCCATATCTTTCATGGATTTATCTCTAAGTTCTTCTAACTCTATGAGCTGAGCATACCTGATTTGTAAGGGAACTCCTTCTTGAAATAGGAAATATTGAGTGGCCAAGTCCAAAGCTAGCAATTCAATTGAAATGGACAACTTAGCTTCTCTTCCATATACGAACACATAAGGAGAATTCCCAAATGATCTTCTTTGGGGTAATCCTATCTAACCATAAGGCAGATTTCAATTTAGTATGCCAATCCCTTTGGTTATCTTGTAGAGTCTTCTTGATTATCCTAATCAATTTCTTATTAGTTGATTCTACCAAACCATTGCCTTGAGGGTAGTAATTTGAACTTGTATTTAGATAAATGTCATTTCTGATTGCCCATTCTAAGACTTTAAGGCTTTTGAATGCCAATGCATTATCTGATATTATGGAGTCTAGAGTGCTGAATCTATGAATTATATCATCATAAAAACTTAAGACAACACTCTCATTTGCTTCTTTCAAGGCAACTGCCTCTATCCATCTAGTGAAATAATCTATTGCAATGATTATCCACTTGTGGCCTACACTAGATGGAGGATTAATCATGCCAATAAAGTCTATGCCCCATCTCATGAAAGGTTGTTCTGTTATGATTGGCTGAAGGGGCAGAGCTGCAAGCCTTTCTTTTCCTACAAACATGGCACATTTGATGCATTTTCTCACATAATCATGACTATCCTTGAAGATAGAGGGCCAATAGTAGCCAACCCTCATGATTTTAAAAGCAGTGGTCCTAGGAGAAAAATGACCTCTAGAAGGTCCATCATGAAATTCAAATAGGACATCAGCTATCTTTTCTGAATTAATACATCTCAAAAGGACACCATTGTGATCCTTTCTAAAAAAAATTTCATCTATCAACACAAAGGGAACAGATTGTAATCTATAATATCTTTTTTTTTTTTATGAATCTAGGTCTGTAGGACATTGTCCTATCTTTAAGTAATGAATAATGTTAGGCAACCAACCTGCTACCTTGGCATGTTCTTCTATTGAATGCACAACCAAAGATGCATTTGTTTGCTCTGATTTCTTTGAACTTTCATCCTCTACCAAATGGTCACAAAGACCTCTTCCTCTAACCAGCTTGGTGGTTTGGATATCAATGTCCTATTCCATTACTTTGGTAATCCAACCAGCTCTTTTCTCATTTAGGTCCTTGGAAAGCAAAAATTCTTTGACACTTGGATGAGTAACCTTCAAGTGTACCTTGCTATGGGTCAATAGATGTCTAAAATTTTTAAGGCTTTTTACCATAGCAAGTACATATTTTTCCACAAAAGAGTATCTCTGTTCATACTATTCTAAACCTTTGCTGAAGAAAGCAATAGGCTGCTCCAATCCATCTAAATTTTCTTGAGTCAGCATTGCAGATACAACATCATGACCTCCATAATTATAAAGGATAAAATTCTTACTGAAATTTGGGTTTAACAGAGCAGGAGCTTCTTTTAAGGCTTCTTTGATAGCTTGGAAATTGGCTTTCCTTTCTTTAGTCTAGTTGAAGGCTGAACCCTTCTTTAACATGGCTATCAAAGGCTTTAGTAAATTTGCAATACTAGGCAAGAAACGACTAACAAAATTAATCCTTCCTATGAAATATTGAAGGCCTTTCTTATGATGTGGCAAGGGTATCTCTAGGATGGCTACAATCCTTTCAAGGTCTACTGTGATTCTTTCTTTGGACACTATATATCCTAACAATTTTCCCTCATGAACTGCAAACACACATTTCTTGGGATTAAGAGATATCCCAAACTCTCTACATCTTTCAAAAATCTTCCTCAGATGTTTGATATGATTTGTTGCATGTTTAGAATAAACAATTATGTTATCTAAGTAGACCAACACAAACTTTTACATGAGGTTTTTAAAGGCCATGTCCATTTCCTTTTGAAAAGTAGCACCTGCATTTGTGATGCAGGAGCATCCTGGGTGTAAGAGCAATCTTGCATCACCCAAAAATATTTCTGCTTTTGCATTCAATAATGGCTATTTTGTGCAGAGCTGCTATTTATGGAAAGTTACTATTTTTGGTAATTTTTGTATGTGCTTAGAATGATCTGATTTCTTTCTTGGAGGTTCATTTTGGTCATATAAGCCTGCCAGTAAAGTTTCATTGCCAGATCAAGTGTATATTGAAAGATATTGAAGATTTTCGGTATTGGCAGCAGAGTACAAAAACTTTGAACTCAGTTTTGAAGGCTTTAGAGGCCCCGGATGAGGTCAAAAATTTGGATGACGGGCGCTTGCGTGGGTCAAGCCTGTAGAGCGCTTCGTGGTGTTTCTGAAATGGGGTTATAATAGCCGATCAGGTCAACTGGTGATGACTTATGGTCTTCAGAAGTTGGGCCACCCGAAATGGCAGAAAATAATTTTCTTCAAAATTTCTATTCGGGTTTCAAAGGTTATCTTGAGCTGACTATGATGTAATAAAATGTAAAATAAAATAATTCTAAGTTTGGTCGGCCTTATTGGCTAAAATTCTGGAACCTTCCCAGGCGGTGGAAAATTGCCTATATAAGGAAGGCTGTATTATTGTCTTAGGTAGTTCAGAATAGTTCTGGGGTAGTAGATCTGAGTAATAGTTCGAGGCTTTGTCCTACAAAATATTGTAAGGGAATGCCCATGTGGCTTTGCATATTGTAATTCTGAAAGTTTGTAATTCCACATTTGTGGAGATAATAAGAAGCCAATTTTCTGTTCTTGCATATTGTTGTTGTTTCTCTATTTCTGTTATGTGTTTGTGGTATTAAGGGGAGCACCCTTCATCAAGTGGTATCAGAGTAGGGGTTCTTGAGTGTGTAAATAGATCACCGACTGTGAGGCAGTTTGCACCAGGACCGTGGTTAGGGTTTTAGCACATATCGCAAAAATGCCTCCATGAAGAGAATGTGGCGGAAGACCTGGTGTTGTGACACCTGAAGTTAGAGAGTTGCAGAGACAAGTGCGAGCATTGCAAGAAGAGATTCGTAGAGGAATGAATCTTAATGTTAGAGATGAAAGTGAGGATGAAGCCGAAGAAGAATATCAAGAAGGAGAAGTTGAAATTGTGAACCAGGAGGAAGAAAGACTTTTTCGGGTGATTTCCAAGATCGGGAAAAGACCTAAGATTGAGGTTCCTACATTTTCTGAAAATCTTCACCCCGAGGAATTGATCGACTGGATCAATGAATTTGAGGAATATTTTGAGTATGAAGATGTTGAAGATCCTGATAGGGTCAAATTTGCGAAGGCCAGATTGAAAGGTCATGCGAAGATCTGGTGGCAAGAAATTCAATTGGAGCGAAATAGAAGAGGGAAAGATAAAATCACGAGATGGGATCAGATGGTGGACAAATTGAAGTGACAGTTCATTCTTGTTGATTATGAGCTTGACCTACTAAAGAAAATGCAGAGTTTGAAGCAAGCAGGGAGATCTGTTCAGGAGTATACAGAGGAGTTCTATTGACTTCTCATCAGAATAGGCCATGCAAAAGCTGATAAGGAAAAAGTTGCCCGATACCTTAATGGGTTAAGGCCAAGCATCCAGGAGGAGCTGAATCTGGTTTGAATGAATAGTATTGAAGAGGCATACCAGTTTTCCCTAAAAGTAGAGGAAAAGCTAAACAAGAAGTTTGAGAGCAGACAAAACGGAAGAGGTCACGGTGGACGATCATATGGTGGCCAAAATGAAGATCTGAAAAAGAAGGATGAGGCCAGTAGCAGTCAGAATTAGCGAGGAAATAATTCCAATCGCTTCCAGGATCAGAATAATAGAGATCAGAGAGGAAAAGGAAGAGGACAAGGATCTGGAAGAGGTGGCTTCTATGGAACATGTTTTCACTGTGGAGAAGAAGGTCATAAGGCATTTGAATGTCCTCAGCGCCAAGGTAGAATAGACAGGAGAAATGAAGGCCAGGCCAGAGTTGCACATGTAGATGAAGATGCCAGATCATCAAATTCTGAAGATGCTGAAAGAGGAGAAACATTGATTAACAGAAGAGTCCTATTGAGTGGTGAGAATGAACCTGAGCAAAGGAGGAGCCTATTTCGCACCAGGTGCAAGTGTGAAGGTAAATGTTGTGATGTGATTATTGATAGTGGAAGCACTGACAATTTGGTGTCAGAAGAGATGGTGACAAAGTTGAAGCTCAAGAGACAGAAACACCCACATCCATATCGGATTGCCTGGGTACAGGATGACCACAGGGTCATGGTCAATGAACAATGCCTAGTGAAGTTCAAGATTGGCAGATACCAAGATGAGGTATTGTGTGATATCATATCTATGGATGCATGTCATATGTTGTTGGGTAGACCATGGCAGTTTGACAGATGTGTTGTACATGATGGTCATGCGAATACCTATTCCCTGACAAAGGATGGAGTGCGACATAAGCTAAAACCATTGAAGGAGACTGAAGAAAAGCTATGTGGTAATGCAAGGATAAATTTTGTTGATGGAAGAAATTTCCTAGATGGTATGAGGCATGAGCATGTATGTTTTGCTTTAATTCCAAAAGCTGGTAAAGAGGAAGTAGAAGATGTTCCTGTAGAAGTTGCAGATTTGTTGAATGAGTTTCAGGATATTGTATCTGATAACGTGCCTGATGGATTACCACCAGTCAGGAAGATCAGTCATCAGATGGACTTGATCCCAGGAGTGAGTTTGCCGAATAAGGCAGCACACAGAATGACACCTGTAGAAAGTGAGGAGTTGAACAGACAAGTACATGAACTGTTACAGAAAGGATTGATCCATGAGAGTTTGAGTCCCTATGCTATACCAGTGGTATTAGCACCAAAGAAGAATGGAGAATGGAGGATGTGTACATATTCTAGGGCAATAAACAAGATCATAATCAAGTACAGGTTTCCATTGCCACGAATGGATGATATTATGGACTATTTGAGTGGAGCTGTGTATTTCTCAAAGATAGATCTAAAAAGTGGATATCATCAGATTCAGATCAGAGAAGGAGATGAATGGAAGACTACCTTCAAGACAAAGGAAGGACTCTATGAGTGGTTAGTCATGCCTTTTGGGCTAACCAATGCACCGAGCACTTTCATGCAGCTCATGAACGAGGTTCTGAAAGAATTTCTGGGTAAGTTTGTCATTGTTTACCTAGATGATATTTTGATCTTTAGTAAGACATTGGATGAGAATATGATGCATATTCATATGGTATTTGAGAAGTTGAGAGATGAGAAATTCTTGATTAATTTGAAGAAGTGCAGTTTTGTGAAGAAAGAGTTAGTGTATTTGGGATTTGTAGTTTCAGCAGAAGGTCTAAAAATGGACCCAGAGAAGGTACAGGCTATCCTTGAATGGCCTACTCCAAAGAGTGCTACTGAGGTAAGATCTTTTCATGGTCTAGCTAGCTTTTACAGAAAGTTTATCAAAAATTTTAGCAGTATTTGTGGACCCTTGACTGAAACAATGAGAGGTGATAGAAAAGAGTTTAAGTGGACTAATGGGGCAGAAAAGAGTTTTCAATTGTTGAAATAAAAAGTTACAGAACAACCTATTTTAGCACTTCCAGATTTTAATAAGGTGTTTCAAGTAGATTGTGATGCTAGTGGTACTGCAATAGGAGCTGTTATGAGCTAAGAAGGTAAACCTATTGCTTATTTCAGTGAGAAGTTAAATGATACCAAGAGGAAGTATTCTGTTTATGATCAAAAATTTTATGCTATAGTTCAAGCATTAAATAAGTGGAGACATTATCTACTTCCTAAAGAGTTTGTTTTGTATACTGATCATCAAGCTTTGCAATATTTGAATAGTCAAGGAAAGTTGAATCAGAGGCATTTGAAATGGGTTGAGTTTTTGCAGAGTTATACATTTGTTTTGAAACACAGGAGTGGAAAGTCTAATAGGGTTGCAGATGCTCTTAGCAGAAGGCAACTATTGCTGATAGAAATGCAGATTGAAGTGGTTGGGTTCAAGGAACTCAAGAATTTGTATCCAGAGGATCCTGATTTTAGTGAAGCTTGGAAAGCTTGTACAGAACCTGTTACTCTAGACAGGATGAAATGGTTGGATTTCATCATCCAGGATGATATGCTATTCAGAGGGAGTCAGTTGTGCATTCTATGAAGTTCTATGAGGGAGAATCTCATCAAGGAGAAGCATAGCGGAGGATTGGCTGGACATTTTGGTCGTGATAAAACCCTTGGTTTGGTTAGTGAGAATTATTATTGGCCACAGTTGCAGCAAGATGTGAAGAAGTTTGTACAGAGTTGCAGAGTATGTCAGATGGCGAAAGGAGTGAAGTAGAATACAGGATTGTATCAGCCATTACCTGTACCAGAGAAGCCTTGGGAGGATATCAGCATGGACTTTGTTCTTGGTTTACCGAGGACTCAGCGGGGGCATGATTCAATTTTTGTGGTAGTTGACAGATTTTCAAAGATGACACATTTTATTCCCTGCAAGAAGACTAATGATGCTGTTCATGTAGCAGAATTGTTTTTCAGAGAAGTAGTGAGACTTCATGGTTTGCCAAAGACCATAGTTTCAGATCGGGACACTAAGTTTGTTGGATATTTCTGGCGTACATTGTGGAAGAAGTTGAAGACAGATTTGAAGTTTAGTTCATCACATCATCCACAGACTGATGGACAGACAGAGGTGGTGAATAGGAGTTTGGGAAATTTGCTGAGATGTTTGGTTGGAGATAAGCCAACAGGATGGGATTTGACTTTACCATAGGCAGAATTTGCATACAATAATTCTGTCAACAGGAGCACTGGTAAATCACCATTCCAAATTGCATATGGAAATAGTCCAAGAAATGCATCTGAATTGAGGAAGATAGATAAAGGAGAAATAAGTAGCGCTGAAGCTGAAGATTTTGCAGAACACTTGAAGAACATCCATTGGGACGTGAGGAAGCATATTACCAAGATGAACGCATAGTATAAGGCTAAGGCAGATGAGAAAAGGAGGTATAAATAATTTCAAGTTGGTGATGAAGTCATGGTTCATTTGCGGAAGGAGCGGTTTCCAGTTGGTACATATAACAAGTTGAAAATGAAGAAGTTTGGGCCATGTAAGATACTAAAGAAACATGATTCAGGAAATGCATATGAGGTAGAATTGCCTACTGAGCTAAATATTTCACCAGTGTTTAACATTTCAGATCTGACAGAGTATCATGAAGGAGGTGTTGAAGATGAGATCATAGCAGCACAGTGGAGTATTCCAGCAACTAGTTCAGACACTAAGGAGATCGAAGATATACTGGACAGTCATGTTGGCAGAAGCACAAGGAACAGGACATATGAAGAATATCTGGTCAAGTGGAAAGGATGACCTGTTGAAGATTCATCATGGCTGACAAAGGAGGAGGTTAGCCCTCTTGGTTTTCCTCTGCACACTTGAGTTGTGACAGGGTCACTTCTCAAATTACCCCGGGTGTCTGATGCAGGAGCATCCTGGGTGTAAGAGCAATCTTGCATCACCCAAAAATATTTCTGCTTTTGCATTCAATAATGGCTATTTTGTGCAGAGCTACTATTTATGAAAAGTTACTATTTTTGGTAATTTTTGTATGTGCTCAGAATGATCTGATTTCTTTCTTGGAGGTTCATTTTGGTCATATAAGCCTGCCAGTAAAGTTTCATTGCCAGATCAAGTGTATATTGAAAGATATTGAAGATTTTTGGTATTGGCAGCAGGGTACAGAAACTTTGAACTCAGTTTTGAAGGCTTTAGAGGCCCCGAATGAGGTCAAAAATTTGGGTGATGGGCGCTTATGTAGGTCAAGCCTGTAGAGCGCTTCGTGGCATTTTTGAAATGGGGTTATAATAGCCGATCGGGTCAACTGGTGATGACTTATGGTCTTCGGAAGTTGGGCCACCTGAAATGGTAGAAAATAATTTTCTTCAAAATTTCTATTCGGGTTTCAAAGGTTATCTTGAGCCGACTATGATGTAATAAAATGTAAAATAAAATAATTCTAAGTTTGGTCGGCCTTATTGGCTAAAATTCTGGAACCTTCCCAGGCGGTGGAAAATTGCCTATATAAGGAAGGCTGTATTATTGTCTTAGGCAGTTCAGAATAGTTCTGGGGTAGTAGATCTGGGTAATAGTTCGAGGCTTTTTCCTACAGAATATTGTAAGGGAATGCCCATGTGGCTTTGCATATTGTAATTCTGAAAGTTTGTAATTCCACATTTGTGGAGATAATAAGAAGCCAATTTTTTGTTCTTGCATATTGTTGTTGTTTCTCTATTTTTGTTATGTGTTTGTGGTATTAAGGGGAGCACCCTTCATCAATTTGACAAACCAAAGGGCATCTTTTCATAAGCCATGGTTCCCCACTTGGTTATAAATGTAGTCTTGTATTGATCCTCTTCATTAACTAAAATCTAATTATATCCTGAATAGCCATCCAATAATGAAAATCTCTCAGATCCAGAGACACATTGTAAGATTCATTCCATAGAGGGTAATGGATAGCGATCTTTTAAAGAGGCCCTGTTGAGATCCTTGAAGTCAACACATAACCTCAACTCCCCATTCTTCTTCCTTATAGGAACAAGATTGGAAACCCAACTAGTATGCTTTATGGGGTAGATGATACCACTTTCTATCAATTTGAGCACTCCTCTATGCATAAGTGGCTCAAGCTTGGGATTAATAGGCCTTTGTTTTTTCCTTACTGGTTTGGCATTAGGCTCTAGTCCAATAGTGTGCTGAGCAAGGGCTGGATTAAAACCTTTAAAGTCTTCATATTGCCATGCAAATATATCACTGAATTCTTTGAATAATTGGGTATAAGCCTACTTTTCTAAATTAGTATTTACTTTTCCAAATTGTAATCTTTTACCTGGTTCCAACTCTAATTCAACACAATGTTCTTGTTGAACTACCAGGCTAGCTTTGTTCTTCTTGGTTTGATCATCCTTGTTGAAGATAGTTTCTAAGGTGACAAGACCTCTAGGCATCTTATTAGATTTAAGTTGTATCACTTGGTCACCATAGTTCTGCAATAGTCTATCTTGATTATGCTTTGAGAAAACATCTTCTTCAAACAAGAATTGTAGAATTTTCTCATCATTGTCAAACACTTGCCAATTGACATTATTATCAGGGTGTTAGTCCATTTTCCAGTCAACGTGAAATCCTATGAAAATGGCCTTTTCCCTGTAATCTTTGTTAAGTTGTCCTACCTGGCCTGTAATCACATTTTTATCATGTGAAGTAGATCCCTAATGTTTAATGGTGTGTGCCCTTAGCCATAGGTTGTTCATGTTTTCACCATGCTCTAGTCCAGATCATGTCTCATAATTCACAAAATCCAAAGAGTTATTCAAGTTTTAAGGTCTGCAGGAAACAGTTACAGAATATGTCTAAGTGTCGAAAACCCATATTGTTGTTAAGAACCCATGATGTTTTCTATCATCTATATAAAAACCCTAGTTGTTTTCAACCTTGTGCTTCCTATTTTTGCACACTTGTTTTCTGGTGTCGAAAACCCTAGATGTTTTTGATCCTTCACTATTGTAAAAACTTTGGATGTTTTCAACCTCGCTTTTCTTCCCTTTTGCCTGCATTCCTTGTTCATCGGTCTTAACTGCGCAAGTGTGATTAGTTGGTGGGACCTTTTCCTTGCCAAGGGGTTAAACTTCAGTAAGATCTCATAGTTGTCATTATACCACTAGGGAAAGCTACTCATTTTTTAAGATTGCGGTATAGTGACAACCTTCAATCTTCTTCGATGATGCAATGGGTCGTGGGACTGCTATCAGAGGATGCTGAGGTGGTAGAGTTCTATTGGATGCAGAGTGGTGATGCGGTGAAGTTTCCAGTCGTGGGCCTGGTTGTCAGATCCCTTTGATCTTATGGTTGTCGCATGACCACAAGGAATATTCTTTCTCATTGCGATCATGCGACAACCATATGATTTTCTAGTGATTCAAAAGGGCAACAGTGCGGTGGGTCTAGTTCTTAGTTTGTTGCGACATGTGCACTTTTCATTGGTCGGGGAGTAGTGACTTGGTTTTTTGTTAGTGGGGCCAAAGGTTACAGTGTTTAAAGGGGTCTAGTTGATCGGTCTCCATGATGAGGTTGTTCCTAATTAGCCAGCGGGTGACAAGGTGGCAGTCTTGTGGCCTTGTTGCATGATCGCAAGGGCCATCTTTTGGCCATGCGATAATGTGACAAGGGTGCCATGATGGTGGGGAGTGGTGACATGGTGCTGATGTGGAAGCATGTCACATGTTTGCATAGCCCATTTCCTGGCTATTTAATCATGCGACAACTATTTGGACATCACCATTGCGGAGTTAAGGCGGGTCCATAGTGCTAGTGTTGCCGAGTTGTTCAATTTTGATTGGTTGCTGACTACTGATGGGGCTGTTGACTTTCCAAAGGGGCCTGCAACTATTGTGAATTAAATATGACTACCTGATTTGTTAGGAAGGGGAAGAGATTGACAGCCATGTTTTAAACTTTGCCGATTAGCCATTGCATTTGAATTCAAATTTGCAGAGGGTTTTTTGCGACATGAAGTACTAGAATTGATGGTTTCTATGATAGTTTTTGATCTAGTTTGGTGGCATTGGTTGTTGTGATGTGATCTAGGGCTCCTGTGGTTGGTTGCATGATGATTTTGTACCTGGTGGAGTGTATTTTTAAGCTCAAGAAGCTATTTGTAGGTGGCCGATTTGACTAATTTTTATGGCAGTTCCCTGGTGTTCTATACTGAGCTTGTAGGTTTTCATATTTGTAGATCTATTTGAGATTTGTTTTCTCCAAGTTGCTTGGTTTCTAGCCCCTACAATAAGTTTTTGACCATTTCCAATTGGTATGGCAGTTGTAGTCCTAACCCTAGTCACCCTAGGCTTCATGCAATCTCTTTGAGATTCCCAAGGTGGCTAGTGGTATAAGCTATTAGTTTTTGATAGAGTCAGGGTTCAGATTTTGATCAATTCCAAGGGTTCTAATTTGGATTAGTTCTAGTGGGAAGCAGTAAAACTCTGTCACATTGTAGGAGGCTAATTATAACTTCTTTGTATCTTTTGCAAGTTATTGAAGTGGTAGTCTCATTTATGGTATAGACATGTACATGATTCATCATACTTAATATAATTGTTTCAAGCTTTCAAGTCTCTCCTTGGTGTCAGTTTTATGAGTTTTGGATTTTCTGGTCCATTGCATAGGGTTACCTTTGCATATGTTCTAGTCTTTAGTTCTTGATCTAGGATCAAGTGAAAAATACTTTGGATAGGGCATAGATTCATTAGACTTATCTACAGAAGGATGTTATAAGTAGTGGATGGGTTGGAATAGTTGTATTTATGGCTTTGAGTCTTTGACAGTAGTTGGGTCATGTTTCTATACTTGCATTTGATGATTTTCCCAATGGATAATGGCACTGATCAAGGATTAGTACATTCAGTTGAATTCAGTCTTTGATGGGTTTTGGCTATTTCCTGCATCTTTGATTATCAACACCATTTCAAGTCTTTTTCATTATTTGGTTGATAGTAGTAATACACTTCATAAGACCATTTTACCCTGCATAGTAGAGTTGATTCAATGAATACTTGGTTAGTATTTAGTAATCCTTTACTATGATCTGCTTTATGAATCCAGAAGTATAAGGTGTGTAGTGAGTGGAGTTTTCTCTGGATTAGGTGCACCCACCTCGGTTTTGCAGAGCCAAAAGTAGAAGAGGTCATATTAAGACCCTATAGTTGGTCTGTTGTCTTGCAGAGCTCTCATACTTGGAATTAACCACTCCTAACATTAGTCTCAAGGCATATAGGCAGCCCTAAGTGGTGTAAGCATTTTCAAACACCAACATAGGGATAGAAGGTCTGACAATTATTTTGATATGTTGTTGGGTCTCTTCCTTTGAAATACTATTAGGAATATTATACTAAGATCCAACAACAGCTAATCTATTTGCATTTTGATTTAGCTTCCTAGGGATGGCAACAATATTGAAAGCACAAAAGTCTTCAATTGCATCCCAAAATCTATGTTTGTATGCTTTCATGGTGTCATTATTGGTTGCATTTATCCCTCTCACTTGTCTGACTACTAACTCACTATCACCATAAAAATTTTGGGCTTTGAGCCCTCATTTTCTATCCCACTCCAGTCCATTCACTAGACTTTTATATTCTACAGTGTTGCTAGTGTAGGAGAAATTGGATCTGAAAGCTATATAGTATCTTTCTCCTTTTGGGGACACTAGCATAGCACCACCACCAAAGCCATGTCTACTTCTAGCTCCATCAAAAAACAATTTCCAAACCTAATTACTCTGATCCTATGAATCAATGTCCTCTTTAAGAAGGTTTGGCTCTATGGATCCACTTTCTTGTATCAAATAGCTTCCCAAACTAGCATCCCAAATAACATTTTCTTGAGTCTCTGAAGCCTTTTTTGATTCTAGTTCATCTAGTAAAATATCAGGGATATTTTCTATCTTAGTGTTTGCTTCTCTGATAATTGGACAGTCATTGTTATCAAATGCAAGGCAGCTTGCATTGATGGTATTGGACACATATGGTTCTATATGGTGTGCCACCAATGATTTAGATTTAATGGTGACCATGGTACCATATCTTGTGTGAAAGAGCATGTGACACTAGTCAAAAGAAAGGTAGCCTCCTATCTTAGCTATAAACTCCCTTGATAGACATATGGAAAATAAAGTAGGGAGATCTATGATATATATATCAAGTAGGATGGAGAAATTAGGACTTGTATGAAGGATTAGACTGGTATCCTTGGCCACACCTATAGTGTTAATTGAGGATCCATCAAGTTGTGTGACCTTCTTTTGGAGGGGTTCATATTTTAGTCCTAATTGGTTAGCCACCTTTTTGGGCATTACAGTACTAGTAGCTCCACTATCTACCATACAATTATGTACTAAGGATTTTCCAATAATTAAAGATACATAAAAGGGAGGGGGTTTTGAGTTCCTACCTTGAATGGTATTGGCTTTGGAGTTGCAACCTAGAGCCTCCTTTTCTTGATCAGTGTTGATCAAAACTAGCTTTGCAGTCTCTTTTGTAGGCTGACTAGCTATTACTTCAATCATGGCCTTCTTCAAAATCTCAGGTTATCCTAGAATAGCCAAAGATTCCCACATAGACATGGTAACATTCACCTTCTTCATATTGTCTACAATGTTGAAAGGTGTCACAGTATGTACTCTTTGTTGTGCTTTGACCATGATGGGCTCCACTTCTTTGGAAAGTTGGCCTTCTTTCCTTGTAATGATAGGAGCCTTCTTAAATATGATGGGAGTAGCTTGTTGCAGTGGTTTTATAGATGTAGTAGCTTTAGTCCCAGAATTTGCTCGCTCCATGTCTTGAGCTCTTCTCTTTGATCTTCTGTTAGCAGAAATGGAAAATTCACCATTGACTCCATTGAAGTCTTGCTGCTCCCAATTGAAAAGAGTAGTCTCATTATCTTGTGATTCTTGTTGAGGAATTGATCCACTGGAAGAGGCCTTTGATTGAGTATGTGAGGCATTTTGAACCATTAGTACTTGATTCATCCATCCATTTGAATATGTAGCCTGATTATGAGGCTAATTACAAGGAAAGCACCATTCATTGTCCAAGGCCATATTATTTTGACTAGGAAGTATGTCCCTAACTGGATTTGTAGAATTAAGAGGTGCAGGGTTGTATGGTTGGAAAGGCCTTTCATTAAAATTTTGCCTTTGTCCTTGATATCCCCCTTGGTATGGTGGCCTATTTTGTTGATAAGATTGTCCTTGATTTTGATATTGTTGATTAGGACTTTGGCCTTATGACTGAAAGGGGTGTCTAATTCCTTTCCCTTTCTTCTTTAGGTTTGTAACCTCTTTAGTTAAATTCTATAACAAATTTTTCATTTCTTGCTAACTATTCTTCATCTCTTTTAGTTCTTGAAAGAAACTTGCCTTTAACTCCTAACTACTTGCACTAGCCTAAGGTGCTAATATGGTGGGAATAGGGGTAAAAGGAGGTATTTGTAGGGGTGTAGTGGGTTGAAGGCTAGGAAAGATGGGCATGGGTGGTGTTCTTACTATCATTCCTACCTGGATTAAATAATTTTCAGCTTTGACAGCTATGTCAAAAGCTTGGGGTAGAGAGGTACCACCCATAGATTGGATCATGACAGATATCTAGCCATTCAAACTTTGCAAGAAATATAGGAAAGCATGATCAACTAATGGCCTCACTGAGACTGGAATTCTATTCCATGTCTTGAGGAATCTATTGTTATAATCTGTCATTTGTTCTTGAGGGTCTCTTTTAATGGTTGTTAACTGCTCAACCAATGACAAATTGTCTGATTTATCTTCAAAGTGTTTACTCAATGCATCTCCTAATCCATCCCATGAATTAATGGAACCAACAGTGAAAGTTCTAAACCATTCAAGAGCCTTGCCTTTGAGGGAGGCTGCTAATAATTTAGTGGCCACATCTTCTTGAGTTATATTATGTATGCTACAGATAGTAGTCACATCTCTTATATGTTCAAAGGCTATAGTTTGTCCTTCACCTGTGATATAGGTAGACTCTTTAGTGCCACCAAGGGCACATCATGATGCTGAGAAAAGTTCAATGGACTCCCTTGGTTAAAAGGTGCAAAAGAAAACTACCTAGCCATTGTAGGAGCTGAAATTTGCTGAGTAGCAACTATGTGAGTTGGATTTGATGTTGGATTTGAACCTTCTTCTAGATCTCTGGTTAGAGATCTTCCTCTTCTTCTGAGATGAAAGGGAAAAGGTCTCCTTTCTAAAGTATCAGGTGGTGTAGACTATACTCTCCTTGTAGGGGATGTTCTCTAGGTTGATCTACCTTTGTAGCTTCTTTTTAAGGGAAACTCTAAAAATTTAGTGGGCTTTGAGCTCCTATTCTCAATCTTTCTAATAAACTTTGAACAAGATTAGCTTGAAATTGTGAAATCAATGGAGTCGCTAGATATACTTGATAGAAAAATTCTAAAAGTCTATATTATGCAATTAGTATACCAGAGATAGCATAATCTTTAAAGATGAACTTCTTTTGATGTCCCACCGGGTGTGCCAAAATTGTTATACACTAAGTTTTCACCCTTGTTTCAAGCTCTCTTGGTCTTGATAACTTAGTATAACATGGGAATCATCTCTAGGTTGTGGGACCTATGCTAACTAAGATGAGACCTCCAGGTTCTAGGCTGGTTCCTCTTGGATAATCACCTTAATTTTCTTCTTGAAAAGAAAGTAAACTCTTGAGCGGAAAGGGGTAGAAGGAATGCATGAAAGGGAAATGACTGAAAGAAAACTATCCTACTAGGTGATACACTGAAAAGATGGTATGAATTATAGTATAGAGGATGAAATCAGTCCACAAACTTAGGCCTTGGAGATCACAACTCACTAAATAGGCTTTCATCAATATTTCATAGAAGGATCTATGAAAGAAAGAGGCTATTCAGGGAAAGAGAGAATTTCACAAACAATAGCATTCCTAAGAATTTAGACACAATCTATAACCTACAAACAAACATTCACCTCTGCAACTAGGTATAGGAATGAGATAGATTTTCAGGGGGTTGAAGTATACCCGCAAGATCATTCAAATCAAATTATCCATAGGAATACACATGAATTGTAGAAAGAAAGAGGGATCAGGAACCCTAAGATATTACTGAAAACATACATATACTTAATCCATTAAGAGAAAATTTAGACAAGAAAGCATAGGGATAGAAAGAATTTCACAAAATCCCTTGCAATATCTAAACCTCAATGAAAGGTTACAAACTGCAAAAGCCAGAGGGTAGAAAGAATGCCTCAGATAACTCCTAAGAAAGAAAACCTCTCTTTTTAAAAATAAAAACCTCCTTGCTCTAAGAGCTCTACAAACTAATATATACATCTCCTTTTTTTTGCACACCGGTAGGTGCAAAAAACTCATTAGGGTTACATAGATTTTTTCATAAAATAATGGAAAACCTTAATTCTATCATTTCTGATCATAAATGCATCTTTGAAAATATCCTGATCGATCAGATATCTATTTGCATGTCCATTTCATTACTATATCTACCTACATTTGAGCCACCTTGATCCATCTACCTCTCTGCAACTCAGGCTCACCATAAGTTTTCAAATTTGGTACTCCTCAGATGTTTTGAATTTTAAAATATAAATGGTCATAGGTGGCACCAAGCCTTTATCTTCATCAACAACTGATATTTGAAGTTGATCTCATTTTAAAACATGGTCGTAGATCTTCATTTTACCCAGGAACCACTTCTGTTCCTAACCCTAACTCATCTGGTGAATACACAACTAAGGCTTTCTTTTAGTCACTGAGTCTCCTGACCTTTTCACTAACTCCAACTTCATCCAATGATCACCTGACAAGAATTGATCCCTATTGATAGCCACTGAGTCTCTTGAAGTCTTCAGAATATTCCTTCTCATTAGGAGGTTTCCTGACTAAAGAGAACCTCGCAGTCACAGAATAGAAAATAATATTCTCCCTTTATTGAGTGATCACCTGACTAAACTTATAAACTTGGGCCCATTCTAACACTTGTCACTCTTTCATTTGCCTTCAACTACTTTGTTAGCTCTGAAAACTGTTGACTGCTCTGACATCAGTCTATCTCATCCTAACCTGAGGTATATCTGGAGATCATGCAACTACATACAACTCCAAGTCTTGTGATAATTTTTTGACCTTGGGTTTGATCACGAGATCACCCAACTAAAGGAAAATCTCATATTTAACCTCTGCTTTTAAATCCAGAGATCTAGCGACTAGCCTTCAATCTCTAAATCACCAGACATCCTAGAATATTCCCTCCTTGTTATGAGATCACCCAACCAAGGAAAATCTCACAATCACTAGATAAATTGGAATATTCACTTCTTATTATGAGATCTGGAGATTGAGCCCTAGTCGCTGAATCACTGAATAAACTTAACCTCTCCCAAGATTTGACCACTAACCATCTAGAGAACACATGACTGAGGGAAACTTAACCACCCACCAGGTCACTGAATGCTAAGGACTTGATAGCTAGGAATAAGAGATCTTGTGAATGCATAGTCGCTTGATCGCTAAAATAAAGACTAAACCACCTTGAAAAAATAGAGATCTAGCAACTACATGCTTGAAGAACTGGGCCTGCCCTGCCAAGTGTCGCTATGTCATTTTCCCTCGACTGCCTCTTCAGCTCTTACAACTACCAACTGTCCTAACATAACTCAACCTATCTTTGACCATGGGAGGTCCAGGGATTCAGTGACTGTGTAAAACTCTAAGCCTCATGATCCTTTTCGTAACCATGGGTTTAATCACGAGTCTCCATGACTAAAGATAATATTAACTCAGCTTTTACCATATATCTGAATTTAGAGATCTAGCGACTGAGCCCTCATTCCCCTAGTCATTAGACAT
Source organism: Chamaecyparis obtusa (assembly GCA_027943335.1). Taxonomy (NCBI): domain Eukaryota; kingdom Viridiplantae; phylum Streptophyta; class Pinopsida; order Cupressales; family Cupressaceae; genus Chamaecyparis; species Chamaecyparis obtusa. The sequence goes on from BSBK01001707.1 coordinate 1,951,789, forward strand.
ATTGGAATATTCTCTCTATGCTAAGCGATTACCTGATTAAGGAAGATCTCATTGTTTCTTGATAGAAAAGAATATTCTCCATGGGTCTTGCGACTTAGACACTAAGCTTATAGAGCCCAGGCCCACCAGAGACACATGGCACCTTGTCATTTGTTGTTTTCATTACCTTGAGCAGACCACCTCTCGACCATGATCAAATCTGGTGACCTCGCGACTGAGTGAACTTGAAGTCTCATGAACTTTTGGCTGACTATAGTTAACTCCCAAGATTACCTGACTGAGGGGACCATCACCAAGTCACTAGATGAAAATAGAATATGCTTTCCAATCGGGAGATAGAGAGATAAAAGGAAGTCACGAGGTCAAGAGATTGAAAAGGATATTCTTCTGAGCTTTAGAGATCTCGCAACTAACTGATTGTGAAAAAGCACACATGGGAAATATAGAGACTTAAGTGGCCAAAAAAGTAATGGAAAAATAGAATAGGAGATAGGGGTTTTAGTGTTTTTGGCCTCCAATGGTCATATTTTTTCAAAATCAATGGCCTTCAATAGGGTTTAATGAAAATTGCTGGATAGAGCCCAGGCTATGGCCAAAATTGGAATGAAACAAGAAATTTTGGGTAATAGTTAATAGTTTAGGATTAATTTATCCAATAACAATAACCATTCCCGGGAAGAGATATTTATAATAATAGTAATAATTTCTTCTCATATATCCTTTATTTAAGGAAGACCAATAGTAATTTCTATTTTTTAACATAATTACTATTTATTTAGTTTCTATTCCATATAGATAATATTACTTATTATCTATTGATGCAATAATTTATTATCCACAAACAAATATATATATATATATATATATATATATATATATAAATATAATTTAATACAATAATTCATATTTCACAATTAATTATAAATACATGTATCCATATGCATATGTGTGCACCCATATGCCTATGTGTACATATACCATCGCATGTATTATACAACAAGCATATTATTATTATCAAAATCACCATCACATTATTATCAATATTATAGAATATATGACTATTATTGACATATAAATACATTTATTTAATCATGCACTAGATCGTACTTCATACAAGATACAATAATCCATATAAGGTAACTTCTAACAAATGATAGAATATTCTATACAAAGGAACTAGAGTTACCATTCACAACATCACCTAATAAATAAATGCATGAAGCAAGCAATAAGCTGACACAATAGTATACCACCAACACAAGGACTAACTCAGGAACTCCCCATCCTAAGGAATAGAAAAGGATCAGAGGTAGCATTCCTTCATGTGGAACCTGGTGATATCTCCATAACAACAACAATGATCGAGGATTTTGAGGGATCGCTCAGACCTATGAAGCTAGGTGGAGATGATACCCGGTACTTGCAATCCTGCATCACCAAGAAGAGATACATGTATACATATGGATATACATACAAATCAAATGTATGCAAATAGATGACCAGGATCGATACATCATGTGGGTCTCAACTAAGTGAGTAACTACGACTTCATCCTGAGTCATGAAGGCACATCAAACACATATCCATAAAACATAAAACATCATGATAATGGTTAGATTAAAATCCTTGGGTTAGCTCCATAAAACATACAAAGATAGATGGTTTTCTAATTTCATAAACATATAAATGATAACCATAAATGAGCATATTAATCATCTGATAAACATATCATCATCAACAAAATATAAATGTAAATGTATAGTTCTAACCATCATAATAGAATGTCCAAATCAGAAAGTCCAAGTATCACCATAGGAGAGGGTATTACAAAAAAGCACTTTTTAACTCAAAATAGAGTTTAGATCACTTTTTCAACTCACAATCACATGTTGAGTTTAGAAAGTTAACAAATTGAAATTAATAAATGATTTAAAGTTGACTATTTTTTCTGATTGTGCATGATTTAATATGAATTAATTTAATAATAAAGTGATTTATTCTCAACTTAATTGATTTTGAGTTTAAAATAACTAATTTTATGGGTTAATCAATTATTAAATCAAACTTTTATTCCAAACTATATCATTAAATATTGAAAATTGGATTTAATCAATTAAACAAGAATTTAATTAATTATTTGTAAGAATTTTGATTTATTGTTAAAATTAAATAATATTAATTAAGAATAAATAGAATTAAATCTAATTAAATAATTAAGTGGAAAAATTAAACTTAACTAATTAAATATTCAAGATATTCAATTAATCAAATTTTGGGATAAATATGATTTATCGCCAAATAATATTTAATCAAGATAATTATGATAAATTAGGAATATTTAGGAAATATTCCCTGATGAAGAATTAAGATAAAATCAATTAGGTTTTTGATGATCAGATGCACAGATGTGCCTTTGGTTAGGACTTTTGTGTCGATTTCAGTCGATTTGTTGATGCAGAGGGTTAATGAACCTATAGCCCATTTTTGGGGTATTACATTTTTCCCCTCTTTGAATTACTGTGCGAAGCGTAGTGGTTCAAAGATTAATATATTTTTGATAGTGATGTGGACTTAGTTATGTGGTGGGAAAACTTGTCCTGAAAGATTAACTGATTCTAAGATAGAAACTAATTGATAAATTTGAAGATATTTGATTTAGGTCATGATTGACCAAGGAATTGAGATGATGCTAACTATATAAAAAATGAACCGGTGATTATGAAAAAAAGTCAAAATGCCTGATTCTGAACCTATGATTATGAAGAAGTGACCGTCTTGACTCTCGACTTGATTGTCCAAAGGAATCGAAAGGATGCCAAATCTGAACCCTTTAGTTATGAAGAACCAAGGAAATAACACAACTGAACTAATGGTTGTGAAGAGATGATACAATTCACAAGATTAAGAGAATACCAGATTGATATGGATCTTGATGAACATGATATGCCCCAAGCGATGTGCCCCAAGGGACGATGACTTCTAATGAATCAACAACTAGACGTGGTTGTTGTCTTGATCACTGAAAGAAAGATTTGATGTACAGATTTAATTGATGTGTAATACCATGCCCCCTTTGGGATGAAAATCAAAATCTGACAAGAAAATTCAGCATTAAATGGTTTAGAAGCATGTTAATTGATTTGAGAATTGGTTACACACATCCGAAGATGCATTCTGCATCATTTGGAGGTCCAAAAGACCAAGTTTGACCAGGTTGGACCATGAGTTGACCATGGTTGACCAAGTTGAAATTTTGATAGTTTGATGTGAGATAATCAGTTAAGTGGAAAATTAGATTTTTGTGAGGATTAGAAGGTTGATTATGAAAGCAGTCGATCATCTTGGGTCTGAAATTTTTAAATCATAATTTTGACAATGTAAATGATTTTATATTTCAATTTTGATCTGAAAAATAGATTTAGAATGTTGAAATTAGCCAGGGGTGTAGTTATCATGGAAAACAAAGCACTTAAAAAAATTAGTTCAAAACTTATATAAGGCCCAGAAGGGGTCATTTTTAAATCATTATTCACTTTGACTTTTACAAACTTCTATGGAGCCCTCTGAGAGAAAAATGGACAAGATGGTAATTCCAATCTCCTCACATTGATTCGAGCATAGTCGATGGTACCACTGGCCTCCCTAGTACAAGAACCCAATAAGTGGACCTCTATGCCTCTCCGTGAATTCAAATTTTCCATGCTTTTAGCATTTTTAGGATTTTTTACATGTTTTTTGCTTTTTGAACTTTTTTATCATGAATATTTGTACGACACTCCAGTAGGACTCATATGAATTTTGAATTTGATTTAGAGAGTCATCCCTCTTTAACCTAGAACTCATATAAGAGGGACCCGTTTGTTGTATGACATTTCATCGAATCCCTCAAGTGTCATATGGGAACTCTTAGATTGTCATATATGCATGGTTTATCGTATGGGAACCCATAGAAACTCGTACAAGTTTTGACACCAATCTGAAAAAATCATATGGAAAACAATGAGTGTTTTTCTCATCCCTAGGTTAAATTTTTTATTTTTTTTATTTCTTAGGTGGATTCCTCATCATTTAATGCACCTTTTGAAGTATTCAAATTTTTAATTTTTGTACTTATAGCCTATTTTTTTACCAAGTTACTGATAGGCACCCCATTTCTATTCTGTGTAGGTTCATTATCTAGATGTTCATGTTCGTATATCACACCCTACCACCCAAAGACTGTGTATCACTGTCAAACCCTCTAAGAGTGCACCTAGCTACTTGTAGATTTGAGTACCTCATATATTTGCCTGATAGTCGGGTGAACCACGGGTTGATCACTACTTTGATAGAGAGATTTCAATTGGAGACCCAGACATTTCATCATCCTACTAGAGAGATCACTATGAATCTAGAGGATGTATATAGGATCTTGCAGATACCTTTTCATGAACCTTGCCCAAACTATGTCAGTGCAGGAAATGCTAGTCTGCATGCCTTCCAGACTTTATTTGTTACTGATGAGAAGATTGCTCAATCTATATCATGGGAGACTCTAGTTCTCAGATATGGATACTCACATAGATTGGAGTGCATCATTACTAGGATGATTAGATGGATCATCATGTTGGACCATCAGTAGAATGGTCTCCTAATGGGTTGGGCCTCGATGGTTGCTCATTTGATGGATACACCTATTGAGCTCAGATGGGGTTAGTGCATGCTTGATCATATGTTCTTAGAGATGCATGAGATTATTTACCATGAGCATAAATCATTTTCTTTGGGAGCATTAGTTCTTCAGATCTGGGTGTGGGAGCACATCCCCATTTTTAGGCCTATACATGGAGAGGAGAGGAAGACACATGAGCCTCTCATTTACAGATATTCAGGATATGTCACACAGGTCTGAATGGGCCGTACTAATTATTGGAGGCATGTCCTTGATGACATGACATTTGTTATATGGAGACCATACTTATAGGTGGAGGCATGGTCGACTGCTCATGCACAGTTCAAGTATTTCTATCAGAGAAGGGTACTGATAGTTCATTCCACTATTGTCCTGGAGTATTTTTTGATCACACGGGTATGGAGATAGTATGTGCCATCATTCAAGATGCACCACAGGACTATGCCACTTATGCACGGTTGGTCTGAGAGATAGGACTAGGATGGACTGCATGCTTGTCATATGCTCTATGCAGTTAGGAGTACAAGGAGTACAAATTGAGAGACTAGGATTATCGGCCATAGGTCACTGATGCAGGGGTCACTAATGATTTTGTTGCTTGGTTGGATGAGCACCCCATGCAAATATTTTATGATCCTATAGAGTTGATTCCTACCATGGAGGATGCCAAGGACATGACAGGTGCACCTATGGTCAGAGGCCAAAGATGCCAAGATGTAAAGATTCTAGTGATGTAGCCTACACAACTGAGACCTACAGAAGTTATCACTCCATAGAGATGAGTTGGACAAATGAGACCACCTCATCCTCAAAGTTCCATAGAAGGAAAACTTGCAGTGATTTAGAGGAGACACACTAGAGGAGGGAGTGGTACACTAGGTAGTGTTGGTAGCACATATGAGGTGTTAGGTGCTCAGTAGGATGTAGGTGGTGTTGAGGATACACAAGCTGATCCTGATTTTGATTTGGGAGCTGAGGTCAGACACTGCAAGACACGTAGAGTTGAGGCTGCTAATCAACCTAAGGATATAGAGATGTTGGTAGCTGAGAAAGATACTAGATTGACGTAGACTCCTCAAGATATTATTAGATGACTCAGGCTGTAGATTATATATTTGAGACTGCAAAGTGCCACCTTTGAGGTACAGCTAAAGGAGTCTAAGAGGCAATGCTTAGAGTGGGAGGTAGATGTCAAACGGCTATAGGTAGAGGTCATTCATCAGACTAGTCAAGCTTCTTATTATGTTTCTGCATACTATGTGACTATACTTGCTATGCATAGAGTACCTACTTACTCTCAGTACATGATTGCCTATGAGGGAGCCAGAGCACCATAGGCTAATCCATTGCCTGATGCACCTACCCCACCACCACCAGATGCAGAGGATCATGCTGATAGCTAATCTATTCTATATTCTAATTTTGTCATTTTGTCTATATATTGATCTGATCTGATAGCTCTGAGGAGCTCATTCTTTTGTATATTGTGCCAGGAGTGTGTTGGTAGTATTTTCAATTTTCAAGGTTGCATTTTTAAAGTTTTTCTTCTTTGAAATTTTTCCCTATTTTTGTGTTAAGTCTCCTGCAATTTTCCTTTTCAAGAGTTTGAACTAAGTTCATAATGGTAAAAAACCCTAAGTGCTAGGTCGTAAATATGCTCAAAGGTCCAAAAATCCCTAGAAAAGCCTAACTAGGTTCTATTTTGCTATTACATTTTTGAAATCACTTAACAAGACTTTAAGTATGTATGCTTTGCCTTTCCTAGTTAGTCATGTAGTCTCCTAATAGTTTTAGCATACTCCTTATAGTCTAGTGATTCCCTGAAACCCTTTATCACGTGATCTCTTTAAGTGTTGAGAATATTCCTTTTCTTCAAGCGACTCAATGAAGTGCCTTTAGTCGAGTAGTCTCTAAATGACCCTATGGAGAATTATGAGATCTAGCAACTATACTGTTTAAAATTTTTAGAGTGACTATAGTCGCCCAGTCTCTAGATCAAAAATACCTTTAGTCAGGTGATCTCTCAATAAAATGATGAAGTGATTAAATATTAAGTGATTATGAGACTAACTAGTAGTCATTGAGTCTCCAAATGAAAGATAGTGATGTATTTTCCTTCTATCACCAGGACTCCAAGTTCTCAAGTAGTTAGTTTATTTATCCAATGACCCAGTGATTGTAGTAGTCGTGTATTCTCCTACTTCTGGTAGTTATATTTTAAACATTCAGTGATCCAGCTGCATGGTTATCTCTTGATCTCATGATGCAATGGTTAAGTCAAAAAGTATCTAGCAACTTAGTGAGGACCGTAGGATGAATAAAAGATCAACGGTTGGTGCTTAATCTCATAATTTAACTGAGGTTAAGAGAGTTATCTAGTGACTTGGTGAATAAAGGTTTTCGCGGGGTCTCCAAATTTGACCAAGGTAAAGGAAAATATTAAGAGACTGTGAGACATCTTCAGTTGTATTTTCGCTAGAAGGTGATGAGTTAAGGTAAAGGTTTTCATAGAATAAACATGAACCATTTATGTGGTCTTGATTGGGTGGTGGTCCCATTATCTCCCAATCAAACCATGGGTCAGGGAAAAATTTAGTGACAATGATAATTGCTTTGTCACCTATTATCTAGATCAAACCCAAGTTAGAGAAAGTATTAAGCAACTGGGAGGTGACTTCAGTCACATAATCACTAGATGACTAAGGGTTAAGTGCTTACCGAGGTCAAAAGAATGAAAAATAATATGGATTCAGTTGCTAGATTCAATGACATGTTTGTCCCTGATTGATCCCTGTATAAAATAAGAGAAATAATAATCTTTCAATGATTATGAGATGGACTATAGTTGTTGAGTCTCCAGAAGCAATAAATAAAAGATATTCTACTTTTAGTCACCAGATCTCATAATTGGTTCAGTCTCTAGATCTCCTGAGAAATTCAAAGTCAAAGTGAAGTTTATGAGATTAAGAAACTACCATTGATTGTCTTCTTCAAAGTAAGATCTAATGGTTGTCTCTTAATCTCTTAATAAAGTTGATGTCATCCAAAAATTGCAGAGATTGAGTGACTACTGTCAAATTAAGATCATGTGGCTATCATGAAGTCATGAGATGGAATGAGGATTTGAATAAAGTTATAGAGATTAAGAGACTTCTCTTTATTTTCTAGGTCTCCAGATGGGTGAAGTCAGGTAGTCTCTAGAAGAACTTTGAAAATTCAACAAGCTCCAGTGATTAAGAGACTTGCTATAGTTGCTAAGTCTCCCAATGAGAAGTAAAAGGGTAATAAGACTTGGAAAAGATAGTTGTCACCAAGTCTTAGGATAAAATTAATAAGAGATACATTCTATAGCGACTGGGAGATAGACTATAGTCGCTGGGTTTCAGAATGAAAAACTAAAGCTTCAAAGGGTCGCTAGATCATGAGACAAAATCATAAAAGGCCAAATCATTCAATGACTATGATTTATGAATATAGTCTCTAGGTCTCATGATAAAATTTAAAAGATAAAATCATCCAGCAACTGAGGATTTTCCTTTAGTCGCTAGATCTCTGAAACTATTAAAAAAGTGCCAAGTCTTTGAGCGACTGGGAGACTAAGTGTAGTCACTGTGTTGCCAAAAATCAAAATTTGATTGCCTAGCACTTTCTTAGCTCACAGTAAGTGAATTGAAGTTTAGAACATGCCAAGTAATGGTGAAAGTCACATGAATTGCATAGTTTGAGTCTTGAATGGTTTAATGCAATCAATTCTTCAAAATAAATATAGTTAACTGTCACTCATTCTAAATTCACCAAGCATTCTAAAGAGCTAGAGCTGAAGAATTATGAGAATTCCTAAGTTTTTCAGCGATTAAAAGGTTTAGTAAGTTTCAAATTTTTAGAGGAATTTTTATCTATAGTCAAGATGAGTCATCCAATAACCAGCAGAGCTTCCACTAGTAAGGGGTCCAAAGAAAAAGTGAAGGAAAGTTACTCAGACAAATTTCTCACTTTTCTTCCTGGGTCCTCACAAAACAAAAAGGTTAGTGACAAATTTTTTGTTGATGATATAGGTTACTGTAGAGATGCGATGATAGGTGATGTGTCTGAAATATATCTATTTAGGTATTTTAAAAGAATGATGATAGTCCAGTGCCCATTTGAAACCCTTAGACCTTTGGGTTGGCTAGGTGAATAGTACCTAATATTTTGTTGGATGTAGACTTGCTCATAGAATTGGCTAACAAATATGATCCTTTGTCAAAAACAACAAGGAAAGGGGATGGCTCAGCTCTGGTCACACTAGATAGAAATTTATTTATGAAGTCTTTTGGCATTTGCATTCCAATGGCTACAAAGATCAATTTGTAGGCCCAAGCGAATAGATACATTAGGGATTCAACCCTAGTTTCTAGGGAAATTCAGAACCATGTCCCAAGAGAAAATAGAAACTACATTGCTTCAATAGTAGGGGCTTCTCCATATTTTTACAAGGATTTGAGCTTCTATATTAGGTACATTGCATATGGATTATGAAGAGTACTAGGAGTAGATGGTAGTGCAGAGAGAATTTCATCTAATATCTTAATGTTGGTATTAGATTCACAAAGTCTTCATGTAAGAAAGGGATATGACTACATTGGGTATATCATAAATAAGATGCATGAAGGACTCAAGGCAATCAGGAAGAAGGAGCCTTCACCTAGATTTATGAATTATTCATTATTAATGCATCTCATTTTGTATTACAATCATAATATTATGGACTTATAGTACCTCAAGCCTCAAATGATGTGGAATGGTTAGCCTAATCCAATTCAGTTTTGGATAAGGGCGTGGAGTTTTACTTCCATGGAGTGTGAATTTTGTGCCTTTCAAAATTGGATGGTATAGCCACTTTTATTTAGCTTAGGACTGAATATTTCTAGGCTACCAGTAAAAGCCTTACAATTACAAAGGCCTCAACAATTTGTTGATAAGTGGAGTAAAAATCATAACTGGGGAGATTTCTATTATTAGAAGACTTTTACAATAATCAGAGTCTATGGGTGCCCCTAGCCACCTCATGTTATACCATTCTTTGTGCCACCAAGGATTGAATTTCTAGAGATCATTTGGCAGCTTATGCTAACTGATTAAGAGCACTTAGCCCCCTATAAGAAGGGTACATTTACCCTTAGGCACTTCAAGGTATCCAACTTCACAATTGGGAAGAATGCATTTAGTAAATTAAATGATTGGTTGGGCTAGTACAAGATGAATGCTGACATATATAGATATGTAAATATAGAGGATTTCATTGTTATGGCTAGGAAATATTATACTCCTACTATTCCTATAAGAAATAAGCATGAGCAGTGTCCTTAGGAGGATGTTATTAGAAATATAATAGAGGATGAAGAAGTAGAAAGGAGGGCCCAACAACTCCAAGATCTATCTTCATTGGAGAAACAAGTGAAAAGGAAGAGATTGTATTTTGAAGGTTTATTCCATACATTTCCCTATGTCTAGAGGCTAGATCAAATGATGGAAAATTTCAACACATTGATCAACTCACTTGAGGACCAAGTTGATGATAAAGAAAGGGAGAAGGATAAGCATTCTGAATCAAAGTGTGAAGAGGATAGTGATGGTTACTCAATACATAACCTTCCTACCATAGAACAACCACCTCCTATTGAGAAAGGAGAGGAAAATACAATTATGGATTTGATAGAGCTTCCTAGCTCTCAAAATACTAATGAGCCTCCTTCTAAAAGGCAAAAATTGCAAGTTGGAGAGCCTTCACAAGTAAGAGTTCTTGAGAAGAAAAAGGATAGAGTAGGAGCTCTAATCACTGGAACTAGAGCCTATGATCATCAACTAAGGAAGAAGATCAAAGAGTAAAAGAGAAAAGAAAAGGTAGTAGCAGAGGAGATGGACTTTCCTTTGGCTCTCTGTCAAGATGAAAGAATGCTCTAGTAGGAGGATTTCTTAAAGGATGATGAATTCATAAAGACATATGAATTGAAGAAATTTTTGTTATGGAACAAGCAACAGTAGGTTGCATCAAATGTATAGATCACAGAAGATGGCCAGGTGCCTGATGAAGTCATTCAAGCACTGAAGGATTATGATCCTGAAACTGAAAAGATCACCCTTGAGGAGGCCAGGATGTTAGTAAAGGCTAGTAAAATGCTACTTGTGCCTAGTTGGGATCTTTCTTTAGCGTTAATTATAGACCAAATAAGGAAGCAAGAAAATATAAACTTGTCTTCAGAGACCCAAGTAGGGGATTTAATAAAAGGATCTGGGTATAGCAGTAAGAGTTAGACATTGGCTATGTGGAGCCTCTATCCCAAGGATCATAAGCCTTCCCTTTTGAATATATAGGAGAAAGTGGATGGGGATAAGATTGTTTGGTCTATCCACAACATAGGAGACTTAGAGATCTCACAGGTGCTTACCCATTTTGCAAGGTTGAATGAAGATAAAACAAGACAACTCTTAGATAGGTTCAAGAACATTGTTGAAGATTATAGTGCACTTGTGAAAGATAGAGAAGCGCATATCATAAAAGAAAAGGAATTGGAGAGATATGTGGATGAATTGACTCAACAAATAGTCAATATGCCTGTGATTGCACCCCCACCACCAGAATAGCCCCCTTAGATAGAGATTCAAAATGAAGGTGGAGAAGAAGCTACTGCATTAATAGAATAGGGGAGAATAGAGCAGAATGAGGTTTTTTTTCAAGCCCTGACTAAAGTCTTGTAGCATAGGATAGAAATTTTGAAATAAGAGGTAGATACAGTTTACACTGCCTATAATAAGTTGCCTGGATTGAGAGTAGAAGTAAACAATTTTGTTTCTATTTTGGATACTTATTATGGAACTTGGTTAGCTAGGACCCCTTTTTTTGATAGATTGGCGGTAGTACAACCTCTGAGGACAAATATCTCAGAATCAATTTTGAAAGTAGGGGATGAGATTGAGAAAATAGGTGTGAATTCATCCTTCTTCAAAGGTAAGCCAAATCAGATTGAGGTGAGGGAAATAATGTTTGGGCCAAATTTCAAGAGGTTCATCCCTTAGATTAAGGCAAATGATGAAACACTAAAGGATCTGGATACATGGAGATTAGAATTTGATTCTCTACTACCTAAGAAAGAGGCTCTTATCAATGACAACAATGAATTAGATATGGATTTCTTTAATACAATTCTTGATGAATTTTTTAAAGCTGAGACCTAGTTCATGAAGTTCATTTTAGATATCAAGTAGATAGCTGATGCTAGGTGGGAGAGGTAGAAAAAATAGCTTCAGAGTATTTAGGAATTTCAATGGCCAACTATAGAATAGGTAGTTACATGGGATGACCTCACAAAGCCAAAAAGGAAAAATCCTACAATAGTTGACATTGAAGACATAGAAGAAGAATGAGTTCCAACAATGCACCTGATCCATGAGCACAAGGAGAGAAACTATCATAAAGATAATGATGTAGGTTATCTAAATGGCAGTCATCATTCACATAAAAAATTTAGTAGTTTCTTTGAATACCGGTAGACAAAGGTGCAACTCAAAGGGAAACTCAACAAATGAAGAAACAACTTCTAGCGCCCTTTTCTCTCTTTTTCTGTTACAATTTAATTCTTTTATAATCCAGTGCAAGTCATTATTAGAACCATACGAAGCTTTTTGCATCCTTTTCTCAAGGATTCCAAGATGGTTTCTCTATATATAGAAAGTTCTAATTCATACCAAAAGGTGGTGAAATACTCATTGTAATAGGAGTTTATGAATTTAGTGTTTTGATTCTCAGGAATCCTAGTTTTTTGAATGTACTGATACAAGAAGTTTATCAATAAAATATACTGAAGTTCCATGTATATCTTTTTGTTGTCTTCATGTATGATTGTGATTTCTTTGCGTATTTAAATTTTCAAGGCATTTTAGATACATCTTTCTATAAGGTAGATAGTGAGGTTGAAATTTGAGTTCCTTTCAAGGGAGGGGTAAATCTTGAGTGAGATCTCAAAGATTTCTATATTTGTGCATTAATTTGATGATGCAATATATACATAAAAGGATAATATGTAAGGCATTTTATCTAGGGTTTGGGTGTATTTGAATTGAGAGGTTTTCTATAGATGTTTGTTTATTGACTCTGATGCCCTAGGATTTGGCACTGGTCATTGCTTAGTTTGCATTGTTTTCACCATCAACTAATTTAAACAATGATTTACTTTAAATTTGTGAGAGTTATATGATTAGATCTATATCAATTATATAGGTTACTATTATGATATTTGAAGAATTCAATCTTAAAAGGTAATACCCACCTGTAGCTTAATTCTCAAAGACAAGAGGATTATAAATCCTTAATACTTTAGTGTTTACTATTGGTGATGCATTTGTTGGGACTGGTAGAGTTATGAATCAGAGTTTTTTTGATTAAGTTTTAATCATCTACAATTTTGAATGCTAACAAAAATAGTGACTCTACTGGGGATCTAGAATATTTCTCCAATAAATTTGCTAATAGTTTTCGCTGACTGTTTATTGTTGTATTTGAAGACTAGCTTATCAATATATTCCCACAAATTTGTGGGTGGCAGCTCTAAACTCTGTGTTTACCAGTTGCTGGTCAAAAAATTTGTAAAATTGAGTTTATCTCATCAAAGTAGTATGAGTAAGCCAAGGAATACTAGGTCTTATTATAGGTATCACCCTAAAAGTAGAATGGGTGAGGAATTTCATACACCTAGTAGAAGGTAGTGGTCCAAAAGAGGAACAACTAATAATGATTCCCCTAGACTAGCTCAAGAATATGTTCCAATTCCCACCCAAAATGAAATCCCATCATTTTCTAGGAATCCTGAATTCCTTAGAAGAATGGACCCTGAGTCTGTTAGTCCTCCTTAGGAGGATGAATTTATAGACATTGGTTTCTTTCCTACACAAGAAAATCTAGAGAAAATAGAATATGCTTCTGCTGTTGAAACTGAATCTCATGATTCTAAAAAATTATGGGAATAAATTATTGCTTTAAGGGAGAAGGATCGGGAACAACTTTTGGAAATTACTAAAAGACAAAAGGAGCAGGAACAAGAGATTTATGAGTTACTCATGGAAAGGAAATAACTCATAAGAAAGACAAAAAATAATGAGATCCAAGCAAAAAATCTAAATCAGAAAGTTACTGGTTTAGATAGTGAGTTGTTTGGAGATGTCCAAATTTTGAGACAACAAGTCAATAACAACAAGCCAAATCCTGAGAGAAATGAGTTTGAAGGAAAAGGCCATGTCCTGAGACAGTTGCATCCATCAGAGATCAGGAGGAATGAGGAACTTAGAAGTAAAATGATGGATGCATCCAATTAGAAAAGCTAGAATTAGAGACAACTGCAGATGAGATGAAAAGGAAAATTTCTTTCCTTCATGCTAATATGAATACAAATGCTAGTAGTTCAATCCATGTTGTAAGTGGGCCAATACCAAAGAATCAATTAGCTAGTCCTATGCCTAATACCCAAGCCTCATTCTCCCAGCAAATGGTCCAAAGACCAATTCAAAGTGTAAATCACACAGTCCCATTGGCTGGTAATCTTGCTGGAATTATTGTGCATCAAAATACCAGAGGATATGGAGCCCAAGCTTCACAGAATGTTCAAAGAAGGCCAGTTCATCTAGATAGATACAAGCCATTGTTCTTTGACGGTATTCTTGGTCAACCAAATGTCATCCCAAATGAGTTAAGAGACAAAATCCCTAAATTCACAGGAAATAATGTTATCACATGTGAAGAGCATCTCAAGTATTTTGCTAATAAAATAAAAGATTGTGAGATTGAGAATGAGGATGTTGTCATGAAACTTTTTGTTCAATCATTAGTAGAAGATGCTAGAGATTGGTATAGAGGTTTACCTGAAAATAGTATTACCCATGGGATGAGTTTATAAGAAGTTTTAAAGAATAGTATGTTGAACATGTTAATTCTAGTTAAATGCTAAATGAGTTCAATAATATCAAAAAACATGCAAATGAAAGTATGTCAGAATTCAATGGTAGGTTTCATAAAGCCATGTACAAGTTATTCTAAGTCTTAATATTAGATGATGAAGTTTTTTTGACCACATACTTCAATGTTGAAGAGAGAAAGATTTCTTACCTATTAAGAGACAAAAGTCCATGTACTTTGAGAGATTCTTTCAAATTAGCAATAAATATTGAAAGTAAGAGGAAAGCATCTGGTCAAATGTATAAAAGGGATGAAGGTAGACTATGGAAAGAGATTAGACCACATGTTATGAAACCTCCCAAGGAAGATGACAAGGTTGACAAATTGGCTAGTGTTGTTAAAGATCTTTCTACTAGATTTGATAAGGGTGGGAAGAGTTTCCAAGATAATAGACCACCTTATCAAAAGTAGGAAAGATTCCCTAGGTTACATGACCTACCATATAAAACAAATTGGAAGGATGGGAAGCCTTTTTTTGACAACTGTGATCCACAGAAGGGCAGGGATACACCTGATCCTTTGAAAAGGAATACAACCCACAATGTGGAAACTATTCCATGGTGTGTGGCCTGCAACATGCCTCATTCACCTTTTCAATGTGTTGTTGCTCAAGCTTTATACGATGAGCCAGAAGATTTACCTGCAGGAAACCATGAAGGATCTAAAAATCCTATAGTGAATATGTTCACCACTCAAAGGGTGGAAGAATTTGCCTCTTCAAATGATGAAGAGATATTAGAAGATGTCAACCATAAAAGAATAATTCTCCCTGTCTATGAGCAACAAATATTTTTCCATTTTGATCATCAAGAATCTAATACTAAGACTGGTCAAACAAATATGATTAGACCAGAGATAGAAGGTACTCATTGGAGAAAGCCTAGTAAGGAAGAAATCAAGAACTTGACTATGGCTGCTATTTCTTAGGCTAGATCTTCATACAACTTGAGAAATAGAAAGGTTGATGCAGATCAAGGAGTCCCTAGGTCACTCTTTGTCAAGAATGATCCTCAGAGTAAGGTTTCTCCTAAACCAGTTGCTTCCCCAAGAAAAGATAACAATAACAAGCAACAACCTATTATGGTTCAGAGTGCTAAGAGAAATGAGGAAAATATTATAGAACAGAGAAATAAAAAGGCTCGTGGAAGAAGAGACTTGTCCGATCTTTCTACTGAGGCCCCAACTTTTGACATGAGACATGCTTTGTCTTAGATGAAGGTGTCAATCCCTTTATTAGAGATGTTGAAAATAAAAGAGCATAAGGTAGTAACTTTGGCTCTGATTAATGAACAAGAATGCATTCCTGTAATGTCAAAAAAGATGAAACCAATCGCAGGACCTGAGATGACTAAAGGGTTTTCCAACTTTTGTGTTGGAAATATTGTAACCCAAGAGCCATCCTCCATTGATCCATTTTATGTCACTTTGATTGTGAATAATGTATTGTTAAAAAATTGTATGATAGACTCTAGTGCTACTACTATAGTGATGCCTTACCATGTGATGAAGGAATTAGGACTTCAAGTTGATACATCTAATGGCATATGTTATGCCATGGATAATAGAGTTGTTCTTGTGGTAGGGACTTTGGTTGGAATAGAGGTGAAGATTTTTGCATTTCCTGAAGCCACTTACAAAATGGATATTGTTGTATTTGATATCAAACCCCATTATGGTATGCTACTATTAAGATAGTGGGCAACAGCAGTAGGAGGAAAGTTACAACTAGACCTATCATATGCTACCATACCTATAAATGGTACTAAGGTAAATTTGTATAGAGAACCTCATTCCTTAGTAATGATTGAGATGGTAGCACCAGAGGATCTAAATTTCTATGTTGATATTGATATGGACAACTTTATGATTGAAGAAATAGTGCCACAACTAAAATTTACTAACCCAATTGTTGATGAGTTTCTCTTACAACAAGATGGGCTATGGCAATTGTACTTTGATGGTGGATGTTCTAAAGAGGGCTCAAGAGTAGGTATTTTTCTTATATCCCCTTCATGTACTACTTTTAAACTTATTATTTTTTGTTAACCTTCCAATGCACAAATAATACTACTGAAAATAAAGCTTTGATACTAGGATTAGATATTGCAATCAAACATGGTATAAGATGTTTAAAAGTTTATGGAGATTCCTAGTTAATCATTGCCCAAATTAGATCACAATATGTTGCAAAGGATGACAGACTTAAGTTATATAAATATTTTTTCTGAGATAGGATTGAATTTTTTGATTCTTTCAAAATTCTATGGGTAGAAAGGTCAAAAAACATTATGGCAGACTTCCTTGCAAATGTTGCATCAAAGGGAAATGATGCAACCATTATTGGAGTATCAAAGTTAGAGATAAAGAGTAGACCTTCTGTCCCTGATACTATTTGCAATTGGCAAGCCTTTGAAGATGACAATGACATATTAAGGTTTATTCAAGGTTTGGATTTGTATGATGGTTAGCAAATTGATTTTGATGCTTATCAAGAAATTGTGGATGGAAAAAGTTGTGTCATGGGAAATGAGGTGTACAGTTACCTTCTAACCATATCCCAAAGGATTTAGTTGAGTTAGAAGGCATGTTCAAAATAAATGACAGTCACATGTCCCAGAAGTCAAATGCCAAGGTGGATGACCTAGAAGAATTAAACCTAGGGTTAGAAACTTCCCCTCAAATTGTCTACATTGGGAAATGTCTCAGTAAGGATGTAAGGAATAATTTAGTAAGATTGTTGAAAAGATATAAACATGTATTTTCTTGGTCATATGATGATCTCAAAGCCTATAGGGAAGACTTGTTTCAACATGAAATTCCCCTGAAAGAAGACACCAAGCCTTTTAGAAAAAAGAAAACACCCATTAACCCCTTGTTATCTACTAAAATGCAAATTGAGCTAACCAAGTTAAGGGATGCTAGTATAATTGAGCCTATAAGACATTCATCTTGGGTCTCAAACTTAGTACCAGTCAGAAAAAATAATGGTGACATAAGATTGTGTGTTGATTTCAAAAACTTGAATGTTGCTTCACTGAAGGACAACTATGGACTGCCCAATATGGAGGCTATGCTTCATAAGGTGACTAGTTGTGATCTGTTGTCCATGATGGATGGATTTTCAGGGTATAACCAGGTATTGGTCAAGGAATCAGAGCAATTCAAAACACCATTTATCACTCCTTGGGGAACATATGTGCATGTTTGGATGCCTTTCGATTTAAAAAATGTTGGAGAAACTTTTCAAAGGGCAATGGATGTAGCATTTAAGGACCTTATTGATGTTCTCATGGTTGTGTACCAAGATGTCTTCAATACATATTATAAGAAGGATGAGGATCATTCAAATCACTTAGAAAACGTCATGATCAAAGCTTTGGAGTATGGCATATCTTTAAATCCTAAGAAATGCCATTTTGTTGTCACTGAGGGAAATCTACTAGGTCATATAGTGTCTAAAGAGGGAGTAAGGATTGATCCTGAGAGGGTAGAAGCTATTAAGAGGGTCCCTGCTCCCAAAAATCTCAAAGGTGTCCAATCTTTCCTTGGACAAATAAATTTTGTCAGAAAATTCATTGCCAATTTTGCTGAGCTAGTCAAACCTATTGTCAAGATGCTTAAAAAGGATGTAAAGTTTGTTTGGAGTCAAGAAGCACAAGAGGCCTTTGAGAAAATTAAGCAAACAATTCAAGAAGCCCCTATTCTGACATCTCCTAATTATTCCAAGCCCTTTTCTTTGTTCTCTTTTGAATCATTTCACACCATTGCAACAGTCTTGTTATAAAAGGATGATGAAGGATTTGAGCATCCCATTGCCTTTTTCAACAAATCATTACAGTCAACAGAACTAAATTGTGAACTAATGGAAAAACAAGCCTATGCTTTAGTAAAAGTTGTCAAAGCATTCAGACCTTATCTAGTTTGTGCAAAAGAAAATGCATATGTCCCTCATGCTACAGTCAAGGATATTCTAGTACAAAGTGAGGTCACAGGCCAAAGATGCAAGTGGATTAACAAAATCTAGGAATTTGATTTAGAGATTCACATCACTAAACTTGTTAGAGGTCTAGGACTTGCAAAGCTAATGACTGAAGAGAATATGGACCTGATTTAGGTCAACAATGTTGATACCTATTAGCACCTGCAAAAGGTTTTCATGGCTGCATCATTTTTCTCTAGCCTCTGAATTATTTTCCCTAGCTCTGGCCTTAAACCCTAGGTTCAAAATTCATATTTCTAGTTGTTGGAGGGTAAAACCCTAATTCATCTTGGCCAGGTTCTATTCCTTCATTACCTTTTTTGGGCCACTTAAGTGATTATAGAGCATGTGTACTTTTCATTTCCCAGTTAGTCACTTGATCTCCTTACTAAAATGACATATTCCTTTTCTTCTGGAGATCCCCTGAACCCTTCAGTCACGAGGTCTCTCAATGTCCAAAGAATATTCCTTATCCTTTTGAGACTTAGCGGTTTCCCTTTAGTCACCAAATCTCCAAATATGAAGTAGCGGTTAGCTTCTCTCTCTAGTCGCCAAATCTCTAAGTCCTACAACAGTTATCACTTTTATTCAGTGATTGGGGGACTACTTTGGTTGCATAATCTCATGATTTAGTGGTCAGGCCCTTTACCATTCAAAGATTGAGCAAGGATTGTTGATGAGATGTTGATCATGTAGTTGGCCCTGAGTCTCTAGATCTAACCCAAGGTTAAGAAATGTTCTCGTGACTTGGAGATTGCCTCAGTCACATGTTCTTAGGACTTAACCCTAGTTGAGGAAATGACTTAGAGATTTGGCAAAGTCTTTGGTCGTGTAATCTCCAGGTGGGTGCAAGTTAAGTTAAAGTCAGAATGTGGTTAGTCCCTGACAATTATGTATTTATTTGGTGATCTAGCGACTATGTGGTCGTGTGGTCTCTTGATCCTGGCAATTATTTTCTAGGTGGTTAGTGATTTGGTGACATAGTTTGTCACTGGGTCTCTAGATTTTGGTGGTTGATCCAAAGACTTAAGAATTCACACAGTCACCAGATCTCTAGATCAGCTGAGGTCAGAAATGAGTTGGAGTGGCCAGTTTATGGAACCAATTAGAGTGTGACACATGGCAGTGAGGTGTTGAAAATGGTACAACTTGGTGATGAAGTGGATCAATAGACAAATCATAAGATGCCATGTGTCCAGGTGGGCCCATGTTTCCTAAGCTTAGTCTCTTAGTCACAGGATGCAGATCAAATATTCTTTTCTTTTTGGTGAATGAGCTTTTTCCTTAGTCGGGTGATCTCCAAATAATAATGGAATATTCCCTTTTGAATAGCGATTGTGAAATATAGTTAGTCACTAAATCATGAGATAGTAGGCCCATGTCAGATGAGGATTATGCAGGTGGACCTAATGTTAGAAGTTGCTAAGGTGTTTGATGATTATTGGTCGCAGGACAATGAGTTGGCAGTTGTCAGTGGGCCCAAGGTCTTTAGTTTGTGAAGTAAGTTAAAGATTGACATGATCTCATGGTTGTCATTATACCACTTGGATAAGATGCATGATATTTAAGTTAGCCATATAATGATAGCTATTGATCTCAGTATGCTCAAAGTTTATAAAGAAAAATTTAGTGACCTCGCGACTAAGAGGATTTTCCTCAGTCACGCAATCTCCAGATGAAGTCAAAGGATTCAAGATAGTTAGCTCCCCCTCCGTCGGGTAATCTCCAGATCAGAATGTAGTTAGTGATTTTGTCATGTGACCTGGTAGGTAGTTAGAATTTCTTCAATTGTGTAGTCACTAGATATACCGAGGTTCAAGATGAGTTAAGCTACGAAGCCTGAGAAAAATGAGGAGATATGACAGTCGTGATATAAAGTGAGTCTAGATTTGAATGTTGGCCATTGATGAGCTGTCTCATGCCATGCAAGTAGCTATTTCTTTTAGATTTCAATATTTTAAGGGTTTCTCAATGATTAAGGACTGGTTTTTAATGCTTAAGTGGCTGGATCTGGTAGATATGATTTTTTCAACTATTGTAGAGTGGTCTAGGGAATCTGATGATTGATTGTAGAAGGATTGTACAATGAAGGAGTGGGTAACCAAACTACTTGAGGCATGTTGTAGGTGAGTGATCAGATTGATAAACATGGTAGATTCATGATCTTCGATACATTACTTAGATATTTCTCATTAATGAAGATCATTCTTGGATCTGACCACCTAGTTTTCCTCCAATGTAATAAATTATTGATTAAATTTAGTTGGCTTGGTAGGTAAAACCCTTGCCCTAGTCATCCATAGGTTGTTGCATCTTGATTTTTTGGATTCCAAGATGACTAGTGGTATATATTGAAATAAATTTTATTTTTGTGGGGTTGTTGATGTTATGTTGATGGTCAATGTAAAAGACTGAACAAGGAGAGCCTAGATTTTGGGTTTGTTTCCTAGCATTGTGTTGTTTTGGTAATGTATAGATTCTATAGATTTTAATAAGAACACACTTGAATTCCAATCTCAGATTTATGTTTGTCTTCTTGTTTTGATCTTGGGCTCATATATGTTAATGTCACAAAGTGAGTTAGCATATGGTAGACAAAGAATACTGTGGAATTATCTTTGAGTTCCTAACAAAGGTAGGATTAAAAGTATTTAAGGTAGTTTCAGTGAGTTCATGGTTGGATAGGAATTTGATGATTAGGTTTGGGAGTGAGAGGGATAATAGGAAAAGCACTTATTATAAGTTCAAGAGTGTTTGAGTTAGGATTTTTAGTTGATATATGTTATTGAGTGACTCTATGCCCTAGGTTAAGGCACTGATCAATTCTCTAGAAACAGTTCATCATCATCAATCACACATTTAAATGATAAAATCTTTAAAATCAGTTTGTAAATGATATAAATGCATAATATTTAGTGATTCCTTTCAAGAAGTGAATCAAGGGTACACCTGCCTGAGCATCTAGGCTCAAAGTGTAGGAGGATCCTTGTTGATCCTTGTTAATTGGCCCTTTTCCTTGCAAACTTTAGAGTGGTGATAGAGTCAGTGATATTAGTTTGTCAATCACAGTGTAAACCTACAAGTAGAAAGAGAAGTGATAGCCAAAAAAATGGTGACTCTACTAGGGAGAACAATAATGAAGAAGTACATTTGTTAGGATCTCTGGTTGAGTAAAAAAATTTCAATATTATACTGACTAGATTGATTTGCCCATCCGAGTTTCCAACAAAATGGTGACTCTACTGGGGAGAATCTAGAGAACAAAGTTATTTAGTGGAATTTTGTGTTTCTCCTATGTATTCAGTTGTTTTCTTTAAGATTTTAAAAGATTTCCCATCTTTGGTGGGTGGTGACTCAAAGGCTTAGACCTAGTGCTGTAGACTGTAGACCATGGACAAAAGAAGGAATACCAGGTCTTTTGTCAAGAAGCATCTGAAGGTTACTATGGAACAATTACTTGGAAATGAAAAGAGGAATTGGATTAAGAGAGATAGAGAATCTACTAGTGCTCCCATGAGAGAACAAAGAAATACTAGAAATAGAGCACCACATGCATCCTCTAATGAGGAAGATTCACAATACAAAAGTTCTAAATTAGATAGTGGCCACTCTGAAGACAAATTTTATGATAACCCAAAGGCAATATTTCAAGATAAAGGTTCATTACCTGCTAGATGGGATGTACAAGCTAGAGAAAGGGGTTTTGGACCGAATTTAGATCCTGATGAGGATATGTTTAGAAGGAAACCCATGAGACCAAGACAAGTCCATTTACCATATCAAAACCTTACTGATATGGATTTTTCATCAAGTTCTAAGGATATTATGATAGACCCAGATGACCTAAGTGCACTAAGGTTACAGTTGGTAGAGCAGGATGCCATACACAAGAGCTTACAAAAGGAGAGAGAAGCTAAGAAAGTGAATGCTCTGATAGAAAGATAATCTCTTCTTAGAAAGATTAATGAGTTGAAGGAGAGAAACAAGATGCTTTCCTCTTCTCCTAAGACTTTGCAGCACGATGTCTTTGGTGATCTTGATGCTTTGAGAAGTGAGCAAGAACACTTACTACAATACCATGAGTTTGATAAAGAGGGCCCTGTGGTTAGACAAGTTCAAAGTTATGCTTCCCTCCCTAAAGATAAAGATGGGCATGAGATGACTAAGCCTGCTATTGTTGTTGGTGAAAAAGGAAAGAAAAAGATGGTGGGACACCAAACAAGCAAACCATTGACAATACCAAAGGTCCCACCACCCATTTCAAATAAGGATACAGAGATGGAAAGAAGAAGAAAAGAAGATGAAGACCTAGCAAGAGAATTAGAAAGGGTTGCAATTGAAGCCTCCATTGTAGAAAAAAGAAGAAATATCCAATTCTTGAAGGCTTCATCTGCAAGTATTCTTGTACCATCCACTACTGGTGAACTAGGTATGCCATCTACAACTTCTAATGTTGTTCCACTTGGTAATGTTACTACTAAGATTTCACTTCCTTCTTCATCTGCCAAGATAAATATTGACCCTAAACAACAGTCAAATGCACAAGTAGATGGAAATGTAAATGTAAACATTAATCCTAAGGGGAACAATAGTTCAAGTTTTCAAAGAAGAGCTATGCAACTAGAAGGCTATAGGCAGATTAGTTTTGATGGAATACTAGGCTACCCAAATGATTTTCCAATTGATATAAGAGATAAGGTACCTAAGTTTTCTGGTAACAATTTCATTAGTTGTGAGGAACATCTTAGGTTATTTGTTCATATGCTAAATGATTATGAGGTAGAGCATGAGGATGTCATCATGAAATTATTTGTTCAATCTCTGGTGGAGGATGCTAGAGATTGGTTTAAGAGACTCCCTGACCGATGTATTGACACTTGGGATTCTTTTGAAAAATATTTCAAAGAACAATATGGTGATAGGCCTAATGCTAGTTTCATTTTTAATGATTTCAATACTATAAGAAAAAATCAAAATGAATCTGCAGCTGAGTTCAATATGAGATTTCAAAAGGGAATGCATAAACTATTTCAAGTCATGAGGCTAGATGATAATGTTTGTTTAACCACATACTTCAATGTCTTTGATGGAAATATAGGATACTTGTTGAGAGACAAAGAACCAAGAACTCTCAGAGATTCTTTTAGGATTATTGTCAACATTGAAAACAATATGAAAATTTCAAGGAAATTGGGTGGTAAGAGAGATGATCCAAAGTTGTTTGGAGATAAAAAATATAAAAAGGATAATGAAAGAAATGTTGGAATTAAGAGACAAGAGGAAGACAAATTGGATAAGGTGTTGAATGCATTGAAAGACTTGAAAAAACTTTCCAATAGGAATAATAATACTCTTGCCAATGAAAAGCCTCAATTCAACAATAATTTCAGTAGGTAGAATAGACTACAAAATTACCCCTATAACACCTAGTGGAAGGATGGCAAGCCTATTATCCCTGTTGCAAGAGGAGACAATGATAGGTCTGTCCCTGATCCTTGACAAAAGGCTTTTATAAATGTCATAGAGGATACACCATGGTGTATAGCATGTCAATCCCCTCATTCTATAGAGCATTGTGTAGTTGCACAATCCATGTCAGCATACCAAGATGATAGAACTGAAGAGCTAGATTAGGAAGAAACTCATGATGACATTGGATGCAATATGGCAACTTCATATTTGGGATATGAAGATGATTCTAATGTTTATGAAGAAGCAGATGTATGCCTAAAAAGACACAACAAGGCACTTTTCCATTAGGAGGGGTTTTCTGATAATGATGAAATTGATGAAAAGACATGTAACATGATTTCTTCCTCAGAGCCAGTGAACTTAAGAAGACCTTCAACAGAAGAAATTGCTAGGATCACTGTAGAAATGGTAGCTTAAGTGCAAACTAGAAATATGATAGTAAATGGTACTAGTGGAAAAGCTACAGGAATGTTTATAAAGAACACCAACTTCGAGGAACCTAGTGAAAATAGATCAAAGGGTGATCATCTAGTGAGGTTCAAAAATGTGAAAGGTAAGAAGTGGGAACCTAGGGGAGTTGAAGCTGAAAAGATTGCTGCTGATTGAGACAAAAATCATCAGAGTGAAGTGGAAAAGCCAATTGGCACAATGGCTAGAGCTAAAAAGGTAAAGGTCATAACTACAACCAATATATCAGATAAACAAAAAGACAATAAGGTAGAACAGATTGATTTTCCTCCCTTTGTCCTTGTTGACATGTTTTTTGTGTTGTCTCAGATAACTGTCAAGGTTCCATTGTCAGAATTGTTGAGGATCCTTGAACATAAGGATAGGGCTCTTGCATGGGTAGATAATGTCCATGATAATGATGTTGCATGTAATGAACCTTAGGATAAAGTTTTGAAAGAAGTGGAGGTCCAAGGATTGGTATCTCACATACCACCTATATATTTGGATAACTCTATCAATGCTAGCCTTGAAAACATAGACCCATTCTTTCTAAGTATCATTGTGAATGGGATGAAATTAAGAAATTGTATGATTGATTTAGGTGCTTCCAATACTATCATGCCTTTCAAAATTATGGAAAAGTTAGGCCTCAAAGTTGATATAGTCCAAGGCAGATGTTGTGCAATGGATCAGAGAGAAGTACCAGTCATTGGGACTATAAATGCTATGCCATACAGATTGACAGCCTATCCAAAGAAAGAATTGACTATGAGTGTCTTGGTAGTAGACATTCCACCTCATTATGGGATTCTATTATCTAGGAAATGGAGTGCTGCCATGGGTGGAACTTTGTAGTGCAATTTTTATTTTGTAACTTTCAATTTTGATGGTCAGTCCATTAGGATTGAAAGGGAACCAAGGGTAACTTATATGATTGAAAAGAATATTGATAATGAGGTTACCTACTTTGTAGATATTGATGTCAATGCTTTTAGAGCTGAGGTCAATTTACTTGAGAAGGAGCCTGAAATGCCATGTATTGTTGAAGAGATAGGTTCTGGATCTATGAAGGGTGATTTGTGGGTGATATACTTTGATGGTGAAAGCTACAAAGATGGAGTAGGAGCAGGCATTTTACTCATATCTCCTAGTGGGAGCACTTACAAGTTTTCTTTCACCTTGAGTTTCTCTTGTACCAATAATATAGTAGAATATGAAGCATTATTGCTAGCATTGAAATTGGCACACAAGCATGGAATTAAATGTATAAAAGTTATTGGGGATTTTGAATTGGTGGTCTCCCAAATAAGATCAGTGTATGCTTCAAAGAACAAAAGGTTGAAGCAATATAGGAATGTTGTGTGGGATATGATTAAGCATTTTGATGCCTTCAATATTGCATGGAAGGATAGAAGTAATAACAAGATGGCTGATTTGTTAGCCAATATAGCAATTAACCCTGGTGATATTACTTTTGTTGGCCTCTCTAAAGTTGAAATTCAAACTAGGCCTAGTATACCAGACAATGTTGAGAACTGGCAAGTTTTTGAAGATGACCAGGATATCTTGAGATTTATGAATTGTGAAGACCAATATCATGGTCAGGAGTTAGATTGTTCAGCCTTGGTTGAGATTATAGAAGGAAAGGAGATTTTCCTTGGTAATGAAATCCTGCAACTTAAAACTAACAAGGTTCCCAAGGGACTTGTTCTAGAAAATGTATTTGATAATTAGGATAGAGTTCAAATAGGTGCCAAAAGGGAAGACCAAATGGATTTAGAAGAAATAAATCTTGGTACACAAGAGGCACCTAAGAAGGTCTACATTGGTAGAGAAATGTCTGACAAGGTAAACAAGTCCTTGATTGAGTTATTGAGAAAATTTAGGCATGTTTTTGCATGGTCATATGATGACCTAAAGGTTTATAGAGAAGACTTGTTCCAGCATATTATTCCTTTGAAAGAAGATGCCAAACCCTTTAGGCAAAAACAAAGGCCTATAAATCCTACTTTGGCACCTAAAATGCAAGAAGAATTAATAAAGCTAAGAGATGTTGGAATTATCAAGCCCATTAGGCATTCTTCTTAGGTTTCAAATTTGGTCCCTATTAGAAAGAAAAATGGTGACATCAGACTTTGTGTGGATTTTAGAAATTTGAACATCAACTCATTGAAGGATAACTATCATCTGCCTAATATGGAGGCTATGCTGCAAAGAGTGACCGGATCTAAATTAATGTCTATGATGGATGGTTTTTCTGGCTATAATCAGGTAATTGTAAAAGAATCAGAATAATTTAAGACAGCTTTTACTACACCTTGGGGGACTTATGTTTATGTGAGGATGCCTTTTGGTCTCACAAATGCTAGTGCAACCTTTCAAAGGGAAATGGATGTTGCCTTTTTAGATTTCATAGATGATTTCCTTGTTGTCTATCAAGATGATTTAATTGCATAATCCAAGAAGAAAGAAGACTATTGTACTCATCTAGAAAAAATATTTGTGAGGGCTTTGGAATATGGCATTTCATTAAATCCAAGGAAATGTGCATTTGGTGTGACTGAAGGCAAGTTGTTAGGCCACCTAGTTGGGAAGCAAGGAGTAAAAATTGATCCAGAAAGGGTGGCAACTATTGAAAAATTCCCCAAGCCAAAAAATGTTAAAGGAATTCAATCTTTCTTTGCCCAGGTGAATTTCTTGAGAAGATTTGTTCCAAATTTTTTTGAAGTTACTAGGCCAATATCCAAGATGTTGAAGAAATGATATGAGATCAAGTGGGAAGGTGAGCCTGATGAATCTTTCAAGAATATCGAGCAGGCTATCAAAGATGCACTTATGCTTAAAGCACCTAATTACAGTATCCCAATACACATTTTTTCCTTTGTATCTTTCCATACTGTTGTTGCAGTCTTACTGCAAAAGAATAATGAGGGTTATGAGCAGCCTATTGCATTTTTTAGTAAATCATTGTAGACTACTGAACTAAAATATGATATCAATGAAAAACAAGCATATGCATTGGTCAAGGCTATCAAGGCTTTTAGATGCTATTTGATGGGAGCAATTGTGATTGCTTTTGTGCCAAGTGCTGTAGTAAAATATATTTTTTCACAGCAAGAGGTGTCTGGAAGGAGATGCAGATGGATAAATAGAATTCAAGAATTCAACATTGACATCCAGGTTACCAAATTGGTCAGAGGACAAGGATTGGCAAAACTAATGGCTCAATCCAATCTTGATGCAAGTCAAATAAACCAGACTAAAATTGATTATACTTGTGATATGGATGATTGTATTTGGTATCAAGATATTATCTTTTACTTAAGAAACATGAGATGTCCAATAGGGATGGATGACAATAACAAAAGGACATTGAAGTTACAAGCCATCAAGTATGTGATTATAAAATGCAAGTTATATAAATAAGATTTAGATTGCATACTTTTGAAATGTGTTGATGAAAATCAAGCTAACAAGTTGTTAAAAGAAATGCATGAGGGAGTTTGTGGAGGACATTATATGGATAGAACTACTGCTCAAAAGTTCTTGAGAGTAGGATTATGGTGGCCCACAATCTTTGAAAGATGTAGAGCAACTGGTAAGAAGGTGTGATGCTTGTCAAAGATTCTCTGGTAAGCTTAAATTTTTAGGTAATGTGCCCTTGAGGCTAGTTGAAGTGCAGGCTCCTTTCCAATAGTGGGGAATAGATTTCATAGGGTAAATACCAAACAAGTCTAGTGGGGACACTCTTGGAACTTAGTTGCTACTGATTATTTCACTAAGTGGGTAGAGGTTATACCTACAAGAAATGCAACTAGTAAGGTGGTAATTGATTTTCTCTTGAATAATATTGTTACAAGGTTTGGTTGCCCTAAAAGGATAGTTAGTGATAATGCAATGTGCTTTAGGTCTGCTAAGTACAAAGAATTCTACAAGGGTTTAGGAATCTAGATGTCATAC
Organism: Chamaecyparis obtusa; assembly: GCA_027943335.1. NCBI lineage: Eukaryota > Viridiplantae > Streptophyta > Pinopsida > Cupressales > Cupressaceae > Chamaecyparis > Chamaecyparis obtusa. Next base: position 1,980,307 of record BSBK01001707.1, read on the forward strand.
TCTTCACCTTATCATCCATAGGGAAATGGACAGGCTGAATCAACCAATAAAAGTTTGGTTATGATCCTCAAGAGGATTCTTGAAAAGAATAAAAGGACATGGAATTCAAAATTCCCATTAACTGTATGGGCTGATAGGGTAACTATGAAAAAGGCAATTGGTTGTGCACCATTTGACCTGGTGTATGGGATACATGCAAGGATGCCTCAAAATAACTTATTGAGAATGTATAAGTTTTTTCAATTATATGATGATGATATAGATGATGAAATGCAATTAAGAATTGAAGATCTCATCAGGTTGGATGAAACTAGAAGAGAATCAGCCTCAAAAAATGCCAAGTTGCAATTACAAGTTAAAAATCTGTATGACAAAAAGACTATTGAAAGGAAGTTCAAACTTGATGACTTGGTATTAATCTGGAATGCTAGATTGGAAGATAAAGGGAAACATGGAAAATTTGATCCAGTCTGGCTAGGACTGTATCAAATTCACGAAAGATGGTGACATGATTCTTATATTGTCAAAGAATTAAATGGTGATATTCAAGAATTTCCAATTCATGGACAATTCTTAAAAATACTTAAATTGAAAGTATTTCTCTTTCCATGAATAGTAGTTAGGTCTGTACATGTTGTAAATTTTGTAGAGGTGTGCTTGCTCCCTGTTTCTTTTCATCTTAGTTTGTAGGGTTTTGTCCTATTCTCTTTGTTATTCATGCCTTTTCTAGTAGGTGGTCTACTCTCCCAAAAGATTCTAAATTCTTGCATGGGCACAAGTTACCCATCATCCCCAGACAGAGCCACTATTATCACCTACAAAAGGTTTTCATGGGTACATCATTTTTCTCTGGCCTCTGAATTATTTTCCCTGTCTTTGGCCTTAAACCCTAGGTTCAAAATTCATATTTCTAGCTATTGGAGGGTAAACCCCTAATTAATCTTGGCCAGGTTCTATTCCTTCATTACCTTTTTCGGGCCACTTAAGTGATTATAGAGAATGTGCAATTTTCATTTCCTAGTTAGTCACTTGATCTCCTTATCAAAATGACATATTCCTTGATCTCCTTATCGAAATGACATATTCCTTTTCTTCTGGCAATCCCCCAAAGCCTTCAGTCATGAGGTCTCTCAATGTCCAAAGAATATTCCTTATCTTTTAGAGACTTAATGGTTGCCTTCAGTCGCCAAATCTCTAGATATGAAGTAGCGGTAAGCTTCTCTCCCTAGTCGCCACATCTCTAAGTCCTCCAGCGGTTAGCACTTTTATTCGACAATTGGGAGATTGCTTTGGTTGCGTAATCTTGTGATTGGGCAGTTAGGCCCTTTACCATTTAGAGATTGAGCGAGGAGCATTGATGAGATGTTGATCATGTGGTTGGCATTGAGTCTCCAGATCTAACCCAAGGTTAAGAAATGTTCTCACGACTTGGAGATTGCCTCAGTCGTGTGTTCTTGGGACTGAACCCTAGTTGAGAAAATGATTCAGAGATTTGGTGAAGTCTTTGGTCGTGTAATCTCTAGGTGGGTGCAGGTTAAGTTAAAGTCATAATGTGGTTAGTCCTCCGTGGTTATGTATTTATTGGGCGATCTAACAACTATGTGGTCATGTGGTCTCTTGATCTTGGTGGTTATTTTCCAGGTAGTCAGTGATTCAATGACACAATTTGTCGCTAGGTCTCCAAATTTTGGTGGTTGATCCAAAGAATTGAGAATTTACATAGTCGTGAGATCTCCAGATCGGCTGAGGTCAAAAATGTGTTCGAGTGGCCAATTTGTGAAACCAATCAAAGTGTGACATGTGGCAGTGAGGTGTTCAAAAGGGTATAGCTTGGTGATGAAGTGGATCAATAGAAAAATCATAAGATGCCACATGTCTAGGTGGGCTCATGTTTCTTGAGCTTAGTCTCTTAGTCACAGGATGCAGATCAAATATTCTTTTCTTTTTGGTGATTGAGCTTTTGCCTTAGTTGGGTGATCTCCAAATAATAATGGAATATTCCCTTTTGACTGGTGATTGTGAAATATAGTTAGTCACTGAATCGCGAGATGGTAGGCCCACATCAAATAAGTATTGTGTAGGCGGACCTGATGTCAAAAGCTGTTGAGGTGTCCAATGATTATTGGTCGCAGGATAGTGAGTTGGCAGTTGTTAGTGGGCCTGAGGTCTTTAGTCTGTGAAGTAAGTTAAAGATCAACATGATCTTATTGTTGTCATTATACCACTTGGATAAGATGCATGATATTTAAGTCAGTGGTATAATGACAACCATTAATCTGAGTATGCTTAGAGTTTATAAAGAAAAATTTAGTGACCTCGTGACTAAGAGGATTTTCCTCAGTCGTGCAATCTTCAGATGAAGTCAAAGGATTCAAGATAGTTAGATCTCCCTTAATCAGGTAATCTCCAGATCAGAACGTAGTTAGTGATTTTGTCTCATGACCTAGCAGGCAGTTAGAATTTATTTAGTCGTGTAGTTGCTAGATATATCGAGGTTCAAGATGAGTTAAGCTATGAAGCCCAGGAAAAGTGAGGAGATCTAACGGTCGTGATATAAAGTGAGTCCAAATTTGAACGTTGGCCATTGATGAGCTATCTCACACCATGCAAGTAGCCATTTCTTTTAGATTTGAATATTTTAAGGGTTTCTCAGCAACTAAGGATTGGTTTTTAATGGTTAAGTGACTAGATTTGGTAGATATGATTTTGTCAACTGTTACAGAGTGGTCCAGGGAGTCTAATGATTGATTAGAGAAGGATTGTACAATGAAGGAGTGGGTAACTAGACTACTCGAGGCATGTTGTAGGTGAGTGATCAAACTAACAAACATGGTAGATTCATGATCTTTGGTACATTACTCAGAGATTTCTTATTAATGAAGATCATTCTTGGATCTGACCACCTATTTTTCCTCCAATGTAATAAATTCTTGATTAAATTTAGTTGGCTTGGTAGGTAAAACCCTTGACCTAGTCATCCGTAGCTTGTTGCATCTTGATTTTTGGGATTCCAAGATGACTAGTGGTATATATTAAAAGAAATTATATTTTTGTGGGGTTGTTGATGTTATGTTGATAGTCAATGTAAAAGACTGAACAAGGAGAGCCTAGATTTTGGCTTTGTTTCCTAGCATCGTGTTGTTTTGGTAATGTATAGATTCTTTAGATTTTAATAAGAACACACTTGAATTCCAATCTCAGATTTATGTTTTTCTTCTTGTTTTGATCTTGGGCTCATATATGTTAATGTCACAAAGGGAGTTAGCATATGGTAGAAAAAGAATATTGTGGAATTATCTTTGAGTTCCTAACAAAGGTAGGATTAAAATTCTTTAAGGTAGTTTTAGTGAGTTCATGGTTGGATAGGAATTTGATGATCAGGTTTGGGAGTGAGAGGGATAATAGGCAAAGCACTTATTCTAAGTTCAAGAGTATTTGAGTTAGGATTTTTAGTTGATATATGTTATTGGATGACTCTATGCCCTAGGTTAAGGCACTAATCCATTCTCTAGAAGCAATTCATCATCATCAATCACACATTTAAATGATAAAATCTTTAAAATGAATTTGTAAATGGTATAAATGCATAATATTTAGTGATTCCTTTCAAGAAGTGAATCAAGGGTACACCCACCTAAGCATCTATGCTCAAAGTGTAGGAGGATCCTTGTTGATCCTTATTAATTGGCCCTTTTCCTTGCAGACTTTGGAGTGGTGATAGAGTCAGTGACATTAGTTTGTCAATCATAGTGTAAACCTGCAAGTAGAAAGAGAAGTGATAGCCAACAATACCCATGAAGGAGCTATCACTAGCATTGAGATGCAATGCTGGTATACAAACATTGTATTCTTTTATCAAAAATGCTATTTCCCCAAAGGGTCTTAATGATAATCAGAGAAGAAGCCTTAAGTTGCAAGCCCAAAGATATATACTGCTACAAGGTGACTTGTATTGGAAAGATAATGATGAGAGCTTGCTTTTATGTCTAGACAAAGGACAGTCTGAGAGGATTTTAAAAGAAATACATTCTAGAATGTGTGGAGGACACCATTCAGCTAGAGCATCTACTCATAAAATTTTGAGGGCTAGATATTATTGGCCTGTGTTGTTCAAAGATACTCATGCATTTGTCATAAAGTGTGAACCATGCCAAATGTTCTCAAATAGGTTGAAGTTTTGAGGAGCTTTGATGTTGAACCCTATAGTGGTAGAAGCTCCTTTCTCTATGTGGGGTATAGATTTCATTGGGGAATTTAATGAGAAATCCAGTGGAGGACATAGTTGGATACTTGTAGTAACTGACTACTTTACCAAGTGGATTGAAGAAATCCCAACAAAAAAAGCTACAAGCACAGTGGTTGTTGAATTCTTGATGAAGAATATTATTAAAAAGTTTGGTGTTCCTGTCAAATTAGTGATGGACAATGCCATGAGTTTTAGATCAGAAGAATTCAAGGATTTCTATTCAAAAATGGGCATAGTAATGTCATATTCATCCCCATATCACCCACAAGCTAATGGGCAAGCGAAATCAAGCAATAAGAGCATTCTGCAAATCCTGAAGAAAACTTTAGAAAAGAACAAAAGGACCTGGCATTCAAAACTAAAATTAGCTTTATGGGTAGATAGGATTATAGAAAAAAAAAGCTACAGGAAAGTCTCCTTTTGAAATGGTTTATGGTATTAAATCAAGGCTTCCTGTGAACAAATTACTGCCTATTCACAAATTTATACAAGAGGAAGATTTGGAAATGTCTAATCCTCTAGAAAATGGGATGATCCAGCTTGTTGAACTAGATGAAATAAGAAGAGAAGGTCAAAAGGAAAATATCAAACAATTACAAAAGGTGAAGTATCTGTTTGACAAGAGAGCAACTATCAAGAAGTTCCAGCCTAAAGATTTGGTCCTTCAATGGAATGCAAGAAGTGAGGATAAGAAAAAACATAAAAAATTTGAATCATTATGGTTAGGTCCTTATATTATCCATTAGGCTCATGGAAAAGACTCATATTTTCTAAGAAATATGAATGGTGAAGAACGGGAATTTCTAGTGCATGGACAATTCGTAAAAAATTTCTTCAATTGAAATAACTTTTGTTCCCTGCAAAGTAGTTTTGTAGTGTACACATGTGTTTTTATTTCAAGCCATGTGTTATTTTCTTGCAGTAGGTTAAGTTTGGTTTGGTTTTCTACCCAAAGATTCTGGTTTCTTTCTATAAATTGACATTCAAGCATCCTCAGAGAGAACCACTATTGGTAGTATTTTCAATTTTGAAGGTTACATTTTTGAAGTTTTTCTTCTCTGAAAGTTTTCCCTATTTTTGTGTTAACTCTCTTGCAATTTTCCTTTCCCAGAGTTTGAACTATGTTCATAATGGTAAAAAACCCCAAGTGTTAGGTCATAAAGGTCCAAAAAACCCTAGAAAAGCCTAACTGGGTTCTATTTTGCTGTTACTTTTTTGAAATCACTTAACAAGCCTTTAAGCATGTGCGCTTTTCTTTTCCCAATTAGTCTCGTAGTCTCCTAATAATTTTAGCATATTCCTTTTAGTCTGGTGATTCCTTGAAACCCTTTGTCACATGATCTCTTTAAGTTTTGAGAATATTCCTTTTCTTCAAGTGACTCAGTGAAGTGCCTTTAGTCAGGTAGTCTCTGAATGACCCCATGGAGAATTACGAGATCTAGCGACTATATTGTTTAAATGTTTCAGAGTGACTATAGTCACCCAGTCTCTAGATAAAAAATACCTTTAGTCAGGTGATCTCTCAATAAAATGATGAAGTGATAAAATATTCAGTAATTATGAGACTAACTAGTAGTCATTGAGTGTCCAAATGAAAGATAACGGTGTATTTTCCTTTAGTCGCTAGGCCTCTAGGTTCTCAATCAGCTAGTTTATTTATCCAGTGACCCAGCAATTGTAGTAGTTGTGTATTCTCATGATTCTAGCAGTTATGTTTTAAACATTCAATGATCTAGCAACACAATTATCTCTTGATCTAATGATGCAGTGGTTAAGTCATAAAGTATCTAGTGACTCAGCGAGGACCGTAGGATGAAGGAAAGATCAATGATTGGTACTGAATCTCATAATTTAACTAAGGTTAAGTGAGTTATCTGGCAACTTGGTGAATAAAGGTTTTCACGTGGTCTCTAAATTTAACTAGTGTAAAGGAAAATATTAAGAGACTGTGAGACATCTCCAGTCACATATTCACCAAAAGGTGATGAGTTAAGGTAAAGGTTTTCACAGAATAAACATGAACCGTTGATGCAGTCTTGATTGGGCGGTGGTCGCGTTATCTCCTAATCAAACCATGGGTCAAGGAAAAATTTAGTGACAATGAGAATTACTTTGTCACACAGTCTCCAAATCAAACCCAAGTTAGAGAAAGTACTAAGTGACTGGGAGGTGACTTTAGCTACACAATCACCAGATGACTAAGGGTTGAGTGCTTGCCGAGGTCAAAAGAATGAAAAATAATATGGATTCGGTTGCCAAATTTGATGACGTGTTTGTCCCTGATTGGTCACTGAATAAAATAAAAGAAATAATAATCTTTCAAGGATTATGAGATGGATTATAGTCATTGAGTCTCCAGAAGCAATGAATCAAAGATATTCTACTTTTAGTCACTAGATCTTGTAATTGGTTCAGTCTCTAGATTTCTTGAGAAAGTCAAAGTCCGAGTGAAGTTTATGAGATTAAGAGACTACAGTTGATTATCTTCTTCAAATTAAGATCTAATGGTTATCTCTTAATTGCTTAATAAAGATGATGTCATCCAAAAACTATAGAGACTGAGCGACTACTATCAAATTAAGATCATGTGGCTGTCATGAAGTCACGAGATGGAATGAGGATTTGAAGATAGTTATAGTGATTTAGAGACTTCTCTTTAGTCACTAGGTCTCCAAATGGGTGAAGTCAGGTAGTCTCTAGAAGAACTTTGAAAAGTCAACAAGTTCTAGCAATTAAGAGACTCACTACAGTCGCTAAGTCTCCCAATGAGAAGTAAAAATGTAATAAGACTTGGAAAAGATGGTTTCCACTAGGTCTTAGGATAAAATTAATAAGCAATACATTCTGCAGTGACTGGGAGATAGACTATAGTCACTGGATCTCATAATAAAAAATTAAAGCTTCAAAGGGTTGCTAGATTGTGAGACAAAATCATAAAAAGCCAAATCATTTAGTGACTATGATTTATGACTATAGTCTCCAGGTCTCGTGATAAAATTTAAAAGATAAAATCATCTAGTGACTGATGATTTTCCTTTAGTTGCCAAATTTTTGAAGCTATTAAAAAAGTGCCAAATCTTTGAGCGACTGGGAGACTAAGTGTAGTCGCTAGGTTGCCATAAATCAAAATTTGATTGCCTGTCACTTTCTTAGCTCACGACTAGTGAATTGAAGCTCAAAATGTGCCAAGTAATGGTGAAAGTGACATGAATTAAAAAGTTTGAGTCTCAAATGGTTTAATGCAATAAATTCTTTAGAATACATATAGTTAACTATCACTCATTCTAAATTCACCAAGCATTCCAGATTGCCAGAGCTGAAGAATTATGAGAATTGCTGAGTTTTTCAGCAATTAAAAGGTTCAGTAAGTTCTAAATTTTTAGAAGAATTTTTATCTACAGTCAAGATGAGTCAACCAACAACTAGTGGAGCTTCCACCAATAAGGGGTCCAAAGAAAAAGTGAAGAAAAGTTACTCAGATGAATTTCTCACTTTTCTGCTTGGGTCCTCACAAAACAAAAAGGTTAGTGAAAATTTTTTTGTTGATGATCTAGGTTACTGTAGAGATGCGAAGATAGGTGATTTGTCTGGAATATGTCTATTTAGGTATTTTTATAAGAATTTTGATAGTCTAGTACTCATTTCAAACCCTTGGACCTCCAAGTTGGCTAGGTTGATAGTACCTGATGTTTTCCTGGATGTAGACTTTCTCATAGATTTGGCTAACAGATATGACCCTTTATCAAAAACAATAAGGAAAGGGGATATCTCTGCTCTAGTCACACTAGATAGAAATTCATTTATGAAGGCTTTCAACATTCGCATTCCAATGACCACAAAGATCAATTTGCAGGCCCAAGAAAATAGATACATTAGGGATTCAACCCTAGTTTCTAGGGAAATTCAGAGTCATGTCCCAAGAGCAAACAAAAACTACATTGCTGCAATAGCAGGGGCTGCTCCATATTTTTACAAGGATTTGAGCTTCTATATTAAGTACATTGCATATGGATTATGTAGAGTGCTAGGAGTAGATGGTAGTGTAGAGAAGATTTCATCTGATATCTTAATGTTGGTATTAGATTCACAAAGTATTCATGTAAGCAAGGGAGATGACTACATTGGGTATATCATAAATAAGATGCATGAAGGACTCAAGGCAATCAGGAAGAAGGAGCCTTCACCCAGATTTATGAATTATTCATTATTAATGCATCTCATTTTTTATTAAAATCACAATATTATGGACTTACAGTACCTCAAGCCTCAAATGATGTGGAATGGTTAGCCTAATCCAATTTAGTTTTGGATAAGGGCATGGAGTTTTACTTCCATAGAGTGTGACTTTTTCCCTTATAGAATTGGATGGTATAGCCACTTTTATTCAACTTAGGACTAAATCTTTTTAGGCTACCAATCAAAGCTTTTCAATTACTAAGGCCTCAACAATTTGTTGATAAGTGGAGTAAAAATCATAACTGGGGATATTTCTACTACGAGAAGACTTTAGAAATAATCAGAGTCTATGGGTGCCCCCAACCACCTCATGTTCTACCATTCTTTCTGCTACCAAGGATTTCATTTCTAGAGATCATCCGGTAGCTTATGCTAACTAATAAAGAGCACTTGGCCCCCCATAGGAAGGGTACATTTACCCCTAGGCACTTCAAGGTATGCAACTTCACAATTGGGAAGAATGCATTTAGTAAATTAAATGATTGGTTGGGCCAGTACAAGATGAATGTTGGCATATATAGATATGTAGATACAAAGGATTTCATTGTTATGGCTAGGAAATATTATACTCCTACTATTCCTATAAGTAATAGGCATGAGCAGTGTCTTGAGGAGGGCGTTATTAGAAATATCATAGAGGATGAAGAAGTACAAAGGAGGGCCCAACAAATCCAAGATCTATTTTCATTGGAGAAACAAGTGAAAAGGAAGGGATTGTCTTTTGAAGGTTTCTTCCCTACATTTCCCTACCTCTAGAAGCTAGATCAAATGATGGAAAATTTCAGCACATTGGTCAATTCACTTGAGGACCAAGTTGATGATAAAGAAAGGGAGAAGGATAAGCATTTTGAATCAGAGTGTGAAGAGGACAGTGATGGTTATTCAATACATAGCCTTCCTACCATAGAAAAACCACCTCCTATTGAGCAAGGAGGAGAGGAAAATACAATTATGTATTTGACAGAGATTCCTAGCTCTCAAGATACTAATGAGCCTCCTTCTAAAAGGTAGAAATTGCAAGTTGGAGAGCCTTCACAAGTAAGAGTTCCTGAGAAGAAAAATGATAAAGTAGGAGCTCTAATCACTGGAACTAGAGCCTATGATCATCAACTAAGGAAGAAGATCGGAGAGGAAAAGAGAAAACAAAATGTAGTAGTAGAGGAGATAGAGTTTCCTTTGGCTCTCTATCAAGACAAAATAATACTCGAGCAGGAGGGTTTCTTAAAGGATGATGAATTCATAAAGATAGATGAATTCAAGAACTTTCTCTTATGGCACAAGCAACAATAGGTTGCATCAAATGTACAAATCATAGAAGATGGCTAGGTGCCTGATGAAGCCCTTTAAGCACTGAAGGATTATGATCCTGAGACTAAAAAGATCACCCCTGAGGAGGCCAAGATGTTAGTAAAGGCTAGCAAAATGCTACTTGTTCCTAGTTGGGATCTTGCTTTAGCATTCATTATAGACCAAATAAGGAAGCAAGAAAATATAAACTTGTCTTCAAAGACCCAAGTAGGGGATTTAATAAAATGATTTGGGTATAGCCCTAAGAATTAGGCATTGGCTATGTGGAGCCTCTATCCCAAGGATCAAAAGTGTTCTCTTCTGAATATACAAGAGAAAATGGATGGGGATAAGTTTGTTTGGTCTATCCACAACATAGGAGACTTAGAGATCTCACAGGTTCTTACCCATTTTGCAAGGTTGAATGAAGAAAAAAAAAAGCAACTCTTAGATAGGTTCAAGAACCTTTTTGAAGATTATAGTGCACTTGTGAAAGATAGAGAAGTGCATATCATAAAAGAAAAGGAATTAGAGAGGTATGTGGATGAATTGACTCAACAAATAGTCAATATGCCTATGATTGCACACCCACCACTAGAACAAACCCCTCAGATAGAGATTCAAAATGAAGGTGGAGAAGAAGCTACTGCATCAATAGAATAGGGCAGAATATAGCAGAATAAGGTTTTTTCTCAAGCCCTGACTAAAGTCTTGCAGCATAGGATACAAATTTTGAAAGAAAAGGTAGATATAGTTTACATTGCCTATAATAAGTTGCCTGGATTGAGAGTAGAAGAAAATAATTTTGTTTCTATTTTGGATACTTATTATGGAACTTGGTCAGCTAGGACCCATCTTTTTGATAGATTGGTGGTAGTACAACCTCTGAGGATAGATATCTCGAAATCAGTTTTGGAAGTAGGGGATGGGATTGAGAAAATAGGTGTGACTTCATTCTCTACTACCTAAGAAAGAGGCTCTTATCAATGACAATAATGAATTGGATATGAATTTCTTTAATAAATTCTTGATGAAACCTTTAAGGCCGAGACAGAGTTCATGAAGTTCATTGCAGATATCAAGCAGATCATTGATGCTAGGTGGGAGAGACAAAAAAATAGCTTCAGAAAATTAAGGAATTTCAATGGCTAATTGAAGAATGGGGTAGTGACATGGGATGATCTCACAAAGAAAAAAAGGAAAAAGCTTGCAACAGTTGACATTGAAGACATAGAAGAAGAATGAGTTCCAGCAAGGCACCTGATCCATGAGCACAGGGAGAGCAACTATCATAAAGAGAATGATGTAGGTTAGCCAGATGGTAGTCATCATTCACATAACAACTTTAGTAGTTTCTCTAAATACCGATAGACAAAGATGCAAGTCAAAGGGAAACTCAATAAATGAAGAAACAACTTATGGCGCCATTTTCTCTCTTTTTCTGTTACAATTTAATTCATTTATAATCTAGTGCAAGTCACTATCAGAACCATCTGAAGCTTCTTGCATCCTTTTCTCAAGGATCCCAAGATGGTTTCTCTATATATAGAAAGTTCTAATTCACACCAAAAGGTGGTGAAATACTCATTTTAATAGGAGTTTATCAATTTAGTGTTTTGATTCCTAGGAATCCTAGTTTTTTTAATGTACTGATACAAGGAGTTTAGCAATAAAATATACTGAAGTTCCACGTATATCTTTTTGTTTTCTTCATGTATGATTTTGATTTCTTTGTGTATTTAAAATTGCAAGGCATTTTAGATACAGCTTTCTACAAGGTAGATAGTGTTGGCATTAAGTATGTTTTTCATTAGTGACAACACTTATTCAAATTCTATGTTCTTACCGAGCTTCGTAATGTTTACCGAGCAATCCAAGAAGAAAAAGCTTTGCAGTGCTTATCGAGTTATCATTACCAAGTGATGAGATGAGTAGTGTTTACCGAGTGCTAGCATAGTAAACAGGGAATTCAGTTTCTACCAAGTGACACTATATCTACCAAGTCTCTAGTGTATACCGAGTTCGAAACTATGACCGAGTGGTTAGTATGGACTAAGCCTCCACTCCTACCAAGAGCATGATGATGCTGAGTATTGAAGTGGATGCTGAGTATCAGAAAGTCACCGAGTTAGTTTGCAGGAACTTTGTAACTACATTAGGGCGACCCAGTAATACTTATGTTGACTTGTATTTTAGCAGCTGACTTTGTAATTATTTTGGATTGATATATAAGCAATGTTTTTGTTGCCTCACTTTTCACCCCATACCTATGTTGTTAAAAGTGAAAGATCTTGCAGTCATAGTCATGTCTGGTCTAGTTAGTGTCTAGGTCTAACTCCTTCACAGGTAGGCTATCATTGTCGGGTTTCCTTTTCTCTTGCCCTCTCATTTATAAGCCAGGTGGGTTGGTTCAAAGTGTTGTCATGTTGGGTAAGTGATAGTTCCTAACCCGGCAAAGATATCATGTTTTCAATAATTATCTTCTTAGATGAAGGATGATTGTGAAGTTGTGATCTCCAGGCATATACTGGGGATCTGATGAAAGTCTTCTCATCTGAATGATGCAGTAACAAGTCTAGCATTTGAAATTTTAGAGATTCACTCCATGGGGCAGTGTGTACAATCCATTTGATAAGACTTCTCTTGTCTTAATGTGTACACTGGTTATAAAAGTAGAGCTTGCAAGTGGAAGGCTTTGATTATATTAAAACTCTGCAAATTTAGAAAATCTCAAGGAACATGAGCAATCTAATATGGTTCCAAAGTGTGATCAGAAGAAACATTAGATACAATGATGGTGCATTCAAAAAGGTCTCATTTTAGGCTCGGGTCATGGCTCTTGTTTGAGCTTGAAATCATATGAAGCTGTGGTTTATTGAAATGCAAACAGCCAACTCTCAGAAGACTATTGGTTGGAATGATTTAATATGATCATGTAATAGCTTTAAAGTGGCTAAAGGATTGAAAGTTTAAGAGTTTTTAATAATTTTTAGATGCAGAAATGGTTGTTAGAAGGTGTGTTTGACAAACCATAAAAGTTGATGTTTTATACAAAATGAAAGCATGAATCGATTCTCTAGGATTAAACGGTTCAAATGAAGAAAATGACATTCAATTTGGTGGTGAAATAGCAAAGATTCTAAATCAATGATAGCCGCTATCCCTCGATGTTGTGGAAGATCCTTTTCAACAAGGTGGGATCTTCCCACGTGTACATGTGGACCCCTTCATAGAAGTGCATTCTTATGCTTCAAATCGACAGCTCCCGCCATCCCGCTATGGTATCGGAGATCCTCCAAGGCAGAGCAATCGCATGATCGTAAGAGTTTAAAAAATGCTATGCGATCATGCGAGATGAAGACACATGGAGTGGTGGGCCCGAGAGAGAGTATTTTCATCGAGATTGGGTTAAAAGAGAGCATCATTTATTATTAAAGTATTCAATATCAATATGAGGATCGAGATTCCAAATCAGCGGTTCTCACTTTGTCACTAAGCCATGGAAGATTCATTGTGACTTAGCAGGATCCTTCCACATGGAGCAGTGGGTCCAAAGGTGTTTATATTGTGTGGTATTCTAAAGGAAGATCAACAGTCCCTACTTTGTCAATATGGTGTGGGAGATTGATTGCAGCAAAGCAGGATTGTGACACGTGTCTAGCGCATAAATAAAAAGCAATTAAAAGATTATAATTTTAAAAGTATTCAGCATGCAAAAAGTTTGTTTCATGCATAATGATGTCATGCCACATCTTCAAGCTCATGTTGATTAGTGAAAGCCTGTTCATTTCATCTTCCCGAAGGCAGGATAGATGAAAAGACATAGTCTTTTGGCTCTTTGAATTGTAGTTTCGAAAGTGGTCTCCAGTCTTTCCAGATTCTGGAAGCTAAAACACTTCATATTCCCATAAAAGTTGTATTTTGTAATCCCTATATAAACTTTTATAAATGAAAATAAAAGGGTCAGAAAATTGCTGATGTAACAAGACTTGATATTGCAGAGTCAATAAAGGGTGTTTTTATGTCAATAATTTATGTTCCAATTAGTTAATTAGTTGGTTTATTCTCTTAATCTGAGTTATGATAAGAATGAAAGGATGTTTTAGTCTTTTGTTGCAAGGATACAAATGAACCTCAGTAGGATGTGCTATGGGAAGTTCAGAGGAGAACTAATTAGTTATTGTTTCTATGTTTCTTTCTTTAAAATCTGAATTGTAGGAAGAGAGGAAGGATGTTTCATTCTTCTTGTGATGAGGATGTGAATTAACCAAAGTAGGATGTGTTGTGGGAGATTCAAGGAAGGATTCATTAGAGGCTCTTTATATTTCATTTACATTTTTGTAGGTAGTTACTAAGCTTCTAAATTCATAGGATTTGTGAGTTTGCTGCTTGGTTTTAGATTAGAATGCTTTTCCTGCCTGGACTAAGTTCTGGCTAGACTTAGTTTGGTTTGCCTCTTCTGCTCTCGGGTTAAGAGAATACCTAGATTAGATTTAGGAATCAAACATAATTCTTTGAAAATCATTCACATAAGGAGCTGTACGTATAAATTTAGAGAAAAGCCAGTCATGAAAAGATGGCTTTTCAACTATTGTAAGCAGGTTTTGTTCATCATTTGGGCATTAAGAGTCATATTGTCACAAAGAACAAGAAAGGATGAATATGTTTACTAACAAATTTATGGCGACTCTACTGGGGAATTGGAAAAGAAGACCAGTGCTAGAGATTGTTTTCTCAATTTTATTATTGTTATCTCTACTAGAGATTGGTGACTCTGTGTTTTTTTAAAGAACCCTATTTCATATCAGAGTTTGAAGAATTTGAAGGTTCTTACCATTTAGTTTCCCTTCTTGTGTTTTTGGTGACTAGGAGGAAGAATACTTTGGTTTTTCAAGCTGCGTTATTCATTTTCCTTACTTCCTGAGCAATTGGCGACTCTGTTCTCAAAGAACCCCATTTACAAGGTTTTCAATTACAGAGCCTTGGTGTTAATTGAAATTTCAGAAGGCTAATGCTCACAATTAGTCATTTTACCTGCCATGAGGGAAAATGGTGCAACCTCATGAGGATATAATTCTAATTACAGAAGAGCTAGTGAAGTTTTGAAAGAAGAAAAACTTCCTGGAAAGTTGGCCCCTGTGGTACAAAGACAAATATAGAATCAGAGGCTAACTCAAGCACCAGTTCAAACATTCAATGACCCATGAGATTGAGGTAACATCATCCTTTTTCTTATTAATTTGATGAAATTCTATACAAATTTATGTCACTCTATTGTACAAATAGTCTCAGAGGATGTATTGAGGATAGAATTTTCTGAGGAAAAGATTAGGACATGGTTGCACCTTGGGCAGTTGCTACTAGGCCACTTAACTTTGCAGCCTACCATCCTCTTCCTTCTGGTTCTAGAAAGAATATACCTAAATTTATAGGAGATGGGAAGGTTACTATGGATGAACACATAAGAGCATTTCTCATAGCTATGAATGTTTTAGGTGTTAATCATGAAGATGTTGCAGTCCAGTTATTTGTTGGAACTCTTATTGAGGTGGCTGCAGGTTGGTTCTATCATTTGGCTGATGGATCTATTACGAGTTGGAATACAATGAGAACAGCTTTTGAAGATCATTTTAAAATTGTTGAAAATGAATATGCTTTGTTGGCTCAACTGACATCAGGGAAGAAGTTACCTTCTATGAGCATGAGAGATTTTGTTGCTAGTTTTAATAAGATCATTCATAGAATTCCAGTAGCAAACAGACCTACAACAGGTAACCTGAAAACATTTTTCATCAGTGCTATGCCTCCTGACATAGGCTTTGAGTTGAGAAGATCTAGAATTACAGATTTGGAGGCAGCTCAAAGAATTGTTGTGGAATTGGAGGATGATATGTTTGCTGAAAGGATATGGAATCATGAAATTCATGATAGAGCTAGCATTAGTGAGGCTACTTCAAAGGAAGAGATGATTCAAAAGTTGTCCAATGAGTTGATTTCTTTGAAAAAATAGCTCCCAAACTTCAACAATCCATATCAAAGAGGTTTTTTAGAGCAAGCTAATGAATGTAGTAATAAGCCTTTGCGGTTGCCTGAACCATAGCAAAGATTAGTAATTGAAGCTCCACGTGAAAGGGTGAATGGTAGTAAGACTACATCATATTCCAATGGCAACTTTGGAAATTTATTTATAGAATATGAACTAGACTCAAAGAAACAAGATGTAAAGGTAGCTGCAAATTTGAAAGTTCCTTCAGCAAGACAAAGATAGCCAACATTTAAAATGCACAACATTGATGTGAGTTCTAAAAAGGATGCTCTGTCTTCTCCCATTTTCCCTACTTTGAGAGAATCTGAACTACCATGGATGAATCATCAGCATGAAGAGCACTTCCATCCTGAACCATCACATGAAGAAGAAAAGGTTGTTTTTATTCCTTGTTACTCGACAGTTTTTCCTTTGGAATCATTAATTACACCTTTAGATTCTTCATTTGAGGTTGAAAAGAGGACTTTCTTTCCTAAGGATGAGCATAGTGAGAAGATTTTGGAAAATGCTCTGCCTATGTATGAAAATAAATGTCAAGAGCACACTACAAATAGTTCAGATATGATTATAGAAGATGTTCAAGGACCATCTTGTTCTGATAAAATTTACAAAATTAATCAAGAGGAGGTAGTTCCTGCGGTGGACTGTGATTTGAATACTTCCCAAGAACCTATGACCATGAATCTAGAACCATCTTCAGTATTGCAAATAGAAGAGTTAGTTTCAATTCAGCTTTTGAATAACTCTATGGAGCATGCTGAAGTTATTGAAGCTAAAAAGATTGCTTTGATTGCTACGGAGAGTAAGGAATTGATGATTGAAGTTGGAGACAACACTAATCATAGGTAGAGTGGGAAATCACTTCTCTCAGTTGAATCATTTGATGCTGTAGAAAGCTTTCCTAAGGTATGTGATGTTGATATCACTAGTCTAGTTATCTCAGAAAATGATATAGAGAACATTAAACAAATATCAAACATATATACTAGTGATAGCATGCATGATACTGAAAATATAGGCCAAAATTTTTTTCTAGCTACTAATGAATCAGTCAAAGCTAAAGAGGATGGAATTAGTAAGCATGATGATGACTTTTTGATGGATGGTCTATTGTTGAGTAATAATAAAGTTTAGAATTCTTAGGAAGGTCTCAGTCCTAAACAGAGTAAGTGTTATGAAGATAATCCAACATTCAATTGGTCTCTATTGCAGCAAAAGTATAAAAGAACAAAAATCTATCATGAGGAAGTTTATGATGAAAGATGGTTATTTGGCAAATTACCATTGCTTAAAAGGTTACTGAATTGGCCCTGTTCTCATAAAAGTAAGGGGTTGCTGATGAACTTAAAGAATTCATACACATGCAGGCCTCTATTTCATAAAGGGTCATATTTCTCTTAGCTTGTGAATGGCTTTGCTTGATTAATGCTGGATTCTTCTCATATAAGGTTTGTCTAGTTTTTCCCACCTTATATGAGGTCTTTTTGTTATTTTTAGTTTTTTTTCTTTCCTGTCCCTTTGTTTCCTATGTTAAGTTTTTGTTGTGTTGCCACCCTCTTTATTTTCTGGCCTGCGAAACCAGAGATTCAGGATTCCTTGCTCAAACATGGGAATGTTTAAGTCCCCAATCAAAGCCAACTGTTGCCTCACTTTTCACCCCATACCTATGTTCTTAAAAGTGAAAGATCTTGAAGTCATAGTCATGTCTGGTCTAGTTAGTGTCTAGGTCTAAGTCCTTCATAGGTAGGCTATCCTTGTTGGGTTTCCTCTTCTCTTTCCCTCTCATTTATAAGTCGGGTGGGTTGGTTCAAAGTGTTGTCATGTTAGGTAAGTGATAGTTCCTAACCTATCAAGGATATCATGTTTTCATTAATGATCTTCTCAGATGAAGGATGATTGTGAAGCTGTGATCTCCAAGCATATACTGGGGATCTGATGAAAGTATTCTCATATGACTAATGCAATAACAAGTCTAGCATTTGAAATTTTAGAGATTCACTCCATGGGGTAGTGTGTACAATCCAGTTGATAAGACTTCTCTTGTCTTAATGTGTACATTGGTTATAAAAGTAGAGCTTGCAAGTGGAAAGCTTTGATTATATTAAAACTCTACAAATTTAGAAGATCTCAAGGAACATGAGTAATCTGATATGGTTCCGAAGTGTGATCAGAAAACACATTAGATACAATGATGGTGCGTTCAAAAAGGTCTCATTTTAGGCTTGGGTCATGGCTCTTGTTCGAGCTTGAAGTCATATGAAGCTGCAGTTTATTGAAATGCAAACGGCCAATTCTCAGAAGACTGTTGGTTGGAATGATTTAATATGATCATGTAATAGCTTTAAAGTGGCTAAAGGCTCAAAATTTTAAGAGTTTTTAATAAGTTTCAGATGTAGAAATGGCCTTTAGAAGGCATGTTCGACAAACCATAAAATTTGATGTTTTCTACAAAATGAAAGCATGAATCGATTCTCTGGGATTAAATGGTTCAAATGAGGAAAATGACATTCAATTTGGTGGCAAAATAGCAAAGATTCTGAATCAACGATAGCCGCTATCCCTTGATGTCGTAGAAGATCCTTTGCAGCAAGGTGGGATCTTTCCACTTGTACATGTGGACCCCTTCATCAAAGCACATTTTTATGCTTCAAATTGAGGGCTCCCGCCATCCCGCTATGGTATCAGAGATCCTCCAAGGCAGAGCAATCGCATGATCGCAAGAGTTTAAAACATGCTATGCGATCATGCAAGATGAAGACATGTGGAGTGGTGGGCTCAAGGGAGAGTATTGTCATTGAGCTTGGGTTAAAAGAGAGCATCATTTATTATTAAAGTATTCAATATCAATATGAGGATTGAGATTCCAAATCGGCGATTCCTGCTTTATTGCTAAGCTGTGGAAGATTCATTGCAACTTAGCGGGATCCTTCCAGATGGAGTGGTGGGTCCAAAGGTGTTTATACCATGTGACATTCTAAAGGAAGATCGATGGTCCCTACTTTGCCAATATGGTGTGGGAGATTGATTGCGGCAAAGGGGGATTGTGACGCATGTCCAGTGCACAAATAAAAAGCAATTAAAAGATTATAATTTTAAAAGTATTCGGCATGCAAAAAGTTTGTTTCACGCACAATGATGTCATGCCACATCTTCAAGATCATGTTGATTAGTGAAAGCCTATTCATTTCACCTTCCCAAAGGTAGGATAGATGAAAAGACATAGTCTTTTGGCTCTTTGAATTGTAGTTTCAAAAGTGGTCTCCAGTCTTTCTAGATTCTGGAAGCTGAAACACTTCATATTCCTATAAAAGTTGTATTTTGTAATCCCTATATAAACTATTGTAAAAGCAAATAAAAGGGTTGGCAAATTGTTGATGTAACAAGACTTGATATTGCAGAGTCAATAAAGGGTGTTTTTATGTCAATAATTTATGTTCCAATTAGTTAATTAGTTGGTTTCTTGTCTTAATCTGAGTTACGATAAGAATGAAAGGATGTTTCAGTCTTTTGTTGCAAGGATACAAATGAACCTTAGTAGGATGTGTTGTGGGAAGTTCAGAGGAGAACTAATTAGTTATTGTTTCTATGTTTCTTTCTTTAAAATATGAATTGTAGGAAGAGAGGAAGGATGTTTCATTCTTCTTATGATGAGGATATGAATTAAGTGGAGTAGGATGTGCTATGGTAGATTCAGGGAAGGATTCATTAGAAGCTCTTTATATTTCATTTACTTTTTTGTAGGTAGTTGTTGAGCATCTAAATTCATAGGATTTGTGAGTTTGCTACTTGGTTTTAGATTAGAATGCTTTTCCTGCCTAGACTAAGTTCTGGCTAGACTTAGTTCGGTTTGCCTCTTCTGGTCTCAGGTTAAGAGCATACCTGGATTAGATTTAGGAATCAAACATAATTCTTTGAAAATCATTCACATAGGGAGCTATACCTATAAATTCAAAGAAAATCCAATCATCAAAAGATGGCTTTTCATCTATTGTAGGCAAGTTTTGTTCATCATTCGGGCATTAAGAGTCATATTGTCACAAACAACAAGAAAGGACGAATCTGTTTACTAACAATTTTGTATCATATCAAAAGTGTAGTAAGATGTGAAAAAGAGAAGAAAGGTAGAGATAGGTGAATTACAAAGGGATATAGCATTATAAGGAGTAGCAGAGACATATCTATCATAGAAGGTGATCAGTACATCAAAGAATCTTAATTAGCAAGTACAGTTGTAAGCAAGAGATCTACTATTTCATCCTAACAGTAACTTGGCTAGACTTGAATATTTCCAACAATTGGTATCAGAGCTTTGTGGTTCTCAAGATAAAGCTTGATAGCTTGAGCAAAGATCCAGGACAATGGAGATATTTAGACTTAACAAAGTAATTGAAAATGAAAAGCTAGATCTGGAAATGGCCATAGCTCAACTCAAGGAAGCAAAAGAGCATCTTTCCCAATCCCTAAAAAGAAGGAAGGAACTTGCAAATTAGATGAATGACCACCATTATGCTGAAGAAAAGATTGAAGATTTTTTCCCTTCAAGCAGCTCAGATGAAGCAAACAATGCAATCAAAGAACTCCTATAAAAGAATGGATCTCTGTAAGAAGAAGTAAGAAAATTGATAAGAGAACATGAAATTCAGTCAACAAGATTTTGTGAAATCTTGGAACAAAGAAATAAGATGAAAGATGAAATAGATGGAAAGAACAATGAAATCCAGAATCAAACTCTTCAGCTAGAAAATCTTATTGATCAAGTCTCCAATGCAAATGAAGAAATCTTGACTCTGAGATCAGAAAATGAAAGGATAACAGAGGAGCTAAGATCTGAAAAGCAAATTAGTTTAAGATTGGTGAATGACCTAAACACTAAAAGTCAAATCAATGAGAGAATGATGAAATCTCAAGAAGATATGAATCAGTTGCATAAGCAAAAAGGAAAAGTAGGACTTGGATACAAAGAGGAAGGTGAATCCTCCAATCAAGGTACTCAAAAGAATCAGAAACCTACTTGTAATCACTATGGAAAAATAGTTTATACTTCAAACAAATGTTGGAGCAATGGAAAAGAAAAATTCAATGGAAAATGCTACAATTGCAATCAGCATGGTCATAAAGCAAATGAATGCAAGGAGAAACCAAGATTTGAAGGCAAATGTCACAAATGTAACAAACAAGGTCACAAGGCATTAGAATGTAGATCTAAAACATCCAATCTAGCTGAAAAAATTGTGAAAGCAATATTTGGTTGGGATTACAACACTTGGTGTAGGTGTCATTACTATGGAGAATATGGACACATTGGTATAAATTGTGTAAGACATCACTTGAGAAAAAGGGATACTACCATAAGATGTTATACATGCACTAAACTTGGTCATATAGCTAAAAATTGCATGAATATAGGCAGAGTTGAAGATGAAAAGAAAGCTAAAGCAAATAGCATCAGGAAGTAGATGAGACAACAGTGGATTCCTAAACCTACCGAGAAAACCAATCCAAGTAATGAAGTCACTCATGAAGAGGGTGGCTCTATCAATTCCAACTAAGTCACCAAGAAAGCACTGGAACTGTATCTTCATAGACATATTCCAAAATAGTTCCAGAATTGAAAGGAAGAAAGATCCAAATTAGTATGCAAGATACAATAGGATCACTAAGAAGGTCAGTATCAGTTACCACCGAGCAATGTCAGGAGTAACCAAATTTCATGTGGTTACTAAGTATAGTCAGAGCAGTATGAATTCTTATATTCACCGAGTTGCCAAGTCTTTACTAAGAAATCAATGCAATAGTGGATGACAACTTGTCCTATACAATGCCAAACTTACCTACTTTTGTACTAAGCATTAATGGAAAAGTTTTAACAAAAATCATGAAATCAAGTTCATTCTTCACCCTGAATTTTAGCATATTGAGAATAGAAAAATTTTCTAGTGTGATCAAGCGATTCGAAGCAAAATTTGCAGCAAAATTTTTTTGAAGAATTTTCTTTGTCTACTGAGCTTACCATGGCATCATCCAGCACCAAAGTAAAGAAAGGTTCAGAAATGTTGGTCCAAGGAGAATGGAAGGTGTCAGATTTCAAACTCATGCCTGCAATTGCAGAAACCCTAGACCCGAGTGGAGCTCAATCTCAGATCCCTCCCAAGGTACTTCTTGTTAATGATATTCACAGTCATTTTAAAGGTACAATTCAAGAGCTTGGAACCCTAGAGATCGATTTTGCCCAAAATAAACTATGTGTTGATGGTGTTCTCAAACCTGAGTATAAACATTTGGAAGATAAGGGTTTGACACATATTACCCACTTGCCTCAGAGTTTCCAAATAAAATGGATTAGATATATCCTAAGCCGAGTGCATGAAGGTAAAATTTGGCTTGAGCAACCAGTGGAAATATCAAAAAAGATGATTCATAGAATCACTGGTCTTCCCATGCTTGCCAAGGCAAAATCTACAAAAACCCTAGGTTGAGCAGAGCTAGAAAAGAAAACCCTAGCCGAGTGGGATGGTAGAGGTATGAAGATAAGTAGTATAACCAATGTAGAATTAAAATTTGGGAAATATGTCATAGCTCACAAGATATACAATTCTAGTTGGCAGAATAGTGTTTCGTGTGAAGTAGTTGACCTAGCTTACAAAATTGTAAAGAACAACTTGTCATTTAACCTAGTAGATTTATTGTTGAAGCAGTTCAACAAGAATATGGAGAGCATTCAAACTTCAAAGAACAATCCATGTAAGTTTGGCTTGCCTTTGGTTTGTTTATTCTTCTATGCTCAAAAGTTTTTCCCATCTAAAGGCATGGTAAAATGGAGGAAAGATGTGCTTGTTCTGTATCAGATAAATGAGTACATTGCTAAAATGGGAGAGAATTTTGTGAGCATAATGGATAACTATTTTGAATTCTTTAAAGAGAAGATGAATAACAAATTCTAGATTCCACAAAAGTTGGTGGAAGATTATAAGGATGATATTTGTTTTATGGTTGATTGTGACAAAGTGTACATTCAGGAAGTAAGGCCAAGAACTGTATGGGTGAAACCTCTTCCCTATGAGATAAATATTGATGAAACCAATGACATAATTGAAGCCCTAATAAATCAACCTATTGATCCAAAGGCTCCATACTTTGGAACATATGATGAAGCAAATATAAGAATAGAACTAAGCCTAAAGCTTCCATAGCCAGTTAACAAAGGCAGAAAGAGGATGGCCAAGATGTAATCTAGCACACCTCTAATGTTAACCAAGGGAAAAGGAGAGGACATTGAAGAAGAAGAAGAAATGAATGAGAGTGAAGAAGAACAAGTACCTATGAAGAAGAAAGGGAAGGTGACCATCACCAAGGCACCTAAACAATCTACTGTAGTCTTCATAAGAAAAACAAGGGGCAAGGTAGGTAAAAATAGTGGTGATGTAGTATTTAAAAGGCCTCCTCCCACATTTGAAGAAGACATTAAGAGTTTGAAAGAAGGATCTAGAATGGAAAACTTCAAATCTCTCAAGTATAAAATTAGAATAGAGATAGAGCAGAATGAGATTGAAGATGTTGTTATTGAGAAAATGGGGCAATGGAAGTACTCACCTGATGATATGGCTTCAAAAATTCCAGATGTTCTATTGGATAAAGTCATGATGAGATGGGAGAATGCAAGGAAAACTATCAAGGATATATATGCTCAAACCTTAAGACAGTCAATGCCAAATTTGAAAAATGATGAAGTTAATAAGGCATTGAAAGAAAATGAGAATAAGATGACACTCAGATTCAACACTTGTATGATTCTGATAAAAAATGTAGAATCAGTTGTAAAGAGTGCCACTACTACATGGAAAAACATCTATCATCTTCACAAACTGAGTGTTGAAACTATTGTGATAAAAGATATTGAAGATGACAGTGATGAAGATAAAGAAGAAGAAGCTGCCATAGAAACAGTTCAGCTAGATAGTATTGAAGTTGAAGAAGTAGCAAAGGAGGAAGCTACTAAGGAAGCCAAGTAGAATGATGAGGATGATGATACAGTTTAGATAGCTATAGAATTAATTGCCTCACTTCCTCACTCTCCAGTGAAAATTGCTACATCTAGCTCGGAGATAGCTTCAGCAAGTGTGATTGTGACAAAACCAATAGATACATCAAATTTCCAATCATCCTTAGCAAAACTCAATGTATCAATGATAGAAGTGGCTACCACTTCATCTACTAAGCTTCAGCCTCCTTCTTCCACCGAGTTGTAGTCTCCAACATCTACTTTAGTACCTTCTACAATTTTGAGTTCCTCAGCAGCAAGTACTTTAGTTTTGGAAACTTCAGTAAGTACTTCAATTTTTTATTCTACAATTGTAAATACTTTAGTTTTGCATTTATCAAGTCTTCCAGTGAGCATTCCATCAGTTGGAAGTTTATCATTTTTCACTACAAGTCCCACTTTGTCTACAATAACTTCTATTTCAAAGGCATTAAGTATAATGACATTTGGACCTAAGGTTCAACCAAGCATAAGATTTTTGAGCAGGAGTAAAGATATATAAGAAGATATAGATTTGGATGAGCAGATAGAAATTCCACAATTAGATTTTGCAAATCTTTCTATAGATCAAATGCAATTGGTTGGTGAACTCCTCCAGAAGAAAGCAAAGCAAAAGAAACTAAAAGAGGAAAGAGATAAGGAATATAAGATCATTGAGGATGCCAAGAATATTTTGACAGAAGCAATAGGTGTTGAAGTTGATTCCTCTCAACACATTTTGTTACAGTTGGCAGAGGCAGTAACTAAGTTCAATGAGGACTCTTCTGGTCAAGAAAATTTGCTTGAGAAGGCTGAAAAGAAGTTTGACAATAAAGTGCTTGAGCATATTGCTCAGAAAATAGCTATAAATCAAGCCAAGTTATCTTTAGTTTTGACTAACATTGAATCCTCCTATTCCAAGGTAACATCATTTTTTGTCAAGGTATGTAATGTTGCTGAGTTCTCTAAGGAAGTTGAGGAAAAATTGAATAAGATTGATGAGGATCTAAAGATCAGTGCACAAAAGTTGCAACTTGAACCTAGTTCAAGCTCTGCACATCATATGAAAGTCAGATTCCTATCTGATAAGCAGTCAGAGTTATTGAGAGAAGATGCAAGGATTAGGTCAACATTAATAGATATTCAGAACATGATCCTTCCCATCATGGATACAATGCAGAAGCATATTGTACACTCAAAAACATTGATCCATGACAATCAATTTTTAATTGCAGATCACATGATTGAACTCTCTACAGAAGTCCAAGTTGCACTCCATACGTGCAAGATTCTGCAAGAGAATTGGGATAGAACTCTGGCACTGATTGGCAAGGTACATTCTAATTTTCTCTCACATTTTGGCATCTCCATGTAAAATATTTGTATATACACCTTTGGCATTATTGTCAAAAAGGGGGAGAGTATGTGGTGAATGGGGGAGATATGAGAAGAGATATGAGAATAGGTGATATAGGAGATATAAGATACTTGTATATATGTATACTATATGGGGGAGACATAAAATGTATATACAATAGATTGACAAAGACAAATTTTGAAAAATCAAAAATAGATTCAGCATGATTTTTGTATATAAGTTTTGGGCAATAAGTGTTTTTGTCACTAATGCCAAAGGGGGAAATTGTTGGCATTAAGTATATTTGTCATTAGTGACAACACTTATTTAGATTATGTGTGCTTAATGAGCTTCACAATGTTTATCGAGCAATCTGAGTAGACCAAACTTTGCAGTGCTTACCGAGTTATCATTACCAAGTGATGAGATGAGCAGTGTTTACTAAGCGCCAGCATAGTAAACAGGGAATTTAGTTTCTACCGAGTGACACTATATCTACCGAGTCTCTAGTGTATACCGAGTTTGAAACTATGACCGAGTGGTTAGTATGGACCAAGCCTCCACTCCTACTGAGAGCATGATGATGCCGAGTATTACAGTGGATGATGAGTATCAGAAAGTCATCGAGTTAGTTTGCAGGAACTTTGTAACTACATCAGGGCCGACTCAGTAATACTTGTGTTGACTTGTATTTTAGCAGCCGACTTTGTAATTATTTTGGATTGATATATAAGAAATGTTTTTTATCATATAAAAAGTGTAGTAATATGTGAAAAAGAGAAGAAAGGCAGAGAAGGTGAATTACAAAGGGCTACAGTAGTATAAGGAGCAGCAGAGACATATCTATCACAGAAGGTGATCAGTACATCAAAGAATCTCAATCAGCAAGTACAGTTGCAAGCAAGAGACTATTGTTTCATCCTAACAATAACTTGGCTAGTCTTGAATATTTCCAATAGATAGTGAGGTTGAAATTTGAGTTCCTTTCAAGGGAGGGGTAAATCTTGAGTGAGATCTCATATATTTCTATATTTGTGCATGAATTTGATGATGCAATATATATACATATAAGGATATTCTATAAGGAATTTTATCTAGGGTTTGGGTGTATTTGAATTGAGAGGTTTTCTATAGATGTTTGCTTATTGACTCTGATGCCCTAGGATTTGGCACTGGTCATTGCTTAGTTTGCATTTTTTTCACCATCAACCAATTTAAACAATGATTTACTTTAAAGTTGTGAGAGAGTTATGTGATTAGATCTGTATCAATTATATAGGTTACTATTTTGATATTTGAAGAATTCAATCTTAAAAGGTAATACCCACCTATAGCTTAAAGCTCAAAGAGAAGAAGGATTATAAATCCTTAATACTTTAGTGTTTACTATTGTTGATGCATCTATTGGGACTGCTAAAGTTATGAATTAGAGTTTTTCTAATTAATTTTTGATCATCTTCAATTTTGAAGGCTAACAGAGTGCACCCTTGACTCATTCTGATTTTTTATATATATGAGATCAATTTTTGGGTTATGACTTCATGTGTACCTATCATTTTGTGTATGATGATATCATGTGATGTAAATGTGTTGAAATGCTTTGATTACTGTAGAATATATGGAATATGAAATGCAATATTTTTTTTCATATGTATGGATTATGCAATGCATTTGATTTATGGATTATGGAAATGTGTGATTTGTTTATGCGCTAAGGATGTACATGCAATGAATGTAATGGAATTATTATGATATGTAAATGTAAATGCAATGATTCACATGATATATTTTGTAGGTATTGATGAAGACAAGTACTCGGTCATTTGTCAAAAAGGATTACTAAACCTAGGATGGTGACTGCTTGTTGATCTGTGAAGAGACCTTCATGTGAGACTCAGTCCTCAGTGTCACATTTAGTGTTTTTTTTAAAGAATTGTTTAAGCATCAAGCTGATTTGGAAATCATGAGATAAATGCAATCATTGAAAGTGCAAAGTGACATGTAGAATGAAATGCAAACCTAGGACCTAGGACTTAGTCACTGATCATGTGTCAGTCATTTTCATCACTGAATATTTTTTTTGTTCTTTTCTCCTTTAGGTAACACTGGATAAATCAATACAATTTCCACTAGTTAGGAAACTATGAACATATGAATATTGATTTTTACTTCAAAAGTCAATACAATGCCCACTAGCTAGATAACCATGGACATATGAATATTAACTTTTTGTCAGAATGTTGGATTAGATATAAGCACCAAGGCATAAATGCCATGATGACCTGAATATCATGTCCATTTTTATATTGCTATTTTTATAAGCATCATAACATAAACATTGTGATGACCTAAATACGTCTTGCATTGAAACACACCAAGCAGTCGAGAGATCATTCAGAATCTATTGTGAATTACTCGCAGTGACCCTTTATCATTCACATCCCTTGGTAAGATCGCTTTTCACAGTAGGAGTAAGAACTCACTCAAAAAGACAATAGTTAGATCAAAATTCCTTAAAGCATCTGGGTATCAATGGTCAAGGTACACATGGCCATCCAATATGAGATGGAGGAACTTATAGTGGACACCAATTCAATCCAAAATTTCCAAAGTTGTTAGATTGTCACTCCAAGAAAAAAAAGAAGAAAAGATTATGCCCCCAGTCATCATTCTCTAAATCCTATGAAGGACATCATCAAAGAGCTCGAGGGTTCGTAATATGCAAAAATCTCAATGTGAATCAATAAGCATACAAGGAGATAAAAGCATGAAGCCAAGATTGTTTTCATTTATGTTGATGTTTGTTTGTGTTTGCTTGCAAAATCCTTTCTGGTAGGAGACTGGCTGACTTACTTGGGTGTAGCTTCAAATGGACTTTGACTAGACATGACTCATCTAAGGTACTGAGGACTGCAGGATATGAGATTGATTTCCCTCAAGTTGAAACTTTGATAGGACACAGATGATGTTATTGATTGGTGTACAGATCGACTTTATTGAAAATAGGAACAAACCAGGAGATATGTACAAACTAAAGCATGACGGAAAGCTAGGAAAGACCAAGATTGTCCTGATAGATTGAGCATTTTGAACAAGTGGCACCCATTTTCTAGGTTTTCACCATCTTGGTAGAGATTCCTTTTTTTCTACCAAGGTGCTTATTTCCAGGTTTTCACCAAGGCACTTTTTCTTTTTCTTCTTCTTTTTTGTATTTTTATGTTTTCAATTTTTTTGTATTTTCATTTTTTTCATTTTTTTTGTGATACACCAAGGCGCCTATTGCTAGGTTTTCACTAGGATGATCATTTTTTTAGGACTTTTTCTGATTTTTATGATTTTTTCAGGACATTTTACCATAAACTAAATGTCTTAGGCATAGAATTTCTTCGGATGCAGAATGTTGATTAGTTCTTAGAGCTTTTCTCCTTTAGTTGTTGAGAGTTGATAGGCTCCAAAGCCAAAAGTAGTTGTGATAACAAAGGGACCCATCCAGTTGGGTTCAAACTTCCCCTCGTGTTCTCTATGTGATTGATTTTTAGGATTTTCTCTCAAGACTGGATCGCCAACTTGAAATTCTGTGTCTAGCTAACTTGTTGTAGCCTCTAGACATTCTTTTCTGATATACTCTAAGATGATCATATGCTTCTTGTCTGTGCTCATCTAGTATTTCAAGTTCTTGCAACCTATACACTCTATAGTCATCATCAGTTACTAGACCATGCATTTTGATTCTTAGTGATGAGATTTCAACCTCAATAGGTAGTACTGCTTCAGACCCATAAACTCAAGTGAATGGTGTAGCCCCAGTGGGAGTTTTAATACTTGTTTTGTAGGCCTAGAGAGATGGATTGATCATGAGATGTCATTCTCTTCCTATTTTATTAACTATGTGATGGAGGATCTTTAATAGATTCTTGTTTGATGCCTCTACTTGTCCATTCCCTTGAGGATAGTAGATGGATGACCAATTTTGTTTGATCTTGAATTTAGAACATAAGGAATCCAAGTCCTTATTCTTGAATTGGCCTTCATTATCTATGACTATTGAATGTGGAATTCCATATCTGCAAATGATGTAATTCAGTATGAACATAGATATTTGCTTGCTAGTAGCTTGTGTCAAAGGAACTACTTCTACCCATTTTGTGAGGTAATATGTAGTTGTAATGATATGAGTATGTCCATTAGAAGAATGTGGATAAATATCCCATATGAGGTCAAATGCCCATTGTTGAAAAGGCCATTGTGTTGTAAAGGGAATCAGATCTCTCCCGAGCACATGAATCAAGTTTCCATGTACTTGGCACTTTGGACAATTCTTAGCTAATTTGATGGCATCTTTTTCCATATCAGGCCAATAATACCCAGCCCTAATAAGTTTTTGAGCTAGTGTTAAACCATTGGAATTTGATCCACATATACCATCATGGACTTCCTCTAATGCACGTTGAGACTCTTTGTGTTCTAAACACCTAAGAAGTGTACCATATAGACTCCGTTTGTATAGGTCATTACCAATGATGACATACCAAGATGCATTTTGGATAAGGTATCATTTCTCATTCAGGTTGAAGGTATCAGGGATGATTTGGTCTTGAAGGTAAGGGAAAAGTTGTTTGTATCTAGAGAAATCATGACCAACAACACTATAGATCATGTGGGTTTCGGGTGAATCATATGTAGGGAATGACAATGCTTCCACCAGGAACTCATAATTTAGCTCATGTTTAGGCTACTGTAGTAGAGATGATAGTATTGCCATAGCATCATCAACCTTATTCTCCATTTGAGGAATCTTCTCAAATGTGATAGATATGAAATATTTCTTTAAGTCATCTACCATGCGTTTATATGCAACAAGTTTCTCATCTTTTGTTTGGTACACATCATTGACTTGGTGTATGACTAGTTGTGAGTCTCCATGATTGTGTAACTCTGTTACTCACCACTCAATTGTTATCTTCATGCCATTAAGTAAAGCTTTGTATTTAGCAATATTTGTTGTGCAAGGAAATTTGATTATGAATGCTTTAGGTATTGAGTAACCTTGTGGTGTTATGAATAATATGTCTGCTCTAGATCCATTCTGTGTGTAAGATAAATCAAAGAAAAGACACCAAGTCCTAGAAGAGATATGCATGATGGATGAATCAGGAAATTCCATCTGTAATGGTGTATCATCAGACATTGGTGCTTTTTCTAACTGATCTACAATGACTTGGCCTTTGATATCTTTTCTTTCAATATATTCTATGTCAAATTCGCTCAATAGCATCACCCATTTAGCTAGTCTACCTGTGAGGGCAGCTTTACTCAATAAGTATTTCAATGAATCTATCTTAGCTATCAATTGCACTATATGAGCTAACATGTAATGTTTCAGTTTATGCGATGCAAAGATCACAGCTAGACAAGCTTTCTCAATCATTGAATAGTTCTTCTCATATGCTACCAA
The DNA here is from genome assembly GCA_027943335.1 of Chamaecyparis obtusa. NCBI lineage: Eukaryota > Viridiplantae > Streptophyta > Pinopsida > Cupressales > Cupressaceae > Chamaecyparis > Chamaecyparis obtusa. The sequence goes on from BSBK01001707.1 coordinate 2,010,951, forward strand.
TGTTCTACTAATGTAGTAAATAGCTCTCTCTTTCTTTTTTTCATCATGTTGTTCTAGTAATGCCCCTAGTGATGTATCTATGGTGGAGACATATAGAATCAATGGCTTCCCTTGAATAGGAGGCATCAAAATAGGATGATTTGATAGATATTGCTTGATGTGATTGAAGTTCTTTTCACACTCCTCAATCCATGTAAAAGTCACATCTTTATGTAATCTTCTTGTCAAAGGTTGTGATATATTTTCTAGTTGAGATATGAAACATTTGATTGATTAAACCCTTCCTTGTAAGGTTCTCATTTGAATGATATTTTTTGGAGCTTGCATCTCTATGATAGCCTTGACTTTAGCAAGATCTATTTCAATACCCTTCTTTGAAACAATATAGCCCAAGAGCTTTCCAGAAGTAACACCAGAAGCACACTTTTTAGGGTTCATCTTGAGACTAAACTTCTCCATTCTATCCAGTATTTTTCTCAAGTCATTCAAATGTTCTGATCTTATCATAGACTTAGCTAAGGTGTCATCAACATAGTCTTCCATAGTTTGATGCATCATATCATGAAAGATAGATGTCATAGCTAGTTGATATGTAGCACTAGAATTATTAAGACCAAATGGCATGACATTCCAACAAAAGGTACCCCATGCACATGTGAAAGTTGTTTTCTCTTGATCTTTTAGAGAAATTTTGATTTGGTTGTATCTAGAAAAACCATCCATCAAATAATACATCTCAAATCATGTAGTCATGTCCACTATCATATCAATGTTTGGTAATTGAAAATCATCCTTAGGTCACGCTTTGTTTACATCTTTGAAGTCTATGCATACTCTGATAGATTTGTCTAGTTTTGATACTGGAACAATGCTAGAGATCCACTCAGCATAATCAATAACTTGAATAAATCTAGATTTTAGTAGCTTTTCGAGCTCAACTTTGACTAGTAGTGCAACATGTGGATGCATCTTTTGCAGTTTCTATTTAACAGGTTTGACTCCTGGAGCTATAGAAATTTGGTGCATTATCAAATTTGGATCTAACCCTGGCATATCTGAATATTTCCATGTGAATTTGATCTTCTTTTCTATCAAGAATGTAGTGAACACTTGTTTCTCTTCCTCTAATAGGGATTGTGCTACATGAATTAGTTGTGGTTCTTCTATTGTACCCAAGTTGATAGATTGAGTGGGCTCGATCCAAACTAGAGATCTATCTTGTAAATGACTTGAAAGGACATCAAATATCTCATCCTTAGGCACCTTAGAGAGGTTTTCACTTTTGGATATGTCTTTTATCTTTACTATTTTAGGTTCTAAGACTGCCACATAGTGGTTTTCACCATCAAAAATCTTTTTCTTTTTTCTTTTCTTCTTTTGACTAAGATACTTGATATCCGACTCCATCATGCTATCGCTAGGTTCACCAATGGAAGTCATCATAGGTTACACTAAATTGAGGTAGTAGGCAAGGGCATAGTCATTTTGAAAGGTATGGATATCTTGGTTCAGTTTGGTAGATGTTTGGTCAATAAGCTCTAGATGTTGGATAGTTAAGGTAGGGGAGGATTAGGAAATGGTGTTCACACATATGGTGTTTTCATCATTAGTCCTAATCTAACTCTTGATTTCAATGGTGATATTACTACACAAAATGTTCAATTCATGAATAATCTCAACATCATTATTAGATTACACTTCAGCCATAGGTGGATCAAACTTGCTAAGTTCATCCTTTCACTGTAGACTCACATCGGATTTAGGTGAATATTGGTGAATGACATCAATGTGTTTTTCAATGATAAGCTCATCTTCTTTTGGAATAACTCCCCATTCAAAATCATTAGATTCTTCATCTAGACCTTTGGGAAATATTGAACATGTGTAAAATCAAGATGAATCCCCCAAGCTGGATTACCTTCAGAATCTGAGTGGAACTCATATGCATGGGAATCTATTTTAGAATCACTATTGTATCCCAAATGTTTAGCTATTGTGATAAGTTTACCTCTATCTTGTTTAGTAGTAGGTTCTTGTGTGTCTACTACATTGATATTCTCCTTAGGTTTCTATTCATCCTTAAGAAGATCTAGTATTTCTTTAGGTAAACATTTATAAGGAATAAGATCAGTGGTGTTTGAATCATAACTATTTGATTGTTATGTTTCTTCCTTTAGCTGAATTTATGTTGATGGTTCAATCTGCTCTAAGACATGTGGAGATTTTTTGCCATAGTATCTTTGGTCATCCTCCCAGGCCTGTAGTATCTTTGGTCATCCTTCCACAGTCTTCAACCAGTTTTATAATGCCTTTGTCTCTTGTTCCTAGAGGTCCTTTTCCAGTATATCCCATCTTAGACATGAGTTTGTGACCTGGTCGATAAGATTTGACAGGGATTGTAGGTGTTTTAGAATCACATTTCTAAACTATCTAGGATTGAAACTAATCTTTGTACAGCCATGCCAACACAACTTCATCTTCTTCAAACTCTTGTTTGGATATTTTCTCTATGACAAAAATTCCATTGTAGATTGCATGAGGTTCTTTACATGCTTTTTTGCATGTTTTAAAGATTGTCCATAGGATTTAGGAGAGATCAGGAGAGATGTTAGAGATAGGAATGGTTCCATAGTATATTCTCCCATGCCCATGTCTTTGATTTTAACCTCTTTGGCAATGTCTTCCATCTTGGATGTAGATGCTATGTCTATTTTCTTAGTGAAAGATTCTCTATTATGTGGCACATGTGATATCTCTGATGATTGGTCCTGTTCTGATAGGTAAGACAATTGTTCCCTTGGAAGCCCTCTCTTGTTCATCATAAGATTTTATAGTTATCTTCTTTTTAGAATCAATAGAAGCTTTAGATAATCCCAGCTGTGTGATCAATTTGTAAGAATAGATGTTTAAACCAGCACCTCTATTGATTAACACACATTTGACATGATGGTTTTGGATCAAGACTTCAATGTGCAAAGGCTCTTTATGAAAATGACTCAATGAGTTATCATCTTCTTCTAAAAAGGAGATATAATGGGGTGATGTCAGATGACCAACCATAGTCTATAATTTATGTAGATCAAGATTGTCAAGAACATTGGAACCAAGTAGAGCTTTATCCAAAATAGCCCGATCAGTAGGAGATATTCGAAGCAACTCAAACATGGATATTTTAGCATTGGTATGCTGAATTTGTTGGAAAATACTGTATGACATTGCTCGGGTCTCTTTAGGAGTTGATTTTGAGGTAGCCCTCTATTTAGAAGTAGATGAAAGATTGAAAGGCACCTTAGGGGTGTTTGATGAACCTAAGTTTTGTCCTTGTAATTGCACCTAAGCTTGTGATCGAGTTACTACATTTGCTAATTGATTATCTCTATCCTTTTCACAATAGTGATGACATTGAAATGTTTAGATAGGCATGGTTCACGCATGTTTATGACATCATTGTTTCTAGAGTATGCGTAATTGACTTTAGCACCCATGTTAGGATTAGAACATGAATCTTCTTGATTATGCTTCGGAAATGGTTCTGTGAATGTTGTATGATATTTGTTGGTTTTGTGATTTTCAACTAAAATTTATCCTTCATCAATTTTTTCTTGTATGAGATGTGATGCAGGAGCATTTTGGGTTCCTGAAGATCTTTCTTAGTCTTGGAGGAATTCCCTGTCAGAGGGATGCAATACTTAGTTTTTGGTAGTTTTCTGAGTTTCTGGGTTGTGATGATTTGTGGAGATATTTGGAATGTGCACTAAAATTTATTTGTTCCTTGATGTATGTGGAAGATGTTTCTAAGGTCATAGCTCCTGAGGTGCCATGGTTTGGGAGATATTGGATGGATAGTTTCAAAGTTATAGTTGTTTTCCTTGCCATCGAAATAGTATTTTCCTGCAGTTTTGGAGCTGATTGCGGGATGTGGTGCCATTGATTCTTAATGAATCAGCCTTTTAAATCTTAGGGCCTTAAAGTGGACCTAAAATAATATCTTTTTCCAAGGGTGTAAATCCTAATTAATTATGAATCAAAAGTTATGACTATTTTTCCTTGGGACCTATTTTCTGGTAGTTTTCAGGTGAAACTTGTGGTGTTTCTTCTTGCAATGTTCCATGTGATAAAATGGGACATTGAACCCTTAAATGAATGTTTTTGGGTCATGTATGGACCTAAATCTAAAGGTTCATTAAGTTTTGATCATTCTTGCATTAGTTTTGGTTTCTTTTATTGGACTGGACCTATATTGTAATTAAAAGCCTGACTGGCCGACTTGTGGCTTAGCTGGCTATATATTCAGAGCTTGGGTAGATGTTTAGTAGTGAGAAGTGCAAGAAGTAGAGTAGTATATGATCCTTAGATCATTAGGAAGAGTATAGTAGAAATAGTTTTGTGAATTTGGGAGTTTGTGGCAGAACTAGTGGCCTGCGGGCTTAGGACAACAAAGGGTTGCTTGGAAATGTGAGTACAAGTTTAGACCTATTCCTATCAGAGGCTGCCTATTGTAGATCTAAACTAGTTGGTGGTTCCTTGGATCTTGCAAGATCTTGTTGATAATTTTTTATTTCATTGTAATAGGCCGAAACCCGGAAGGCCTCACAGCCAGGCATGTTGAATGAAATTCTATTTTGAATCATTATCTTGTTGTATTCCATTGTGCATATTGTTGTCATAACTTGCAGTGTAGGCTTGGACTGTCCATTATTGGATCCTCCATCCCTACCCTGCGTCAAGTGGTACTAGAGCTTGAAGATTTTGAGTGTGTAAATCAATTGATGCTATTTGCACCAGGACCTTGTTGATGATTTGTTGCCTTGGGTTTTCGAAGATCTTGAAGGATGTCTCCAAGAGGATTGGACCTTAGTGTGTATGTAGATGAATTTAGAGCTTTGAAGAAACAAGTGCAAGACCTAAAAGAGGAATTAAGAAGGTAGACTACAAAGAAGAAGGTTGTGAAGAGATGATGATAGCTTGTGGAAGTCCCTGATGACTTGGCTAGAGTTGATGAAATGTCTATTGGTTCACATGAGTAGATAGATGCATCTAGCATGGAACTTGTAGAGCAACTTGTTTTTGTGCACAATGAGATTTCTTGTGGTGAAGAGATTGGTTTTGATGCTCAATTGGTGGAGTTTGACATGAAACTTGTAGACCAACTTGTTGTTGTGCACAATGAGATTGTTGGTGGTGAAGAGATTGGTTTTGATGCTCAGTTGGTGGAGTTTGACATGAAACCTATAGAGAAACTTGTGGTTGTTGCTGAGATACCTATGGTTGCTGACGATGTTGTTGACCTTGTTGAGGTTGGTGAGGATTTTTTTTCATGTTCAGTTGGTTGTGTCTGACATGGAGATTGTCGAGCATCTAGTTAGGTGTGATTAGATTGCTATTGGTGATGAGTTATCTATTATTGAACACCTTTGTGATGATGGTGTTGGTGACTTTCTTTTGTTCAGTGTTATGGTGTAGATCTTATTTGTTGATTTTGGACTTGAATTATTGGTTGACAGTAATGAGTCTTATGATGAGTTGCAGATATGGGATGCTGATGATGAGGTATTTCATATTGATGTGGATCTAACTTTGGATCTACTTGTTTGGGAGTTGGATACTCTTGTTGTTGATATTGGTTGTGGTGATCAGTGGTATGTTGATTGGATTGATGAGATTCATTTGATCTTGATGTTTGAACGGATGAAGCATAGATGGTTGATTTTCCATTTTGTTCTTTTTTCCTTGAGGGATTAGAAACCTTTGGTGAAGATGAAGTCAATTGCAGGTAATTATCTTGAGATTAAAGTATGGGACATACTTTCTATTTACCTGGGTAGTCTGATGTAGGAGCATTTTGGGTTCCTAAAGATCTTTCTTAGTCTTGGAGGAATTCCCTGTCAGAGGGATGCAATACTTTGTTTTTGGGAGTTTTCTGAGTTTCTGGGTTGTGATGATCTATGGAGATATTTGGAATGTGCATTGAAATTTATTTGTTCCTTGATGTATGTGGAAGATTTTCTAAGGTCTCAGCTCCTGAGGTGGCATGGTTTGGGAGATATTGGATGGATAGTTTCAAAGTTACAGTTGTTTTCCTTGCCGTCAAAATAGTATTTTCCTGCAGTTTTGGAGCTGATTGCGGGATGTGCTGATGTTGATTCTTAATGAATCAGCCTTTGAGATCTTAGGGAATTAAATTGGACCTAAAATAATATCTATTCCCAAGGGCACAGCTCCTAATTCATTATGAGTCAAAAGTTATGACCATTTTGCTCCGGGATCTATTTTCTAGCAATTTTCGGGTGAAACATGTAGTGTTTCTTCTTGCGATGTTCCTTGTAATCAAATGGGATCTTTCACCCTTAAAGGAATTTTTTTGGGTCATGTATGGACCTAAATCCAAAGGTGTATTAATTTTTTTATCATTCTTGCATTAGTTTTGGTTTCTTTTATTGGACTGGACCTATATAGTAATTAAAAGCTTGACTGGCTGACTTGTGGTTTAGCTGGCTATATATTGAGAGCTTGGGTAGATGTTTAGTAGTGATAAGTGGAAGAAGTAGAGTAGTAGATGATCCTTAGATAATTAGGAAGAGTATAGTGGAATCAAGTTTCAGAATCTGGGAGTTTGTAGCAGAACTAGTGGCCTACGGGCTTAGGACAACAAAGGGTTGCTTGGAAGTGTGAGTACAAGTTTAGACTTGTTCCTATCAAAGGCTACCTGTTGTAAATTTGAACTAGTTGGTGGTTCCTTGGATCTTGCAAGATCTTGTTGATACTTTTTTATTTCATTGTAATAGGTTGAACCCTGGAAGGCCTCACAACTAGGCATGTTGAATGAAATTCTATTTTGAATCATTATCTTGTTGTATTTTGTTGTGCATATTGTTGTCATAACCTACAGTGTAGGCTTGGACTGTCCATTATTGGATCCTCCATCCCTACCCTACGTCAAGATGCTTCAAGTGCATTTATTTATTAGTTTTATGACCTTTATTTTGATGTAAGTCATAGAAATCAGTCTCTTTCCACCATTTTGGTTTAACTTCAGGATCATATGGTTTTATCTTAGGCAGCGTGATGATTTTGTTTGCCAATAGCATTTTCATGGAAGATTCTAAGGACTCACTCAAAGTAGTGAACTCATGCTTTGGTTTTGTAACCCATTTTTTATAGTCATTAGATGTTTTAGTAGATTTAGATGCCTTTTGTTCAGAAGCTTTGATGTCTTGAGTGCCCATGGTGAGATTGAATGCGGGTGCCTTTGATGGAGCACTAATGTGATTGACAACACCATTTGTCACAACTTTCTTGTTCTTGTTCTAGAATTTAACTAGAAATAGATTCATACTTTCTATCTTTGTTAATCGATATGTCTCCCTTACGAGAAAGCACATTTTCAATCTTTATAGAATTTTCCACCATTTTCTCAAAAGAAGTATGATTTTGCATTTGTAGATGGTAATTGAGTTCTAGAATCAGATTGTTGATGAAGATTTCAAGTTTTTCAATTTCTAGAATAGATCGAGCATAGAGTGAAAAATTCTTCCTCCATCATTTGAGGAAAGTTGGGAAGGGTTCTCCTATCTTTTGTTTCAGATTGCAGATATCGATCATAGTGACCAGATGTTGAATATTGTAGGAATATTGTTGGTAGAATAGTTTGATTAGCTCCTCCAAGGTTTTGATGGTAGGAGGAATTTTGGAGAACCAATGAATGGCTGACCATCCCAGAGATCGAGGGAAAAGATGGATTAAGTAGGTTGGTTCATGCATAAACTCCATAGATTGGGTACAAAATTCTCTGACATGATCTTGGGGGTCAGAGTTTCCATCATACTTATTATATTTTGGTATCTCCACTCTTTTTGGGAATGGTGGCATGTACAAGTTTTTATCAAATGGAAAGGGGCATAGAGCCTCCATAGAAAATTCTTTAGGTTCTTTCCCTTTTTCCATCTTCTTTAACTTAACTTGCATAGCATGCATCTATTTCATCATGACAGTAATAGGAGTTTCTTCCTCTTGAGTGATGATGTCTTCAACATTAAAGTTGGGAGGAATTTTGGCTCCTTGTTGAGCTAGCTCTAAGAAGTAGGTTTCTTTCTCTTCTTGCAAGAAATGTCTCATCATTTTTCAAAAATCATCATCATTTCTATACCTCTCTATTTTAGATGGGTTTGGTTCTGGATCTCCACCATGATTGGAATGATGACCTTGGGAACCTTGGTTTCCTCCTCCTTGAGATATTGTGTTGTTGTGAGGAGTACTAGGGATTGATTGATGTGGAGTTGTTCGATGACCTTCATGGATTGATACAGGAGGAGTTTTGTAAACACCTTTCAAGTAGATGTTGCCAAGAGCATCTTCTCCAAATAGATTTGTGTCGTAAGGTTGATGAAATTTTTGAGAAATCACAGAAGATGTTGCTAAAGAGAGTTTGGGTTGTTCTCTATGTTTTCTTTGTGAGGAAGCTCTAGTTTCCACCATTAACCTTGGGTGAAGCAAAAGAGAAAGACTAAGACAACTGAAGAATGACTCGGTTCAAGAAGATTGAATGACACAACCTTGTCAAGATTGGATTGATTGAGGATTGATTTGGATGTAAATGAAGTATATTGTACCCTAGATGTATAGGTAGATGCCAAAAAGATAGTAGACATGCTCTCATAACACTTAGCCATTTTGAGGATTGATTTGGAAGATGATGTTGACAAGGTTTTGACATAAGATGAAGGTGATACAAATTGATAAATCAAAAAGCTAGATCAAACTCAAGAGACCACTTTAGGAAAAATTGGTTGTGTTCTTTTGGTTTTCTACTTTGTTCCTAACACAATGAATATTTTGATAGAATTTGGAAGTTGGCTGTAAAAACTAGATTTCTAACAAATTTTGGAGGTTTCTCGCAACTTTGACAAAATTTTGATATGAGTTTATGCAGGCTCGTACGAGTCTGGGTAGGGTCTGGCATGACAATTGACAAGGCTCATATGACAATTGACACAAAGATTTAAAATTTTCTTGACTTTTTTGACAATACTCGTACGATAGTATACAATCTCTTGTATGACTTTTTGGGGGTTCTAGCATGACAGTTGTGAAAACTCATACGAGTTTTGAAATTCCAGGACCACTTTTGACAGCAAAAAGGATTTTTTCTTTAGATTTTTAGTTTTTAGTATCAAATTGTTTGCAAAGTTTCTCTGTCCAAGTTTGAAGATCTGTGTAGCAATTTGTCTCGGGTTTGTTCACTTTAAGTAACCAAGTGGATTTCAAGCACGCTGCACAACAATCAAGGGAGAAACCAATCATCTTCAAACAATGAGCAATGAACAAAGAAACCTTGCACATAAACAAAAATAACAACTTATTATTCTAATCCCTAGGAATTCTACTTGTGTATGTTCTCAAAATTTTTGCAATCATGAACATAGTCCTAGAAAATAAAAATTTGGTTGCACTAGGGTTCTTAGTAATGGTTTGACTCTGCAACTTTTGTAATCTCAAGAGGGTGAACTCCAATCCAGGCACACCAAGGTTTTGACACAGTCTAATAATTTAATCAATTAGGAGTTGCTGAGGAGATTTGATAGCCCAACAAGAAACTACACCTGTGGAGATTTCTTCCACAAGGACATTTATATAGCGGCTACTACTACCATGATAAAAATATCTATTACTGCTTGAGGTTCTATCCATGTGGTTGACCCAACAAAGGGAATGTCCACTATGGTTAACCCTCTCTAAAAGGTGACTCACAAAATGGACCACAGGGGGACTTAGTTCAGATTCAAGGATTTGAGTTTCTGATGCTACCCAAAAAAGGAATATAGCATAATCCTCTAGCCTATTCACTTCACCAAAACATAGAAAATAGATCAATTGACATGCTAAGATTGAAACTACCTCACCAAGATTCATGATGTCTACAACAATGTCTATCAAGCTCTCTAAGTGGGACCAAGAGAGAATGTACCAATCAAAGTTGAGGACTGAACCAAGTAAGACCATGAGATAATAACACTATCCTCCCTACCTACAAGAGGATCTATCTTCAAGAAGAGCTTCACATGCAAAATAAGTGAATGAAGCCCACTCTCCCAAGATCTCCATAAATAGTGTTCATAAGGCCTAATTACTATGTGTAACAGATATGCAAAAAGAAAATCTATGTTCTTTTTTGAGCCCAAAATCAAAGTGGAATTTATGAAAGTAGGAAAGACACTCAAGCTAGACACGTGAGAGGTTCAATTTATGTCCCAAATTGAAATGTTATCAGATGTAGCAGAATACCTGAATTCCAACGTAACACACTTAGTATATTTTACCTAATTTTCAATTTTGTTGCACTTTCCTGTGAGCAAAAACAACAAGTACCAATTAGAAACAACAAATATCAATTGTTAGGGTTAGCTGTCAGTCCAAATCCAAAAATCAAATCTGAAAGACAACCTAGAGATCTGATATGACAATTGAATTTCTAGTATGAAAAATCATACAATAGTGTGCTACCTCCCGTATGACACTCTAGGCATGAAATGACAGTGGGTCAGTGTGCACATCACAAATTAATTCACAAATGACAATACCAAATAACTAATATGATTCTCAATATTTTTGCCTATTGTACGATAGTCAGGGGGTCCTAGTATGATAATCTGTCAAATGTCATATGAAAATTATATGAACATAAAATAAAAGTCACAGTTTTAAGATAAATTGATAGAAAAGAATGGAAACCCATTTTAGGGCCCCATAGTGGCACCAAAAATGTGCATGTGAATTTTGTACCTAGCTGTGGACACAACACTTTAGTAAAACATAAGAGGTTAGCAAATCAAAAAATCTGTAAATAAAATAAACTAAGCTAACTAGGCGATTTACTACCTTCTAGTAGGTGTGAGTATGGTATTCTCAAATTCAGACTAAGATCAGTGTTAATGCAACACCTAAACGAAGGATTTAATGCTAAAAGATGAATGTAAGATGAATGCAGATTAATCTATCTTTTTATATTTTCTATGCAATTTTATGAAAAACTAATATGAAACTAATCTAGAATGGATTAGAATGATATGCAAATTGATCTCACAATGATATGCTATGATATAAAAATGAATGAATGCTATGATCAAAACAATACCAAAAATCTCAAAATCGCCCGTCGCAAGAGCTTGATTCTTTAGATGCAAATTTGCTAGAGTAAGTATGCAAAATTTGAAGGATCCTTTTATGAGGAGCTGAGCCTTGATTATATTGAAATCTAGGGCTTGGGAATGCATTGAGAAAAGCCATAAGTCACTCTTGATAAACTCAAGTTGATTTTTGAGTTAATAAGAAATTAGGAATAGATCAACTCATAAAATCATGCAAAAGCACTTTTTAACTCAAAATAGAGTTTAGATCACTTTTTCAACTCACAATCACATGTTGAGTTTAGAAAGTTAACAAATTGAAATTAATAAGTGATTTAAAGTAGACTGCTTTTTCTGATTGTGTATGATTTAATATGAATTAATTTAATAATAAAGTGATTTATTCTCAACTTAACTAATTTTGAGTTTAAAATAACCGATTTATGGGTTAATCAATTGTTAAAACAAACTTTTATTCCAAACTATATCATTAAATATTGACAATTGGATTTAATCCATTAAACAAGAATTTAATTAATTATTTGTAGGAATTTTGATTTATTATCAAAATTAAATAATATTAATTAGGAATAAATAGAATTAAATATAATTAAATAATTAAGTGGCAAAATTAAACTTAATTAATTAAATATTCAAGATATTCAATTAATCAAATTTTGGGATAAATATGATTTATCGCCAAATAATATTTAATCAAGATAATTATGATAAATTAAGAATATTTAGGAAATATTCCCCGATGTAGAATTAAGATAAAATCAATTAGGGTTTTGATGATCTGATGCGCAGATGTTCCTTTGGTTAGGACTTTTGTGTCGATTTCAGTCGATTTGTTAATGCAGAGGGTTAATGAACCTGTTGGAGATTTGCCAGCAAGCCAATACATACTATATGTTTGTCATTGAGGACAACATATAGAAAGTAGCATGTGTGGAAGTCTTATGCAGTAAGCTTTTAGTATATGTAGCATGGACATGATATCAACATGATATCATGGGCATAGAGGATAACTGTTACTATAGACAGTTATATAGCAGCTAGTGTCAGCAATGTTCCTGACAGAGTAACAAGCAGTGTTTTATGTAGGGTTGTTAGTATAGTTATCATGGACCTGTAATACCCCAAAAATGGGCTATAGGTTCATTAACCTCCTACATCTTCAAATCGAATGAAATTGACATAAAAGTCCTAACCTAAAGCACATTTGCAGATTATCGAATCCTAATTGATTATCCTAAATTCTGCATCGAAGAATATTCCTAGCAATATTCCTATTTATCCTAATTAATTTAATAATTATTTGGCGATAAATCCTATTTATCCTAAAGTTTGATTAATTGAATATTTTGAATATTTAATTAATTAAATTTAATACTGCCACTTAATTGTTTAATTAAATTATTCCTAAATTGTATTATTTAATTTTGACAATAAATCTAAAATCTCATGACTAATTGATTAAGTTCTTATTTAATTAATTAATGTCAGTTGTCAATATTTAATAATATAGTTTTTGAATAAAAGTTTGATTTAATAATTGATTAACCCATAAATCAATTATTTTAATTCAAAAATTAGTTAAGTTGAGAATAAATCACTTTATTTATTAAATTAATTCATATTAAATCATGCACAATTAGAAAAGCAAGCAACTAGAGATTAACAATCAATTTTAAAATTAAACTCAACCTCTGATGATGAGTTGAAATTTTATCTAAAACTCTGCTTGTGCATAATTTTTGTGAGCTAATTTTAATACCCCAAAAATGGGCTATAAGTTCATTAATATCCTACATCTTCAATTCGAATGAAATCGACATCAAAGTCCTAACCTAAGGCTCATCTAAACATCATCGAATAATAATTGATTATCTTAAATTCTGCATCGGGAAATATTCCTAGTAATATTCCTAATCATCATAATTATCTTTAATTTTATAATTATTTGGCAATAAATCACATTTATCCTAAAGTTTGATTAATTGAATATTTTCATATTTAATTAATTAAATTTAATATCTTGCCACTTAATTGTGTAATTAAATTTAATTCTATCTATTATTAATTGTATTATTTAATTTTGACAATAAATCCAAATATCCTATGAATAATTGATTAAATTTTTATTTAATTAATTAAAGCAAGTTGTCATTATTTAATAATATAGTTTTTAATAAAAATTTGATTAAATAATTGATTAACCCATAAATCAATTGTTTTATTTTTAAAAGCAGTTAAGTTGGAAATAAATCACTTTATTATTAAATTAATTCATAAATAAAACATGCACAATCATAAAAGCAAACAACTATCAATTATCAATTAAAGCTAAACTCTATTTTGAGTTAAAGCTTAGCTTTTGCATGTTTTTGTGAGTTAATTATCCTTTATTTAAAAATAACTCAAAAATCAACCTGAGTTATTTGAGTGATTTATGGCTTTTTTTTCCCATGCACCTCCAAAGCCTTGGATTTCTATAAAAACAAGGCTCAGATCTTCATAATTCATCTCTCAATCATCTCGCAAATTGCAAACTTACTCTACAGGAATCATAGCATATCAGATTTGGAGAATTTGCACAATTGGAGCTTGAAAGAATCAACTTGCGAATTCAAAGCTTTGTGAGATCAATTTCAATTGCATATTTTTTTTATCTTAGCATAGAATTTCATAGTTTTCATATCATTGTTAGATCATTTAGCATTCATAGCATATCAATTTCATCTAGCATAGATTCATATCGGTTTTTATCATTCTTATTGCATAGAAAATATCAAAAATATAGATTAATTGCATTCAATTTCATATCCATCTTTTGCATTCAAATCCTTCATTTAGGTGTCGTCTAGGTCACTGATCTCGATAATAATATGAGAACATTAATCTCGCACCTACTAGAAGGCAGTAAATCACTTGGTTAGATTAGATTTCAATTTTGCATGATTTTGATTATCACTAACCTCTAATGTTTTACTGAGTGTTGTGTCTACAAATCAGGTACAATTTTCACACACACACTAATTATCTCTAATTTCCTGATAACTCAAAAATCAACCTGAGCTTATCAAGAGTGATTTATGGCTTTTCTCTTACATCCTCAAAGCCCTGGATTTCTATAAAAAAAAGGCTTAGCTCTTCATTTTTATCAACACTCCAATTTGCACAATTACTCTGGTGAATTGGCGATTGAAGGATTAAACACTTGCGATAGGCAATTTGTGAGATCTTTCATAGTTGATCATAGTTTTTACATAGTTTCATATCATAGATTTCATATTCATTCATAGCATTCTTAGATTAAATCTACATTCAATTTCATTCATATAGCTTAATTTCATACAGTTTTCATCCTATTGCACAGAAAATACAAAAATATAGCTTAATCTGCATTCATAGTCTTTCATAATTTGCATTCAAATCCTTCATTTAGGTCTTGCATTATCACTGATCTCAGTCTAATCTTAGAGTATCATACTCACATCTACTAGAAGGTAGTAAATCGCTTGGTTAGCATAGTTTCCATTTCATCACACAATTTTGGTTTTTGGCTAACCTCTAATGTTTTACTAAAGTGTTTTGTCTGTAGCTAGGTAAAAAATTCACACACACATTTCTGGCACCCAACGTGGGGCCCTCAAATGGGTTTCCATTCCATTTCTATCAATTTCTATTAATTTCTTATCATTTTCTGGTTAAAAATGTGATCTTTTATTTTTTGTCGGTACATTTTTTGTACGACTTTTGTCAGAAAGTCATACCAGGAGGTACCCACTATCGTACAATAGGTGATCTTATCGAGGCTCATGTCAAAATCTACCCATCATTGTTTGGAAGCTCGATTGTTGTATGAGAAGATACCCACTGTTGTACGGGTTTCCAGATTGTCATCTGGGAGGTAACCCAATGTCGTACAAGTTTTGACTCTAGAATTCAATTCTCATTTCAAAATTTTTGGTAGTTTTTCAGATTTGGACTAACAGCTAACCCTAACAATTGAAATCTTCTATTTTTGACTGATAATTGTTGAATCTGATTGGAAAAAGTGCAACTAAATTGCTAAAACAAGTAAAAATCTACTAAGTGCATTGTGAGGAATTTAGGTATTCTTCTCATGCTAATAACATTTTGATTTGGATTAAAATGAACTCTCATGTGTCAGGCTTGTGTGACTTTTCTTGCTTTCATATCACAGACTTCATTTTGGGCTATAAAATGAACATAGATTTGCTTTCTACATATCTGTTACACGTAGTAAATAGGCCCTATGAACACTATTTTTGGATGATCTCTAGAGAGTGGGCTTCTTCCACTTGTTCATGCATGTGAAGCTCTTCTTGATGACATATCCCCTTGTAGGTAGGGAGGTTACTGAGAGAGTCTCACGTTCTACTAGATTCATGTGTCTTCAACTTTTGATTGATACATTCTCTCTCTGGAGGGGTTGATAGATCATAAGCGGTTGATGTCAAAGATCTTTATGAGATAATCTTGGTCTTAGCGTGTCGGATTAATTTGTCTATTTTGTTTTGGTTAAAAGTGAAAAGGCTAGAGGACTATGCTCTACTCCCTTTTTGGGTAGTATTAGAAACTTGGATCCTTGAATCTAGAATCAGTCTCCATGTGGTATCTTTTGTGAGTCACCTTTAGAGAGGGTTAACCATAGTGGACATTCTCTTAATTGGGTCAACCACATGGACAGAACCTCAAGCGGTAATAGCTATTTTTGTTGTGGTAGCAGTAGCCACTATATAAATGTCTTTGTAGAGGAAATCTTCATAGGTGTGATCTCTTGTTGGGCTATCAAATCTCCCTAGCAGCTCCTAATTGATTAAATTATCAAACTATGTCAAAACCCCGGTGCACTTGGATTGGAGTTCACCCTCTTGAGATCACAAAATTTGTAGAGTCAGACCATTACTATAAACCCTAGTGAGGCCAAATTTTCATTTTTCTAGGAATATGTGCATTATTGAAAAACTTTTTGGAACATACACAATTAGCACTCCTAGGGATTAGCACATTCAGTCACTTGATTGTTCATGTGTAGGGTTACTTTGTCCCCTGTTCATTGTTTTCAGATGTGCTTGGAATCACTTGCTTGTTTTTTTGCATGCTTGTTTATCTATTTGGTTACTAAAAGCGAATGATCCCATAATAGTCTTCAAACTTGGACAGAAAAATTTGTGAACAATCTGAAACTAAAAACCTAAAATTTGCAAAATCTAAAGTAAAATTCCTTTTTGGAGTCAAAAGTGATCCCACAAGGTCAGATAGTCGTACGAGTTTTGGCCATTGTCATTTCAGAACCTCTATATTGTTGTATGAAAGTTTGTATAGTGTTGTATGAGTTTTGCCACCAAAAAAAAGGAAAAAGTCAAAATCCTACTACGAACTATTGTACGAGCTTTGCAATTGTCATACGAGAAATTTTATTGCTAGAAAGTTGTCAAAATTGTCAGAGACTCAATTTTTACAGCCTATTTCTGAAATCCATCGAGCCAATCACCATGTCAGGAACAGAGAAAAAACTAGCACAAATTCATTCATTTTCCTCAAAGTGAGCTCTTGAGTATGATGTTGCCTTCTGATATATTGATTGGACTCTTTTTCATCTTGTGTTAAAACCTTGTCAAAATTATCTTCAAATTCAGTCTTCTTGCGAAAAATGGCTAAGTGTTGTGAGCTCATGCCTACCATCTGTTGGGATTTTACCCACACTAATGTGGCACAGTATCCTTCATTTACATCTAATCTAATCTTTAACCAACTCAATCTTGACAAGGTTGCATCATTCAATCTTCTTGAATCAATTCATTGTTCAGTTATCTTCATCTTATTCATTTTCTTTACCCAAGGTTAATGGTGGAAACTAGAGCTTCATCACACAAGAAATCTGGAGAGGTATCCCATACCATATCTTTGAATACTCTCTAGGCTTCAACTCTTGAGCAACTCTATAATTCTGGTCTTTACGAAGACAACGGTCTTGCCAATTTTTGATTGAAAACTGGTTACATACCCCCTCCTTCAACTCACAGAGGTAATCAACAAACTCCACCTCAATCTAATCCAGGGAGTCCTAAAACTCCTAACATGTCTCATGGAGGGACACATCATGGGTCCCAAGGACATCAATCTCAACACCATATGGATTAAGAACCTACACCTTTTGAAGTTGCCCAATATCAAAATGACAATAACTTCAAAAAAATGATGAAACATTTCTTGAAAGAAGGTAGAGAAGCATACTTTCTAGAGTTAGCTCATCAAGGAGATAAACTTCCTTCAAACTTTAATGTTGAAAATATCATTACACATGAGTAAGAAACTCCAATCATGGCTATGATGAAATAGATGCATGTCGTGCAAGTCAAACTTAACAAACTTGAAAAGGAAAATGAACCTAAGGAGTTCTCCATGGAGGCCCTATGCCCTTTTCCATTTGATAAAGACTTGTACATGCCGCCATTCCCTAAAAGGGTGGAGATGCCTAAATATGATAAGTATGATGGAAAATATGATCCTCAAGATCATGTCAGAGAATTTTATACTCAATCTATGGAGTTTATGCATGAACCAACTTACTTAATGCATCTTTTCCCTCAATCTCTGAGAGGAGGAGTGATTCATTGGTTCTCTAGAATGCCTCCTACTATCAAAACTTTTGAGGAGTTAATAAAACTATTTTATCAATAATACTCCTACTATATTCAACATCTGGTCACCATGATCAACATCTACAATCTGAAACAATATCCAAGTGAACCATTCTTGACATTTCTCAAGAGATGGAGGAAGAAATTTTCTCTATATGCTAGACCCATTCCAAAAATTGAGAAGCTAGAAATCTTCATCAATAATCTTGTTCCAGAAATCAATTATCATTTACAAATGCAAAATCATACATCTTTTGATAAGATGGTAGATAATGCAATCAAAATTGAGAAAGTACTTGTGAAAAAAGGAGACATCACACTTCAAAAGGACAAGTATTAATCTGGATCTAGCTCTAAGGACAAGAATAAGAACTGGAACAAGAATAAAGGCATTGTCATAGATGATGTTGTTCATAATATCCATGCCCCATATATGGCACCTATTTTCAATCACACTGTTGGTACCCAAGCCATCAAAGCTTCTGAAGCTAAAGCAATAGAGTCCAACAAAAATTCATCTGATTACAAACCTTTGGCTACAGATCCTAATAAAAAATTCACTCCTCTTGGAGAATCCTTAGAATCTACCATGAAAACTCTATTGGTGAACAAAATCATCTACTTGCCTGAGATGAAAGTCTTTGATCCTGAACCTAAACCAAAATGGTGGAGAGAGAACAATTTCTATGAATTCCATTGCAATAAAGTTCATAAGACTAATAATTGCTTTCGCTTGAAGCACATCATACAAGACAAAATTGATAATGGAGATATCATGATTAACAATCATAAGAGCAATAATGATCATATAGCATTCATAGAACCATTTCCTAAACATGGTGTTATCACTATATTAAATTTTCCCAGCTTCATGCTAAAACTTTTGAAAAAATCCAGTTTATAGACTTGATAGTAAGGTGTTAGGGTTAAAACCCTAGGTTTGATGGAAGCCCTAGCTGATCTTAGGCCTTTTTCTATTTTTGCGTTACCTTTTTGGGTCACTAACTCTTCAAATAAACAAGTGCTATTTTTTACCCCTTTTACTCACCACTTTACATGTTATGTGGTTAGGTTATAAAATTGGGACCCTTTTTAATATTTCCCACAAAGCCTAAGTTTCCCATGGTTTTTTCCTAAGTATCAAACCCTTTAAAATGAGTGGCTATCATTAAATCTCACAGGTCCCTATTGTCAGAATCCCTGACATGCGATCTAGCAACAAATAGGCATATGTCTCAGAGGGCCTATCTTTGTTGTTGTGTTGGCAATTAAATTGAGCAATACATCAATGGTTGTTGTTATACCATTGGGTCAAGATGATACCTTTTTATGCTTCACAGTATAGCGACAAGAATCCAATCAAGGTTTACTAATAGCAGTAGGATTTCTAACATGACAGTGTCAGTGGTGTATTTTCTAGGTTGACACCTATCCAGAGTGACGTAGTAGTTGTGGGCTAGGACTTTTCAAATGGTAAAGCATGGTTTGATCTTATGGTTGTCATTATACTATAGATGAAAGATGTGGAGTATTTAAGCTCCGTGGTATAGCAATGACTGTTCGATGTTATATGATGGACGAAAGGTAAGTGGGGCCTTAAACTGCTAGGTCACTCTAACATGTATGTTTCTAATTGGTTGAAATAAATATGAGGTGACGATTGACATAATATTTGATATTAAAGAAGAAATGGAAGGAGGGCCTACCCACCTGTTCTTTCAAACATGGAATCTTTTAATTCGTCAGAAGGATAAATGAAGTGTCATAGTAGGGCTGACCTTCTTGGATGGTTAAGGTTTGATAGGATCTCATGGTTGTCATTATACTGCTGGGGTAAAATGCACAATCTTTAAGGTTTGTGGTATAGCGACAACCATTGATCTTGTTTAGAGATGATGACTAAAGGTGGGTCCTTTGTCACCAAGTCATGTTGACAGGTTCGTATTTGATTGGCTAAAGGGTAGTGATGACATGTCAAGTTGTTAGTATACTTGACATTGAGGATAAAGTTTGGGTTCTCTGACTAGTGATCTATCTGACATGGCATTCCCTAATTTGATGAAGGATTTCAAAAGGGAAGGTAGGGTCAATACTCTAGGAAAAGATAAAGTGTTGTGACTTGGAAAGAATCCCGTGGTTGTCATTACACCGCTGGATGAAGATGCTCAAATTCTACCCCCGCACTTTAGTGACAAGATGACACTTATCCAATCTGATCAAGATAAAGTTAAGTTGTTTCTTTCCCCACATGGTTAATTTGAACTATTCTCATTGGTTGGGAACTTGTTTGGGAAAAAGTAAAAAAGGGTTGCATGGCTATTTTCATTGATCGTCTGATGCACCAAAGGGAAACAATATCAATGATCAAAATTCAAATTTTTACTTTGTGACATTGTTCACGTCCTATGAATGCTGAGGCTGCCAAATTTCAGTAATGGTAGACTTAATGAGCTACGTGCGGATGAATTGTAAATGGTTGGAAACATTATATATCAAAATTTGATCATTCTTTCTCTTTACTACTCTCATAAGCATTTTGGAGAACTAGATTTTCCTCTGGAGTGATATCAATCAAAGTTTCTTAGGTGCCTAGTAGGTCAAATTTTTTTGAATTCTAGAATTGTCTGAAGTCTGTGAAGGAATTGTGGGAGGAAAATCCTATTGCTTGTTGATATTTTTAGGGTTTTTCTCGGGTATTCATATATTGTTCTAAAAACCCTAGTTTAAAATGCTACCAAAGAGAGGACTTTCTGGTAAGACAAAATACAAAGATAGGGGTGTCTTTGAAGATTTAATGCAATTGCTACTGCATTCGAATAATGGGGTAGCTAGATTAAAGGAACTAGTTTTGAGAAACCCTAGGGATTATGTTAACAATGGACTCCATGATAGAGGGAATTGGATGAGAGATGCTATGGTGGGTGAAGATCATAATGGTCTTATTTTCTTCAAAGCAACTTACTCATAGAGGAATTCTTGTGCCCCCCTTAGCAACATATGGTAATTTGATATTGGGAAGTTAATAGTCCCTGGAGTTTTTATGGATGTTGAATTATTAATTCAAATCGCTAAGTGCTATGATCATGTGACAAAGTTTGTCAAGGATGTAAATGAAAATGATTTGATTAGTATCATAGAGGAGGAAATTAGGGAGGTCTTCTCACTAAATGACCCTTATGTTGGTTTGGAGAAGATAAATTTTACATAATTTATAGAGATATATGAAGCTCAAAGGGATTATTTAAGGGCAGGGCCTCTGAGGGATTTCATAGACTAGGTTGGATCCATGTGTGTCATCCATTCAAGCACACCAGAACCCTTTAGGATGGATCTATTCAGTAAGAGAGCACAGGGTTTTTACAAGTCTTTGACTTTAATCCTAGGGCATGATGAGGCCACTCATATGCCAATACCATATATGTTCATGATGGTGCAATCACTACATCCTCAATTGGCATTAATTTTTGACTTTCCATCTCATTTGGCTAATCTAATCCATGAGGGATTAATGGGAATTAAGAACATGAAGGTTAGTAGGCCCTTTGGGTGGTATTCAATGCTTATGCATATGATCTTGTACAAGGGTGAGCAATTTTTCAGCTCAACAGTGAATATTGTGAAGGAGAGAAATGGAGAGACCCTTCCAGTCCAATTGTGGACCACAACTTTGTCATGGGATAGAGTTGATGCTAGTTTCATTACTTTTGATAGGGATTTTGCTTCAAGACTTAGGACATTGTTATTCTTTGACAATCCTAGAATCCCAAGGGAGTTACTGAGGTTAATCAAACCAAAGGATTATTGTCAGGACATTAATATTGTCCATAATTTTGGGGATATCATTTTATATCCTATTTCTACAATTTTTAGAGTTTATGGTTGTAGAAAGGCACCTTACATTTTGCCCTACCAAGTTACATTGAAGGTAGGATATGCTGAAATTTTGAGACAAATTGGTGACCTACAAAAAAGTTCCCTTACTGGTAAAGGAGGAGGGACTTTTTTCCCTGCTATAACAATTGCTCATCAATTTGTTATAACTAAATGAGGATGGGTATACTTGAACCAAGTATTTTATCCCTACAGAATGCCTACAGCTACAGCAAGGTGTGCAGACAATGAGGGTTTCCTATCAAGGATGTTCAGAGATAAGATTAGGTGTGCTCTTATGGAGCACCAATTTTATTTCCCTAAGGATATAATAAGAAATGAGTTTGACCTTCAAAATCAAGAAATAAAAAAGGAGAAATGGGTAATCTACAAGGAGACTGTAGATTTCATTAAAATTTTTGATAGAGCCTATGACCCGTTAAAAGGCTTTGAGCCATGGGCAAGAAAAGTAGATGCTCTTATGGAGTATTTTGAAGGCATTATGCATGCAATAAATGAAAAGAGGGCTGATGTGAGTAAAACAAACCCTAATAGGGCTAGGTAGATTTTGAGCCAGCCAAGATATGTGAAATTGAGCCCAAGGGGAATTTATACAATGCAGAAGAGAAGTGGGTACACTATTCTCTTACTATCACAGCAAAGAGGTGAGGATATTCCTTCTACTTCTAGGGGAAAGAGGCCAATGAATGATCTAGTAATGCAAGGACCCTCTCCAAAGAGGCAAAGACAAGAAGGGTCAGGGTTAGAGAAAAATGTATACTCTCCCTCTCAATCCCCCTTACATTTGGATGAACATGGGGTAGCAGAATAGTTGGTATAGTTGAGAAATGAGTGAAAAAAATTTGTTCCCAATGATGAGCTGCAAGGAGTACCAGAGGCACCTAAGGAGGTGGTCATGGCTCTTACTATTGCTGAGTTTGAGGGTAAACAAATGGACCCTATTTTAAAACAAGTCAGTGATTATTTTGTAGTTGATGATAAATTTTTTAGGACTAGGGCATTCTTCCAATTCTTGTGGAGAATGAAAATAAATCAATTCAAGGAGATCTGTGAGAAGAAGAAAAAAGAATTCTGTGATAGGGACATCACAGAGATAGAGATGAGACCAAGGAAGAAATGGTGAAGCAGTTTGAAAAGATTACTCCTAAGGAAGGGAGGGCTATGGTCCATACTGTAGGGGTGCTGATTCTACCAGAGTGGGATATTGTTGATGCAATAGTCTTTGATCAAGTTAGGAAGAGCAAGGTGAAGACTCTTGCTACTACAGAAAAGGCCCAACAAGCTACGAGGGGAATTTCTTTTTCAGAGGATCATGTAGCCTTGGTGATGTGGTTCCTTAAGAGGGAGGAAGATAAAGGAAAAAGAGAGGCTCTCTCTATGGGGTATGCAGGAAATTTATTGGTACAAAGAGTAGGTGAGACTTCTGGAGTTGAAGCTTCAAACCTAATTTTGGAGACTACCAAGTTCAATGTCAAAGTGGTAGAGAAAGATGCCCAAGAAACTCAGGCTCAAATTAGAAACTATCCTCAAGTCTTACAATGAGCTCAAGATAGAGTTGATTCAAAAGGATAAGTTAATTGCTGAGCTATCAGGACCACAAGATCATAGGTCACCACAATTTATGATAGATAACAAACCTACAATGGCTTCATCCTCTAGCCCAATTGTTGAGTTTCCACCATCCCTCTATCCAGAGACACATTCAGATGCAAGACTTAGTTGGGAGAAGCAACAATTGTTGGAGGAAACCAATCATTTCAAGAGGAAGAGGAAAGAATTAGATAGGATAAGGGAGGAGTATGTGAAGGATAAGAGCATGTTGAAGCAAGAATATGAAGACAAGGTGACAGAAGCTATCATACAGTTTTCTACAAACTTGAACCCCACCATCTTGTTTGATCATGCTAGAAGGCTGAAGGTATTACTTGTATCACTAGATAAATACAAGAGTGAATTTGAACTAGTTTTAAGAAAATGGATTGAGAGATCTCCAAATGTGAGATTATTCAGATTGTTATCTAAATCTCAAAATGATCCTAATCCACTAATCAAGCCATTACACCAGAATGTAAAGAAGCTAGTGGAACATGACATACTCTTAGGTGATTTTGAGAGGAAGTCAAATTTAATAAAGAAGGAATTGACACTTCCCAGCAGTGACTTGATCCCAGGTGTTTTCAGGAAGAATGGTGAGCTCAAAGAATTAATCAAATGGTGAGCACAAATTGATGATGACTTCACTGCTAGGATGACTAGCATTTTGACCCTACAAAACACTTTATTCTTTAATCATACTATTGAGACTTTAATCTCAGCTAAGTATAAGTTTGATTTTATTCAGAGAGGGGTTAGTCAATTGGAAGTTAGATGGGGACAGTTATCTGTCAAAAATGTAGAATTTGCAAGTTTTGAGTTCCCAAGTGAAGAGGTGTACAATAGGTGGAGGTATCAGTACATACCTTATGTTGAAAAAGTAAATACTCCACTAGCCTCTTGAAACAAGTAAAATAGTTACTTTTTGAGTGATCAGGGTTCTTGAGAAGCAAAAAACATTTATTACAAGATGGAAAGTGAGATATTGCAATCAGATTTGTTAAAAGAAGTCAAGGAAAGCATTGAAGACATGAAGAAAGGTGGCTCATCCACATAATATCTCACTTGTTTGATCAATGTATTTATTGGAAACCCAATAAGTTTGTTGTAAATTTTTTAGGTTAGGAATTTTGTAAACCCTAGAATGATCGGTAGCTTGTTGCACTTCCTTTTATATAAAGGATTTTCTATGATCATTCTAGGCATTGAGAGTTTAGGTGTTAAAAAGATAGATATTCTGAAACCCTAGCCCTTAGTTGAGGATTGTAACTTTTTGTATCATTTTTATCAAAGGAATAGAGAAGTACAGGTTGTTGCTGCTATTTTGCAAGCTTATTGTTCAGAATATGATGTATAAAATGTTCAAGGTTATACTTAATACAAATTTCAAATCTTTGTCTCTCCTTTGAGTTTATTCTATAAATCTTTAAGTCTTTTTGAGATTTATATGTATGTGTTTGGCTTTGAGTTATGATCTAGGATTGGATTAAATATTGCTTAGGGTGAGATACATGTTTAGTGAACCTATTTGAGGATTTTCTATAAGTAGGAAAGAGTTGATGAGTTTGTATTTATGTTTAAAGACCAATTATTTTTAAAAACATCATTGTATTCATTATGTCTTCTGATATTATACCCAATGGATAGGGCACTGGCCTATATTTTCCCATCTTTGCTTTGTGGGGAATGATCAAAATCTTGTAATCATAAAACATTCAATCAATACCAGTCTTTTACATTTTATTTACCTTATATGAGTTGTTGTACCTAGTGATGGAGAGTCAATGAATAATAGGTTTTTATTTAGTACTTTCTCACTGTCATCTATTGTAAGATCTAGTATTGATTAAGGAATAGAGTTGAATCTATTGGATCAGGTTTACCCGCCTTGGTTTTGTAGAGCCAGAAGTGAAGAGGGTAGTCTTGTCCCTATAGTTGGTCCAATTGCTTATAGATTTCCCATATTTGGAATTAACCACTCCTTAACATTAGTCATAAGCATATTGGTATCTCATGGAGTGTAAAATATTTTGAAGAACCAACACATGGTAAAGAAGATTCTTCTTGTCAGCCTAATATGGGTGCCAAAGTCAATTATGCATACTCTGGAAACAATGCTATCATCAATATGGTTGAACCATGTCTATCTGAGTGTTGCAATCTCATCACAATTGTAAGAAGAGATAGAGAAAATCAATCACCTAATGTAGTTACTCAATCACAAGCTCAAGCACACCTACAAGGACAAATACCAAAAGCATCCAATGTCCCTAAGGTGCCTTTCAATCTTTCATCTACTTCTAAATAGAAGGCTACATCTAAATCTTCAAATCCTAAAGACATGAGGCCTACTTCATACAGTATTGTTCAACAACTCCAGCACACAAATGCTAAGATCACAATGTTTGAGTTGCTTCAAATATCTCCAACTCATAAAGCCATTCTAGACAAAGCTCTACTCAGATCCAATGTTTCTGATGACCTTGATTTAGATAGATTCTAGACTATGGTTGGTCATCTTACATCTCCATAGTATATTTCCTTTTCAGAGGAAGATGATAACTCCTTGAGTCATCCACATAACCAGCGCTTTCATATTGAAGTCTTGATCCAAAACCATCATGTCAAATGTGTGTTGATAGATGGAGGTGCTAGTCTAAACATTTGTTTTTTTAGCTTGATTACACAATTGGGATTTTCAGAAATGGCCATTGATCCTAGAAAGAAGATAACTATCAAAGCATATGATGAGCAAGAAAGATCTTCCAAAGGAACAATTGTCTTACCTATCAAAGTAGGTCCTATCATTAGAGATACTATATTTCAAGTTCTTGATCTACCTTTGGCTTACACTATCCTTCTAGGGAGACCCTGGATACATGAAATGAAAGCTATTCCTTCTACATACCATTAGTGTTTGAAATTCCCTTATGAAGGAATAGAGGTGATGATTCCAGATTATCTATGTACAACTTGCAATACATTCAAAGAGAGTGTTGATAAACTTGTTCCTAATAATAGAGAATCTTCCACTAAGAAGCTAGACGTTGCTTCAACATCCAAGATGGAAGACATTGCTAAAGAGGTTAAGATCAAAGAAAATGGTATGGGAGAGTATACTATAGAGCCAGTCCTATCTTTGACATCTCTCCCTATCTTGCCCAAGTCTTATGGACAAACTCTAAAATAGTCCAAGATTGACTCTAAAGAACCTCTTGCAGCATATAAAGGAACTTTTGTTGTAGAACAAGTATCTAAACTAGAATTCAAAGAGGATGCAGCTATGCTTGCATGGCTATACAAAGATCAACCCAAATCTCAATTTGTTCAAAAATGTGATGCTGAAACTCCTAAGATCCTTTCTAAGTCATATGGCCCAAGGGATAAATTGATCACAAAAATGGGATATAAAGGAAAAGGACCTCTAGGATTACAGGGTAAAGGTCTTCAATCACCTCTTGACCATTGTGGAAGAGAAAACAATAATACAATAGGTCTAGGGTACACTAAGAAGCCTTTCTATCTTAGCAAGAACTCCCCACATGTATTAGAATAGATTGAGCCCTCCGTAGCAAATCAATTAAAGGGAGAAACAACTAAAAAATCTTATAGTGATGATTCAGACACCACTGATCAACTCATTCCTTATGAGCATTTTCCCAAAGAAATCAAAGACCTCCTTGACGCTGAACCTAATCCAATAAAAAGAATTAATGTAGTAGAAACACAAGAACCTACTACAGAGGAAGAGATAGTTGCAACACAAGAACCAGCTAATCTTGAAGCCAATCAAATAGACAAAGAGGAAGGTGATAGTTATTCTGAGACAAATTCCCATAAGTATGAATTCAAATTAGAATCTGAGGGAAACCCTTCTTGGGGTATTTATCCTGACTTCACTCATGTTCTTAAGTTTCCTAGAGGTATAGATGAAGAATCTAATGAATATGAATGGGGAGCCATTCCAAAGGAAGATGAACTTATTACAGAGAAACATATTGATGTTATTCACCTATATGCACCTAAACCCAAGGTGAGTATAGAGAGAAATAATGAACTTAATGAGTCTGATACACCTATGGCTAAAGTGGACTTCCACAATGATATTGAGCCTATTCATGAATTGAATGTCTTAAGTTGTAATATCACCTTTGAACTTGACCATTGAGTTAGGACCAATGATGGTAGATCCATATCCATAAACACTCTTTCCCAATCTTTCACCACTTTGACTATCCAACACCCTAACCTTCTTGACCTAACTTCCACAAACTCGAGCCAAGGTATTTATACATTTCCCAATGACTATGCCCTTGCTTGCTACCTCAATTTAGTTAAGCCTATGAGGACTTCCATTAGTGAACCGAGTGTTAGCATGATGGAGTCAGACATCAAATATCCTAGTCAAAAAAATAAGAATAAGAATAAAAAGAAAAGGAGTTCTAAGGGTGAAAACTACTTTGTGGCAGTTTCAAAACCTAAAATAGTAAATAAAAAAGATGTATCTGAAGGTGAAAATCTCTTTGAGGTGCCTAAGAATGAGATATTTGATGTCCTTCTGAGTCATTTATAGGACAGATCTCCAATTCTAATTGAGCCCACTCAATCTATCAACTTGGGAACAGCAAAGGAACCACAGTTGATCCATGTAGCACAATCTTTATCAGAAGAAGAGAAACAAAAATTTACAACATTCTTAATAGAAAAGAAGATCAAATTTTCATGGAAATACTCAGATATGCCAGGGTTGGATCCTGATCTTATAATGCACCATTTATCTATAGCTCCAAATGTTAAACCGGTTAAACAAAAATTGAGGAAGATGCATCCACATGTTGCACTCTTGGTAAAGGTTGAATTAGAGAAGCTACTAAAATCTAGATTCATCTGTGTTATTGACTATGCTGAATGGATCTTGAATATTGTACCTATTTCAAAGCCATAAAAATCTATAAGAGTGTGCACAGATTTTAGAGATGTGAACAAAGCATGCCCTAAGGATGATTTTCCACTACCTAACATTGATATGATAGTGGACATGACTGCGGGTTTTGAGATGTATTCTTTGATGGATGGTTTTTCTAGATATAATCAAATCAAAATTTCTCTAGAGGATCAAGAGAAAACTTCTTTTACATGTGCATGGGGTACCTTCTGTTGGAATGTCATGCCATTTGGGCTTAAGAATGCTAGTGCTACATATCAAAGAGTCATGACATCTATTTTTCATGACATGATGCATAGAATTATGGAGGATTATTTTGATGATACTTTAGAAAAATCTATGATTAGAACTGAACATCTAAATGACTTTTGCAAGATACTGGACAGAATGGAAAAATTTAGTCTTAGACTAAATCCTAAGAAGTGTGCTTTTGGTGTCACTTCTGGAAAGCTCCTAGGGTACATTATTTCAAAGAAGGGCATTCAAGTTGATCTAGCTAAAGTAAAGGCTATAATGGAGATGCAACCTCCAAAGAATATCAGTCAAATGTGAACATTACAAGGGAGAGTACAATCTATTAGACACTTCATATCTCAACTAGATGACATATCACAACCTTTTACAAAAACATTACATAAAGGTGTGACTTTTGCATGGAATGAAGAATGTGAGAAGAATTTTAATCATATCAAACAATATCTATCAAATCCTCCTATCTTGATGCCTCCTATTCAAGGGAAGCCTTTGATCTTATATGTCTCCACTACAGATACATCATTGGGGGCATTTCTTGCACAACACGATGAGAGCAAGAAAGAAAGAGCTATATACTATATCAGTAGAACATTGGTGGCATAAAAAAAGAACTATTGTATGATTGAAAAGGATTTTCTATCTATGATCTTTTCATCATAGAAACTAAGACATTATATGTTGTCTCATACCACACATTTAGTAGCTAAGATTGATCCATTAAAGTACCTACTAATAAAAGTTGCCCTCACAAGTAGACTAGCTAAATCGGTCATCCTCTTAAGTGAGTTTGACATTGAATATGTTGAAAGAAAAGCTGTCAAAGGACAAGTTATTGCTAATCAATTAGTAGACATGCCTTTGTTTGATGATACTCCAATGCAAATGGAATTCTCAAATTCCTCTATCATGAATATTTCTTCTAGAGAATGGCAATTGTTCTTTGATGGCTCCTATACATAAAATGGATCTGGAGTAGCCATAATATTTATCACTCCTCAGGGATACTCCATTCCTAAAGCATTCAGAATCAAATTTCCTTGTACAAACAATATTGTTGAATATGAAGCCCTTTTAAATGGTATGAAAATAGAAATTGAGTGGAGAGTGACAGAGTTACACATTCATGGAGGCTCCCAACTTGTTATCCATCAAGTCAATGATGTGTACCAAATGAAAGATGAAAATCTCATTCCATACAAAATAATGGTAGATGATCTCAAGAAATATTTCATATCTATTACATTTGAGAAAATTCTTGGAATAGAAAATAAGGTTTTCGATGCAATGGCAACGCTATCTACTTTATTACAACAGCCTAAACGTGAGATATGCTACAAGTTCCTGGTGGAAGCACTATCTTATCTTGCATATTATTCTCTTGAAACCCGCATGATTCATGTTGTTGTCGGTCATGATTCATCTAGATATAAAAACCTATTCTCCTATCTCAAAGACCAAATCATTCTCAATACCTTTAACCGCCATGAAAAGAGATACCTTATCCACGATGCCTCCTGATATATTATCATTGGTCATGATCTATACAAATGAGGTCTAGATGGTACGCTACTTAGATGTTTAGAATGGAAAGAGTCTCAATGTGCATTAGAGGAAGTTCATGATGGTATTTTTGGGTTGCACTTGAATGGTTTAACACTAGCTTGAAAACTTATTAGAGTCAGGTACTATTGGCCAGAAATGGAGAAAGAGTCTATCAAATTTGCTAAGAACTATCAAAAGTGCCAAGTACATGGTAATTTAATTCATGCTCTAGGGAGAGATCTAATTCCCTTCACTACACAATGGCCTTTTCACCAATGGGCATTTGATCTTATAGGATCCATACATCCTCATTCTTCTAATGGAGATACCCATATAATCATAGCTACAAACTATTTTACAAAATGGGTAGAAGAAGTACCTTTGACACAAGCAACTAAAGAACAAATATCTATGTTCATCTTGAACTACATCATATGTCGGTATGGCATTCCACATTCTATAGTTACAGATAATGGTGGAAATTTAAAAACAAAGACCTAGATGATTTATGTGAAAAATTCAAGATTACACAACATTGGTCATCTATCTACTATCCTCAAGGGAATGGACAAGAAGAGGCTTCTAACAAGAATCTATTGAAAATATTGCACCGTATAGTTAATAAGACAGGAAGATATTGGCACCTCATGATCAATCCAGCTCTTTGGGCCTATAGAACAAGTATCAAAATGCCCACTGGGGCTACACCTTTCACTTTAGTTTATGGGTCTAAAGTAATACTTCCTATTGAGGTTGAAATCTCATCACTAAGAATCAGAATGCATGGTCTAGTAACTGGTGATGACTACAGAGTGTCTATATTGCAAGAACTTCAACTACTAGATGAGTACAGACAAGTAACATATGATCATCTCAGAGTGTATCAAAAAAGAATGTCTAGAGGATACAACAAGAAAGTCAAACACAGAGAATTTCAGGTTGACGATCTAGTCTTGAGAGAGAAACATAAAAATAAATCACATAGAGAATGCAAGGGGAAGTTTGAACCCAACTGGCTGGGTCCCTTTGTAATCACTACTACTTTTGGCTTTGGAGCCTATCAACTCTCAATGACTGAAGAGAACAACTTTGAGAACCAATCAATGTTCTCCATCTAAAGAAATTCTATACCTAAGGCATTCAGTCTATGGTAAAATGTCCTAAAAAAATCTTTAAAATATGAAAAATTCTTAAAAAAAAGAACATCTTGGTGAAAACCTAGCAATGGGCGCCTTGCTGATTCACAAAAAAAATAAAAAAATTTCAAAAGTATAAAAAAAATTGGAAAAATAGAAAATACAAAAAAATGAGAAAAAGAAAAAGTGCCTTGGTAGCAAAAATAGAATCTCTACCAAGATGGTGAAAACCTAGCAAATGGGCACCACTTGTTTCAAAAATGATCCATCTATCAGAGCAATCTTGGTCTTTCCCAGCTTTTAGTCTTGCTTTAGTTTGTACATACCTCCTGGTTTATTTCCACATTCCTTATTTCAATAAAGTCAGTCTGTACACCAATCAGCTCAAGCGTCTGTATCCTATCAATGCTTAACACTTGGGGGAAATCAATGTCATATCCTATGGCCTCTAGTACATCTTAGATGATTCATATCTAGTCAGAGTCCTTTGAAGCTTCATTCGAGTCAATTTGTCAATCTCCTCTCTAGAAAGGATTTTGCATCTACAACAACGCAATCAAATACAACTTGAAAACAATTTATGCTTTTTACATGCTCTTATCTCCTTGTATGCTTACTGATTCGCATTGAGATTTTTGCATATTGTGTCCCTTCAAGCTCTTCGATGATGTCCTTTATAGGATTTAGAGGGTGATGACTGGGGGCATAATCTTTTCTTTATTTTCTACTTGTATGTGAAAATCTAACAACTTTGGAAATTTTGGATTGAAATGGTGTTTGTCTGTAAGAGCCTCTATCTCATATTGGATGGCCATGCATACCTCAACCATTGATACCTATAAAATTCAAAGAAGTGTGATCTAACTATTGTCTTTTTGAGTGATTTCTTACTCCTACTGTGAAACATGACCTTTCCTAAGGATGTGAACGATAAAGGGTCACTACAGGTAATTCACATTGGATTTAGAAAGATCTCTTGACTGTTTGATGTGATTGAACATAAGGTGTATTCAGGTCATCATGATATTTATGTTCTCATGCTTATACAAATTGCTATATCAAAATGGACATGATATTCAGGTCATCCTGGTGTTTGTGCTTTGGTACTTATATCTAATCCGACATTCCAAAAATAAAATCAATATTCATATGTCCATGGTTGCCTAGCCAGTGGGGGTTGTATTGATTCTTGCACATACAAATCGATATTCATATGTCTATGGTTTCATAACTAGTGGGCATTGTATTGATTTATCCAGTTACCTAAAAAATCAATGATGAAAAATGACCGACACATGATCAATGACTAGGTCCTAGGTCTTAGGTTGCATTTCATTTTGCATGTCATTTTACACTTTACATGATTGCATGATCTTGCAAATTGCTTGAAAATCTTCAACAATTCTTCTAAAAAACTATACTTAAACTAAAAATAAAGAGCTAAATCTCATACGAAGGTCTTCTCATAGAAATGCAAGTTGTCACAATCCTAGGTTAAACATCCTTTTTGACATAATACTGAGTACTTGTCTTCATCAATACCTGCAAAACATATCATGTGTATTATTGCATTTACATTACATATTCATAATCATTCATTCCATCTATGGCATTACATGCATTTCCATACATACTCTTTCCATAATCAAGTACATTTGCATCACATTCATACATTTAAAAAAAATCATCGCATTGCATAATTCCATACATACATTGTACTCTACTCATAGCATTTTCATCACATGATATCATCATACATCAAAACATGGCAAGTAAAAATGAAGTCACAACCAAAAAAACCTTGATCTCATATATATATCATAAAACTTGAACTATTTAGGGGTGCACTACTGACACAATGTACAAAAGAATAAGCTCATGTGAGCTATCAGAAGTCAGAAAAGTCTCAATATCAAAAGAGCAAAAATAGCAAAACATTTCATGACAGATCAGCTCTCTACATGCTCCTCTACATCTGGTGGAGGTGGTGGTGGTGCATGTGGCACTACCTTAGCTCTGGGTGCCCTGGCTCCCTCTGATGCTAACATATACTAAGAATATGAAGTAACTCTCTTAGTAGCTGGGACAATGACATAATAAGCTAATCTCGAGGTTTGATGTTTAGACCTTTGCTTGTAATCTCCTTTTCTCCTCTTGGAGCTCAGATCTTTGTCTATCGACCTTGGTGTATCTCTCCTCCCAGCAAGCACTCTATACCTTCAGGTCCCTAACCTATAATCTAAGCCTCCTCATGATCTTATGTGTAGTCAGTGGAACACTAGGCTTAGGGTTTGCCACCGGCATATCAGTATCTATAGTAGGCTACTCTATAGTCTCAACTCTTTGTGCCTTACAACATCTAACCTCTACACCAAGATCAAAACTAGTATCCTCTTGTAATGGATCAGAATCACCACCTACAACCTGCTCAGCTGCAAGTACCTCCTTAGCAGTACCGACACTACCTAAAGTACCACCCTCTCCCCTAGTCTATCTCTATGAACTTGTAGGCCTACCTACTATAGAACTAGTGGGATGAGGGGGCCTCATCTATCTTGATGGTCTCTGGGGAGGAGCCATCACTCTCAGCCTCAGAAGTGTGGGGTGCACAATCGAAACCTATGTGGGTCTCAGACCCTATCTCAAAAAAGCTCCAATAACATCCATAACCTCCTCCATGGAAGGTATCAGCTCTGTGGGATCAGAGAACCTGTAAATGGGGTGATCTACAAGCCATGATATAAATCCATCTATCACTCTAGCATCAACAACCTATGGTCTATACTCCTAGTCTCTGCCAACAATACCACTATACTCCTGTAAACACAAGGCATAAGAAAGCCTCGTGGTCCATCTAAGTCTGAGCTCACGGGATATCTGAGTGTAAGTGGCATAATCCTAAGGTACATCCTGCACTCATCCATACTATCGCCACACCCTAGTAATAATAAATCATTCAAGAATAGAGGATGATCATCCAATCAACACACATCTTTGGAAGAAGAAACTGAACTACTCTTGTGCAGTAGGCCAAGGCTCAATATCTACATCAGGCCTCCATCATACAAATGTCATGTCATCAAGGCACCGTCTCCAATTCTCTACATGGCCCATGTGACCCTGTATGACATATCTAACATAAATATAAATCATAGGGTCATGTGGTTGTCACTGTGACTGGCACACTACTCTCAAAACTAGGATATGCTCCCACACCCAAATCTATAGAACTAAAGCACTAGCAGCAAAAGACTTGCTTTCCTGATACACTACCTTGTGCATCTCATAAAACATGTGGGCTAATAAACACTAACCCCAGGCTAACTCAAAAGGAGTCACCATCATACATGCTACCATTGGGGCCTAGCCCATCAATAGACCATTCTACTGATGATGTGACATAATAATACCTCATATCTGTATGCACCCTAAAATGGTCGCCTAGACTTTGGGCCCCCATTCAGCAATTTATCAAATCCCTGAATCAATATTTTCAAATATCAACAATATCAATTATATCAATTTCCTTGATCAAATGATAATCAATTCAATATTTCCTAAGGTTTGAGCCTTATTTAATTTAAAAGAGAAAAAAATAAAAATAAAAATCTTATTTAATTAAGAGAACATGCTCCCTTTTAATTATTTAAAAATCTCTTTTAATTAAATAATAACATTACTTTATCCTAAGCCTTTATTTAATTAAAAGGAATTTCCTCCCCTTTTATTTAAATAAAAAATCCCCACTTTTCTTCTTATCTTATGTTGCACAAGTAAAGCATTATTCTTATTTTATAAAAAGAGAAAAAACACTTTTTATCTCATATGGACACAAAAGTCAACTCCTATTTTCTTATTGGAGGATATTTGTGCACAAGGATCAAGCTTCTATTTTTCTCCACCGTTGATTAAGTCTTTTGCCTCTTAATCACAATGGTCCATTCCTTTTCACTTCCTATAAAAGCAGAGCTCTCTCCTTCATTTTCATATCTTAAGTTTTTATGCTAATGTTATGCTGCAGGTTTTCTAGGTCATTTGGAGCTCTTTGAAGACATTCTTGCATTCAAGCTTTGAAGACATTGTTGTTGCATTTCATTTAGCTTATTTTCTTACATTTTTGGCACCAAAAATGTGTGCTAAAATGTTGTCACACTTCTATGAATCTTTACATGCAAGAAAACTCAATAATGAGCCTTCACAAATCGATCCATAGCTCTCTATGCATGGAGTTGCAAGATTTGTAAAATTGCTCTCAGCTAGAGCTATAAACTCATGACCTTACTAGTAAACCACAAAATGAGAGATTCACAATGAAAATAAGGGCAAGAATGCCAATATCCCCAATGAAACCAAATGTATGCAATGCAATGCAAATCTATATGACAATGCAAGTTAATCTATTGCATAAAAAGAAATCTAAGCTAATATGTCATGATAATGCAACTAAGAAAGGAAATGTGCAACTACAATGAAATGCAATAACAAGTCTTCAAAGCTTGGATGTAGAATGTCTTCAAAGAGCTCTAAAATGACCTAGAAAACTTGCAGCATAATATTAGCATAAAAACTTAAGATATGAAAATGAGGAAGAGAGGTCTTTTTCTATAGAGAATGAAAAGGAATAGACCATTGTGATTAAGAGGCAAAAGACTTAATCAACGGTGGAGGAAAAAAGAAGCTTGATCCTTGTGCACAAATATCCTCCAATAGGAAAATAGGAGTTGACTTTATGTCCATATGAGACAAAAAGTGCTTTTTCCTTTTTATAAAATAAAAATAATACTTTATTTGTGCAACTTAGGATAAGAGGAAAAGTGGAGATTTTTTATTTAAATAAAATGGGAGGAAATTCCTTTTAATTAAATAAAGGCTTAGGATAAAGTGATTTTATTATTTAATTAAAAGAGATTTTTAATTAATTAAAAATGGCGTGTTCTCTTAATTAAATATGATTTTTATTTTTATTTTTTTCTCTTTTAAATTAAATAAAGCTCAAACCTTAGGAAATATTGAATTGATTATGATTTGATCAAGGAAATTGATATAATTGATATTGTTGATATTTGAAAATATTGATTCAAGAATTTGACAAATTGCTGAATGGGGGCCCAAAGTCTAGGTGACCATTTTAGGGTGCATACATTTGCCCCTTTTTGACTAATGTGTGATCATTTCGAAACACATGTAGTCAAAGAAGAATTGAAATGTGAGATCAATTTGAGATCACAAAACAACCCAAATGTGTGTTTATTTTGGGAACACATCAGGACAAAGATAAGCAAAAGCTAAAAGACAAGACCAACATCGTCACTGCTAGGTGCAAATCAAGCCTTAGACAAAACTATCACCGTCGTTGCTAGGCAATAATCAAGTCTAAAAAATAGGAGATAAAAATTGAAAGAAAAAATCACCACCATCGCTGTAAGGTGATAATCAAGTCTAAAAATAAGAATCTCAAGCTAAGCTGAATGATAAAGCTGAATCAAAGATTAAAGCTGATAAGTACTACCCCCTCAAAATCAAAATCAAAATCAAATAAAGGAGAACAAAAAATTGATAAACTTGATCAAGTCACAATAAATCATAATCAAAGGATGGAGCGTGATAGAATAACCATCAAACAGTGAAGATATGCCTCAGGTTGATGAGGTTTGACTGGGAAAGATAATGGATAAAGATTAAGTCAAACCTCAAAAAGAGGAAGCAAAAGGGGTGAATGAAAGACTAGAAGTTTGGAAGACATGAAAAGGAAAAAATTCCATCAAAGATCAAAGAATTATGCCTCAAAAGGTTAGTCAACTGCATAGAAGAATGAGAAAACTTAGAAATGCGACTTAGATTTTGATTTTGAGTCCGAAAATAGATAGAAAATGATGTGACATGAAAGACCAGAAATGAAAGATATGATCAAGAAGAATAAAAAAATGAGCACAGTTGACCAACTAGTTCGTAGATGATAAAAAGAAGAGCTCTCTCCATATGCAAGATGCAAAAACTAATCTATGATGAACCTAAGAATGCAAGCTACTATGAAAAGTGGTTGACTTGCAAGGTCACAATGCCTATAGACATCTAATTATCATTATCAAGTGTTATTGGTAGCGTCGTAAGATCATAAAATGCACACTACCATAACTATGTGGATATGAATATGATCTCTATCAGATAAAAATGTGGAAATCCCACTTAGGCATCAAAGACATGTAGGTCAAGATGACTAATGCAGTGAGATTACCTAAGTTTGATATGGTGAGATTATGCTTGTATCAAGACACATGAAAATTAGGATAACTAGAAACATGCACTCGCAAAACAGTCAAGGATAATACTTTGTCAATCCATAGTGTCAAGTAAGACCAACATAAAATGCTCATGACAATTAGGACCAACAAAATATAACCACAAGTAGATAAATAAATAAAACAGGTTCTCATACCCTCAGTCTTCTAGCTGCGCATCATTGAAAACTTCTCAGGGAGAGACCACTCATGAAAAAAATCCTCATAGACAGCACACAAAGAAAAATAAAGTCAACATATCTCAACGAGTTGGTTGTTTAAGTGTGTGTGTGTTGGTCATAGAGTCAAACTTTGAGTATCACATTTGCAAATGAGAAATATCGCATCATACTTAGACTATTGGGTAAGACATCTGATAAGTGTTAAGAAACACTCGACGCAAGGGTAGTGTTGAAAAACAGTATTGGGGTGGTGTTGAAAAATACCTGTTGTGCAATGCTCCAAGAGACAAACACACCTAAAGGACCAATGCTAATAGTTATGCCCCCTAGACAAAGATAAAGACCAATTTCAGACTATGCCAAATAAGGTCAAGACATGATGGAGAAAGGATAAGTGTCGAGGACGCATGCTAACAAATAGGAGTGCAAAGGCCTCAAGTAGCACCTATTTTTAGGTTTTCACCACTTGGATTTTATTGCAATTTTTTCTACCAAGGCGCCTATTTCCAGGTTTTCACCACTTGGAGATTTTTTCATTTTTTGATTTGTTTTCTATTTTTAAATTTTTTTTATATTTTTGCTACCAAGGTGCCTATTTCCAAATTTTCACCAAAGCACTTTTTCTATTTTTTTTTTGAATTTTTTGAATTTTTTGAATTTTTTTATATTTTTTCAGGACTTTATCTGCTTTTTAGGATTTTTTAGCATCATATATCAATTTTTTTTGGTATTTTTTCAGGATCATATATGAATTTTTTGATATTTTTTTAGGATCATAAAATATGTACAAAGGATGCCCCCAAACAGAATGGACATCAAATTCTCAAGCAAGATCACATCATGTAGTCTCAATGTCTAGCAAGGTGAGAGACAAGATGGATAAGCAAGCTGGTGGAAGAGATAGAAGACATGAGAATGAAGGAGAGTGAAGGGAAGTAATCCTCAAAGGAAAACTCCTCAAGAGTACCCAAGCTAGGGAAAAATTGTCATGTAAAGCACATTTGGACAAGCAATGAAAGGCCAGCACAGGATAAGCCACAAAAGCGTGCTGCAAAAGAAGGAAGGATGCAGTCCAAAGGAGTAGACATGTCAAGAGGCTTCATATTATCGTGTTTACTCTTTTTTTATATTAGATCAAGACCAAAGGGGAAAAGGATAGTGAAAGGCTAGAATGAATGGAGGAAAATAAATATGAAGGCTAAACATGAATGGAATGAAAGCAAGATCATTGTAAGATAGCTCACAAGATAGCCAAATATTCAAGTATAGGTCAACATTGTCAAGATCAAAGAGAGAATATGAACTAGATGAAATATGTAGAAGAACTACGCATGATGCCTGATTGCCAGGCTTTCATCATGGTACTTATCCAAAGTGCCACAAGGGAGTAGTTTTTACCATAGGATGAATTTATTTATCTTTACTTTTGCTACCAAGGTGCCTGTTTCCAAGTTTTCACCATGGCACATTTTTAATTTTTTAATTTTTTTCTTTTTTAATTTTTATTTTTTAATTTTTTTCTATTTTTTTGAATTTTTATAATTTTTTGGAAGAAGGCAATCTTTTAGGTAATGCTCCTTAAAAGGATAAACCATGATATGTCAAGGATTCAAAATGATATGCTCAAAGATGCTAATAGGGAAAGAAAAATGGAAGATAAAAATGGAGGATAAGGCTTTATGTAAAGCGAGTGAGGTTGGAAGATAGGAGGAATAGGAAAATGAGGAAAAATGATAGAAGGTAGAAAGATAATGAATGGAAGGATTGTGAAAGGGTAGATGGAAATGAATGCAAGATCAACATCAAAACACACCTTGAAGGGTGGCGAGAGGATAGAGGAAATGTGAAGGAAGGAATACGAGAAGGAATATGGTGAATGTTTAGTAGAGGTTGTGGTTCAGGCATATGGAATTGAAGAATATTTTTGGAAGGAGATGAAGTGGAAGCCTTTGGAAGCTTGAATGTCAACTTCACTTTTTGTTCAACATCATACTCTTTCAAGAGAGACTTTGGAATCCATAAAGCCTTAGGCTTTTTATTTCCTTTTGATGATTTAGAGAGAATATCTCCAATGATGGATTTTGGAACCCATATTTGTCTTGTAGTTTTCTTCTTAGATATCTCTTTTGACTTTATGCCTCCATGTCAATTAGAGGAGACATGGTGATCTTCTTTTTTTGATGGAGTCTTGTATTGCTTCTTTTTCTTGTATTGACCATTCAAGTTGCTTCCAAAAGACTTGGGACTTGTGGAAGGAGGAGAATATGAGTGGTTTAGATGGGTGAATGGATGAAAAGGATTCAAGGGTATGCATCTATGTTGATCTTGAAGAAAGATAGGAGATGGAGGGATGTAAGGACCCAAAATAGATGATGAATTAGGAGAGTTAGGAGGGGAAAGTGAAGGGACATAAGGGCCCAAGATGGAAGGAAGATGTGAAGCCCTTAGTATTGGTGGACGAGGTCCAAGGATGAATGTGGAAGATGCAAAAAGATAATAAATAAGTTCATTAGCATCTATATCACAACCAAGGATATCACCATCTTTAGAGTGAGTATTAGAATTTTCAACAAGATCATGCACATCTTGAATAGGAGCACCTTCGTTGATAGGATTGTTCAAAGCTTGCAAAGACTTAGGAAGAGAAGAAAGTGGAAGTGAACATGGAGTGGTAGAACAAAAAGATGGAAGACTTTGATCTTGACAAGGATCTTTGGATAGTGTAAGTGTATCATTTTTCTTTGGATTTTTAATAGGCTTAACATTGGAAGTAATGACACCATTTTTAATAACCTTAATGGAAGTATCATCTTTGGAAAGCGCAAGTGTAGTAAGGTTATTTTTTTTATCAATAAGCTCAACGATGTAAGTAGTAGCTTGATCTTGCTTAGGAGTAAATGAGGAAGGGCGTAAAATATTGAAAGAACCACGAAATGAATGAAAGATATTATGAATAGGATCAGATGACATGGAGGGTTCTTGATCTTGATCTTTCTTTATATTTTTTCCTTTATCATTTTTAGAGTCCTTTTTACATGGAGCCACTTCTAAGGACAAGGAAGCATGTTGGAATTGTATGGAAGATTTTGGAAGAGATGGTGAAGGACTAACTGAAGTAGGCATTATAATGCATGAAGGCTTAAGCTCTTTAGGTTCAGCATTATTCAAAGTATTCACAGCCAAGTGAAGGTTATCTTGAGTTTCTTTAAGAGGTAGCCCTTGAGGATAACTATAGGGAATTGCATGAAAAGCATTATGATCTTTGTTGGATGAAGAATTTGTGAAAGATTTAGAAGACTTGGAAGCTTTAGGAGATGTATGGGTATTGGATGAAGTAGGGGATGGAAGGTAACCATCATAAGACAAAGGTTCAACATTAACATGATCTTGCTTGAGAGTGCAATCTTTATTTTTAGCATGAATGTTTTTAGAGGAAAGATTCTTATAATATTTATGTTTCAAATCAGCATGGTGCATTTTATATTCCTCAACAATAGTAGCTGGATTATAATCAAGGTATTGTTCACAAAACTTATCAAAAACAATTTCAAAATTTGAATCATACAGATCACCATCACGATCTTTCCAATATGAGGACCCATTTCTAGTAAGCACAAGAACATGACTAGGAGGACTCTTAGGAATAGAGGTGTCATAGGTATCAGTACATTGTCCATCATCATAGTCATCATAGTCATCATAGGTGGGTGTGTCACTCTTCATGGAAGAGGTATCATAAGGACTATGATGTTGCTCATTATGGTATTTCTTGTGAAGAGAAGTAAGACTCTTTGAAGAAGTAGAAGAAGAATGAGATTGTGAAGAAGAGAAAATTGAAGCCTTAGTGTAGGAAGAGGACTTGGATAATGAGGAATTCGAATAATGTTTAGAAGAGTCATGATAAGATTTGGAAGATGAAGAAGAATGAGAAAACTTAGATGATGAAGAAAGTTTAGAAGAAGGAGGTTGTGATATGATCATGTCTATGATCCTAGCAAAGGCATATGATTTAATCATCTTTTCCTTTATTTTTTCCATAAGTTTATCACCCATGAGATATTTGGAAGGACTATTGGAGGAATAAAGATATTCTTCAAATTGAGCAATGAGATTAAGATCATCTATTCTCAAGAGAGGTTCCTTAGCAAGATAGTTAAAATTCATGGTTCTAGAAGAGGAGGAATCAATGATGGAAGAAATGAATAGATGAATAGAAGAAGGTAGACTAGATAGTAAGAGGAAAAGAATCAAGAAGAAGAAGAAGAATTTCCCATGGGAATAGAAGACTTTAGAAGAACATGGAAAATGGAGAAGAAAGAAGAAGACTAAGAGTCATCTTGTGCAATTGATACCATAATGTTCATTGAGATGTTGAGCAACATGACAACACCTAGGATCTGAGATCTAGATTAACCAAGGAAGACCAAGCTTCTAAGGAGAACTCACTACAGCAGGATGGAACTCAGTTTCAATATTCCAATTAGATCTTTCAAAAGATTTTGCAATGATGATCAAGCACATAGAACAGAAACCAGGGAGTTCAAGAAAATAGTCTTCAAGTAATGAGCAAGGGACAAAGCAACCTTGTGCATAAATAGAGATAGTGACTTAGTATGCTACTCCTTAAAGATTCTACTTGTGTATGTTCTTGAAAATGTTTTAGAAGGCACATAGAACACAACAACACCTTAACAAGTTGTCTACAAGGATATACGTGACTTTCTAAAAGGAGTCCTCGATATATGTAAGGTACATGAGGCCCAAATCTGTAGATGAGAAGAATCCAAAATCACACAGCTGGGGGGAGACGGTAACCCAAATCTCCTCCTTCACTTCTCAAAGGTATAAAGTTCTTTGAGGCTTAGCCAAGAGTCATATCAAACTCAATTCCCAAGAGAGGTGTCTTTCAATTCACCACCTGCTATTTATACTCCATCAAAACACAGGAGTTAAGGTCATCCCTTGAGGTGGTGTGTCCCCGAGTAGGCTTTCTAAAAATAAAATTAAGTAATTCACTATCAAAAGTATTTAAAGCACTAAAGGTGGAACACTTAAATCTTTAAGTAAATGTGAAGTGAGTCCAAAAGTGGGACACTTAACCCTTCAAGTGAATGTGAAGTGAGTCCAAAAGTGGAACATTTAACCCTTTAAGATAATGTGAAGCGAGTCCAAAAGTGGAACATTTAACTCTTCAAGAGAATGTGAAGCGAGTCCAAAAGTGGAACATTTAACCTTTCAAGAGAATGTGAAGTGAGTCTAAAAGTGGAACATTTAACCCTTTAAGAGAATGTGAAGTGAGTCCAAAAAGTGGAACACTTAACCCTTCACACAAACTCAAAGTCAGTCCAAAAGTGCAACATTTAACTCTTCACACCAACTCAAAGTGAGTAAAAAAGTAGAACATTTAACTCTTCACACCAACTCAAAGTGAGTCCAAAAGTTGAACATTTAACTCTTCACACCAACTCAAAGTGAGTCCAAAAATCAAACATTTAACTCCTCACATCAACTCAAAGTGAGCCCAAAAGTGGAACATTTAACTCCTCACATCAACTCAAAGTGAGTCCACACTTAAGAAAACTAATGAGAGGTTAAATATTTTGGCACCCACTGTGGGGCAACCCACCTCTTGCATGTTGGTTTTGATTATTTTTGGAGCTAACCCTTGTGTAGATTTGTTTGGAGATGAAAAACCCTAAATCTGAAAGATTTGATCAAATCTCCCAAACGGCTTACTTTTTTGGTCTGAAAAGTTTTTTGCAAGTTGGTGACAAATCAGAGAAGCTCCAAAAAAAATTTAGAATTTTTGGTTGTGATTTGTTTTTTTTATGATTTTTTCTTAATTTTTCATAAAAAATCAATTTTTAGCGCAAATCAGCATATTTTTCAAAAAATTTTACATTTCTAGAAAGGTATTGGAATTCTACAGGGGGTCCATTCATTGTGTTTTTAATTTAGAAATCATATCATAGCTCATTTGGTCAATTAATAAAAACTAGTATATTTTGGTAAAATGGGTCTTTAGGGCACAAATGAAGAGATTTTTCTAAAATTTTTACATTTTTGGAAAGCTCTCTATTTTTTGATAGAGGTCTCTTTTGTACATTTTGGGTTTAGGGTCTGAATTCATGTGGTAAAAATCAGATCTTGTTGACTAGGTCAAATGCAAAAAAAATAAAATTTTGTGATGGGTATGCACTTATTTTTCATTGTTCATTGCATGATATGAATTATCATTTGGATTATTTGCTAGTTATCATTGCTCCTAACAATTTATTTTCAGATCTAACCCTAGGGTTTGCATAAGTTGGATATACATTGCATATCTTGTTTGTTTGTTTTCTTGTCTTGTTCATTTGAAGGTGCTCTTGCTTTCATGGAAAATGCTTAAAACAAAGCATTGGACTTGAGGTACTTTGTTCCATCTCTACAACATTTGGATTTTGGGATTAAAATTGAACCTCTCATGTGTTTGGCTTGAGTGTTTTACATGCTTTCATAGAACACATTTCAATTGATGCTCTTAATGAGAAATGAATGAACATAGATTTGCTTTCATACAAGTTTGTGTAAGTGAATGTTTGTGTTTAAACCTTAAGTAATTCTTGGTTCCAATATCAAATATCTCATTGAGTGATTGAGGGCATGGATTCATTCCTTGTTTACATAGGGAGTTAAATGCACCACTTTGTGGACTCACTCTATGTTTTCTTGGAAAGTTAAATATTCCATTGATTCAACCCTTTGTCATTTGTGAGTAGTATTGATAAGAAACTTTAGATTACTTTTGATTGATCTTGTTAGCTAAATTGGGTGTTGGAC
This sequence comes from Chamaecyparis obtusa, assembly GCA_027943335.1. NCBI lineage: Eukaryota > Viridiplantae > Streptophyta > Pinopsida > Cupressales > Cupressaceae > Chamaecyparis > Chamaecyparis obtusa. Next base: position 2,055,395 of record BSBK01001707.1, read on the forward strand.
TCGCTTATTTCTAATCACCCCTCATTACCACCCTTTGGATGCAAGGTCAGCATTCATACATAGGGGAGGGGTCTACTTGAAAAGAGCGTTAAGTGTTCCACAAAGTTTCCCCCTTTTTATGCTTTCTTGATCTCATTAGTTTTCTAATGTATGGACTCACTTTGAGTTTGAGTGAGGAGTTAAATGTTCCACTTTTGGACTCACTTTGAGTTTGTGTGAGGAGTTAAATGTTCCACTTTTGGACTCACTTTGAGTTTGTGTGAGGAGTTAAATGTTCCACTTTTGGACTCACTTTGAGTTTTTGTGAGGAGTTAAATGTTCCACCTTGTGGATTCACTTCACATTCACTTGAAGAGTTAAATGTTCTACTTTTGGACTCACTTCACATTCACTTGAAGAGTTAAATGTTCCACTTTTGGACTCACTTCACATTCACTTGAAGAGTTAAATGTTCCACTTTTGGACTCACTTCACATTTACTTGAAGAGTTAAGTGTTCCACCTTTAGTGCTTTAAATACTTTTGATAGTGAATTACTTAATTTTATTTTTAGAAGGCCTTCTTGGGGACACACCACCTCAAGGGATGACCTTAACTCTCATGTTCCAATGGAGTATAAATAGCGGGTGGTGAATCGAAAGACACCTCTCTTGGGAATTGAGTTTGATATCACTCTTGGCTAAGCCTCAAAGAACTTTATACCTTTGAGAAGTGAAGGAGGAGATTTGGGTTACCGGCTGTGTGATTTTGGATTTTTCTCATCTATGAATTTGGCCCCCACGTACCTTGCGTATATCGAAGACTCCTTTTAGAAAGCCATGTATATCCTTGTAGATAGCTTGTTAAGGTGTTGTTGTGTTCTATGTGCCTGTTAAAACATTTTCAAGAACATACACAAGTAGAACCTTTAGGGAAAATAATACTAAGTCACTATCTCCATTCATGCACAAGGTTGCTTTGTCTCTTGCCCATTGCTTGAACACTATTTGCTTGAATTCCCTGGTTGTTGTTCTATGTGCTTGATCATCATTATGAAATCTTTTTAAAGATCTAATTGGAATACTGAAACTGAGTTCCATCCTGCTATAGTGAGTTCTCCTTAGAAGCTTGGTCTTCCTTGGTCAGTCCAAATCTTAGATCTTAGGTGCTGTCATGTTGCTCAACATGTCAATGAATGTTATGGTATCAATTACACAAGATGACTCTTAATCTTCTTCTTTCCTCTCCATTTCCCATGTTCTTCTGAAGTCTTCTATTCCCATGGGAAATTCTTCTACTTCTTCTTCTTGATTCTTTTCCTCTTATTATCTAGTCTACTTTCTTCTATGCTTGATTCCTCCTCTTCTAGAACCATTAATTTCAACTATCTTTCTACAGAACCTCTCTTGAGAATAGATGATCTTAATCTCATTGCTCAATTTGAAGAATATCTTATTCCTCCAATCGTCCTTCCAAATATTTCATGGGTGATAAACTTATGGCAAAAATAAAAGAAAAGATGATTAAATCAGATGTCTTTGCTATGATCATAGACATGATCATATCACAACCTCCTTCTTCTAAATGTTCTTCATCATCTAATTTTTCTCATTCTTCCTCATCTTCCAAATCTTACCATGACTCTTCTAAACATTATTCACATTCTTCATTATCCAAGTCTTCTTCTTCCACTAAGTCTTCAATTTCCTCTTCTTCATGATCTCGTTCTTCTTCTACTTCTCCCAAGAGTCTTACTTCTCTTCAGAAGACATACCATAAAGAGAAATGTGATAGTCCTTATGATGCCTCTTCCACAAAGAGTGATACACCTACCTATGATGACTATGATGATGGACAATGTAGTGATACCTATGACACCTCTATTCTTAAGAGTCCTCCTAGTCGTGTCCTTGTTCTTACTGGAAATGGGTCCTCATATTGGAAAGATCATGATGGTGATCCATATGACTCTAATTTTGAGAGAAATTATGATATTTGTTGTGAACAATATGATACATCTACTTCTATTGAGGAAGAGAAAGCTTTCCGTGCTAATTATAAATGTAGATACTATGAGCATTTATCCTCTAAGAACATTCATGCTGAAAATAAAGATTACACTCTCGAGCAAGATCATGTTGATGCTAAACCTTTGTCTTGTGATGGTTCCCTTCCATCCACTACTTCCTCCAATACCCATACATTTCCTAAAGCTTATGATTCTTCCAAATCTTTCACAAATCCTTCATCGAACGAAAGTCCTAATGATTTTCATGTGGTTCCCTATAGTTATTCTCAAGGGCCATCTCTTAAAAAAACTCAAGCTAACCTTCACTTGGCTGCAAATATTTTCAATAATGTCGAACCTAAAGAGCCTAAGCCTTTATATGCTATAATTCCTACTTCAGCTAGTCCTTCACCATCTTTTCCAAAGTCTTCCATACAATTCCAACCTACTTCCTTGTCCTTAGAAGTGGCTCTATGCCAAGAGGACTCTAAAAATGATAAAGAAAAGAACATAAAGAAATATCAAGATCAAGAACCCTCCATGTCATCCAATCATGTTCATGATATCTCTCATTCATTTCATGGTTCTTTTGATCTTCTACACTCTTCCACATTCATTCCACCATCTCCTAAGCAAGATCAAGCTGCTACTTACACCATTGAGCTTATTGATAAACAAAATAACCTTACTACACTTGTGCTTTCCAAAGATGATACTTCCATTAAGGTTATTAAAAATGGTGTTGTTACTTCCGATGTTAAGCCTATTGAAAATCAAGAGAAAAATTTTACACCTATGCTATCCAAAGATCCTTGTCAAGATCAAAGTCTTCCATCTTCTTGTTCTACCACTCCATATTCACTTCCACTTTCTACTCTTCCTAAGTCTTTGCAAGATTTGAAAATTCTTATCAAAGAAGTTGCTCCTATTCAAGATGTGCATAATCCTGTTGAAAATTCTAAGACTCACTCTAAAGATGCTGATATCCTTGGTTGTGATATAGATGCTGATGAACTTATTGATTATCTTTTTGCATCTTCCACGTCCATCCTTGGACCTCCTCCACCAATACTAAGGGCTTCAAATCTACCTTCCATCTTGGGTCCTTATGTCCCTTCACTTTCCCCTCTTAACTCTCTTAATTCATCATCCATTTTGGGTCCTTACGTCCCTCCATCTCCTATCTTCCCTCAAGATCAACATAGATGCATACCCTTGAATCTTTTTCATCCACCCACCCATCTAAACCAGTCATATACTCCTTCTTCCACAAGTCTCAAGTCTTTTGGAAGCAACTTGAATGGTCAATACAAAAAAAAGAAGCAACATAAGAATCCATCAAAAAAATATCACCATGCCTCCTCTAATCGACATGGAGGCATAAAGTCAAAAGAGATATCTAACAAGAAAACTACAAGACAAGTATGGGTTCCAAAATCCATCATTTAAGATATTCTCTCTAAATCATCAAAAGGAAATGAAAAGCCTAAGGCTATATGGATTCCAAAGTCTCTCTTGAGAGAGTCTCATGTTGAAAAAAAAGTAAACTTGACATTCAAGCTTCCAAAAGCTTCCACTTCATCTTCTTCCAAAAATATTTTTCCATTCCATGTGCCTAAACCGCAACCTCTACTAAACATTCACTATATTTCTTCTCGTATTCCTTCATTCACATTTCCTCCACCTTCTCACACCCTTCAAGGTGTGTATTGACATTGATCTTGCCTTCCTTTCCATCTACCCTTTCACAATCCTTCCATTCATTATCCTTCTACCTTCTATCCTTTTTTCTCATTTTCCTATTCCTCATATCTTCCAACCTCACTTGCTTTACATAAAACCTTATCCTCCATTTTTCCCTTCCATCTTCCTTTCCCTATCAGCATCTTTGAGCATATCATTTTGGATCCTTGGTATATCAATGATTTATCCTTTTAAAGAGCATTACCTAAAAGCTTGCTTTCTTCCAAAAAATTATAAAAATTTCAAAAATTAAAAATTAAAAAAAAATAAAAATACAAAAAGAAAGAAAAAAGTAAAAAAATTAAAAATGTGCCATGGTGAAAACTTGGAAACAAGTGCCTTGGTAGCAAAAATAAAGAGAAATAAATTCATCCTATGGTGAAAACCACTCCCTTGTGGTGCCTTGGATAAGTACCATGATGAAAACCTGGTAATCAGGCATCATGCATAGTTCTTCTACATGTTTCATCCATTCCATTCTATCTTTGATCTTGACAATGTTGAACTATAGACAAACATTTGGCTATCTTGTGAGCTATCTTACGATGATCTTGCTTTCATTCCATTCATATTTTGCCTTCATATTCATTTTCTTCCATTCATTCTAGCCTTTCGCTATCCTTTTCCCCATTAGTCTTAATCTAATAAAAAGAGTAAAATATGATGCTATGAAGTCTCTTGACATGTCTACTCTCTTTGGATTTCATCCTTTCCTTCTTTGGCATTATGCTTTTGTGACTTATCCTATGCTGGCCTTTCATTGCTTATCCAAATGTGCTTTGCATGAAAATTTTTCCTTAGCTTGGGTACTCTTGAGGAGTTTTCTCTTGAGGATGTCTTCCCTTCACTCTCCTTCATTCTCATGTCTTCCATCTCTTCCACCAGCTTGCTTATCCATCTTGTCCTCCACATTGCTAGATATTGGGACTGCACGATGTGATCTTGCTTAAAGAGTTTGATGCCCATTCTATCTGGGGGCATCCTTTGTACATATTTTATTAATCTTGAAAAAATACCCAAAAAAAATTAATTTATGATGCTGAAAAAATCCTAAAAAGCATAAAAAGTCATGAAAAAAATACAAAAAAAAAAAATTTTAAAAAAAAATTGCAATAAATCCAAGTGGTGAAAATTTAAAAATAGGCGCTACTTGAGGCCTTTGCACTCCTATTTGTTAGCATGTGTCCTTAACACTGAGCTTTTCTCCATCATGCCTTGACCTTATTTGACTTGGTTTGGAATTGATCTTTGTTTTTGTCTGGGGGGCATAACTATTTGCATAGGTCCTTTTGGTGCATTTGTCTCTTGGGGCATTTCACAACAAGTGTTTTTCAACACCACCCCAAATAGTATTTTTCAATACTACCCTTGCGTCGAATATTTCTTAACACTTATCAGATGTCTTTCCAATAGTCTAAGTATGATGTGATATTTCTCATTATTATATGTGATAACTAGAGTCTGACTCTATGACCAACACACACGCACTTAAACAATCAACTACTTGAGATATGTTGACTTTATTTTTCTTTGTGTGTTGTCTATGAGGATTTTTTTGATGAGTGGTCTCTCCCTAAGAAGTTTTTGATGATGCATAGCTAGAAGACTGAGAGTATGAGAACATGTTTTCTTCCTTTATCTGCTTATGGGTATATTTTGTTGATCCTAACTGTCATGAGCATTTATGCTGGTCTTACTTGACACTATGGATTGACAAGGTATTATCCTTGACTATTCTGCGAGTGCATGCTTCTAGTTATCCTGAATTTCATGTGTCTTGATACAAGCATAATCTCGCCATATCAAACTTAGGTAATCTCACTGCATTAGTCATCTTGACCTCCATGTTTTTGATGCCTAGGTGAGATTTCCACATTTCTATCTGATAAAGATCATATTCATACCCACATAGTTATGCTAGTGTGCATTGTATGATCTTGCAACGCTACCAATAACACTCGATGATGATAATTAGATGTCTATAGGCATTGTGACCTTGCAAGTCAACCACTTTAATAGTAGCTTGCATTTTTAGATTCATGTTAGTTAGTTTTTGCATCTTGCATATGGAGAGAGCTCTCCTTTTTATCATCTATGGACTAGTTGGTCAACTGTGCTCATTTTCTGATTCTTCTTGATCATATCTTTCATTTTTGGTCTTTCATATCACATCATTTTCTATCCATTTTCAGACTCAAAATCAAAATTTGAGTCGCATTTTCAAGATTTCTCATTCTTCTACGTAGTTGACTGACCTTTTGAGGCATAATTCTTTGATCTTTGATGGAATTTCTTCCTTTCCATGTCTTCCAAACTTCTAGTCTTTCATTCACCCCATTCACTTTCTCTCTCCGAGGTTTGACTTAATCTTTATCCTATATCTTTTCCAGTCAAACCTAGTCAACTTGGGACATATCTTCACTATTTGATAGTTATCCTATCATGCTCCATCCTTCAATTATGATTTAATGTGACTTGATTAGGTTTATCAATTTGTTGTTCTCCTCTATCTAATTTTGATTTCAATTTCAAGGGGGTAGTACCTATCAGCTTTAATCTTTGATTCAGCTTTATCATTCAGCTCAGCTTGAGATTCTTATTTTTAGACTTGATTATCACCTAGTAGCGATGGTGGTGATTTTGTCTTTTGATTTTTATCTCCAATTTTTTAGACTTGATTATTGCCTAGCAACAATGGTGATAGTTTTGTCTAAGGCTTGATTTGCACCTAGCAGTGACGGTGTTGGTCTTGTCTTTCAGCTTTTTCTTATGCTTGTCCTGATGTGTTCCCAAAATGAACACACATCTGGTTTGTTTTGTGATCCCAAATCGATCTCACATTTCAATTCTTCTTTGACTACATGTGTTCCCAGATCGATCACACATTAGTCAAAGAGGGGCAAATGTATGCACCCTAAAATGGTCGCCTAGACTTTGGGCCCCCATTCAGCAATTTGTCAAATCCCTGAATCAATATTTTCAAATATCAACAATATCAACTATATCAATTTTCTTGATCAAATCATAATCAATTCAATATTTCCTAAGGTTTGAGCTTTATTTAATTTAAAAGAGAAAAAAATAAAAATAAAAATTTTATTTAATTAAGAGAACATGCTCCCTTTTAATTAATTAAAAATCTCTTTTCATTAAATAATAAAATTACTTTATCCCAAGCTTTTATTTAATTAAAAGGAATTTTCTCCCCTTTTATTTAAATAAAAAATCCCCACTTTTCTTCTTATCCTATGTTGCACAAATAAAGCATTATTCTTATTTTATAAAAAGAGAAAAAACACTTTTTGTCTCATATGGACACAAAAGCAACTCCTATTTTCTTATTGGAGGATATTTGTGCACAAGGATCAATCTTCTATTTTTCTCCACCGTTGATTAAGTCTTTTGCCTCTTAATCACAATGGTCCATTCCTTTTCTCTTCCTATAATAGGAGAGCTCTCTCCTTCATTTTCATATCTTAAGTTTTTATGCTAATGTTATGTTGCAGGTTTTCTAGGTCATTTGGAGCTCTTTGAAGATATTCTTGCATTCAAGCTTTGAAGACATTGTTGTTGCATTTCATTTAGCTTGTTTTCTTACATCATAGTTGCATAATCATGGCATTTTTAGTATATATTTTTTTTATGCAATAGATTAGCTTCACATAGCTTAATAGGAGGATTTGTAACACTTGTATTTTCCTTTCATAGTATAGCTTACATCTTTCATTCTCATAGATTAGTTTGCATTACATTGCATCCATTTTGATTTCATTGGAGATATTGACATTGTTGCCCTTGTCTTTGATTTGGAATCTCTCATTGTGTGGTTGACTAGCAAGGTCATGAGTTTATAGCTCTAGCTAAGAGAAATTTTACAAATCTTGCAACTCCATGCATAGAGAGCTATGGATTGATTTGTGAGGGCTCATTATTGAGTTTTCTTGCATGTAAGGATTCATAGAAGTGTGACAACATTTTAGCACACACTATCATCCTACAAGGATGCACTCTAATCTATGGGTTTGACCATAGTGTTGTACCAAGGTCTCCCAGGAAATAGATCTAGTTAGCTGTGTATCATCTCCAAAATGATGTCTGAATACTAGTAAACTAGAGTTCCCCAAACTCACATAGGCTGGACGCTGACCTAAATGGAAGGGAATGCATAGTATATGGTATACATCCTCTGGTGTAACAATGATCTCCCCAATTGGAAAGTGGAAAGTCTAGGTCTCAGAATGAAATCTCTCTATCAAAGTAGTCAGTAGTCCATGATTTACCCTAATCTCGGGTGAATGAATCAGATACTCAAATCTGCGTGAAGCAAGATGAACTCTCATGGGATTAGGTAATGAAACACAGAGTCTCTAAGTGGTAGGATGTGAAATGCACACATGAACATCAGGATATGTGACCTACACAGCACAGATTTAGGGAACCCTATCAGTAATTTGGTTGAAAAATAGGCTACAAATATAGGAATTGAATAGTTTACTATTTCAGAAGGTAGATCAAAGACTCACTAATCAGGGTAAAAGATCAGAAAGTTCAAAAATTTGACCTAGAAATGAGTTTTGGGCTCACTATTTTTCAAACAATAAAGTAGACTGGCATTGAAACTCATACAAGTTTTTGCCAGTTACCATACGACAAACAATGATGATATGACACTGTATATCTCCTCGTATGAGTTATGAGGGACCCGACGAAATGTCATACGAATTTTGGGTCCCTCTCATATGAGTCTTGGGGGATAGTGATACAACAACCTAACTAGACTTGAAAAGTCGTACAAGCCCAGAAGGACAGTCATATGAAATTCCGTGCATGCAAAATTTCAAAATTGAAAATGTATGAAAAATATGATAAAAATGCTATAAACAAAGACAAATTGAATTTGCAAAGAGGCACAGAGGTCCACCTACCGGATGTCCATACTGTCGAGGTCTCTGATGCCTATGGCTGTGTTCAAAATGGTGAGAAGGCACAGGTACCTTCATTTCTACCATTTTCTTGCTCAGAGGGCTCCACAAAGTTTCCAAAAGTCAACGATGAAAATGAATTGAAAATGACTCTTCTGGCCTTTAAATACCTTCTGACCTAATTTTCAAAAGTGTTTTATTTTTCATGAAAATTGCACCCCTGGCTAATTTTGACATTCTGAACCCATTTTTGGGATCAAAATTGAAATCTGCAATCATTTATTATGTCAAAATTATGATTTAAAATTTTCAGACCCATGATGTCTGACTACTTGCATAATCAACCTTCAATCATCATAGAAATCTAGAATTTAACTTAACTGATTATCTTACATCAAACTATCAAAATTTCAACTTGGTCAACTATGGTCAACTCATAGTTTAACCTAGTCAAACTTGGTCTTTAGGACCTCCAAACAATGCAGAATGCATTCTCAAACGTGCACAACCACTTCTCAAATCAATTAACATGCTTCTAAACTATAACACTGACTTTTCTTGTTAGATTTCAATTTTAATCCCGAAGGGGGCATGGTATTGCACATCATTCAAGTCTGTAAATCTAAACCTGTAATCAAATCTTTCCTTAGTAGTCAAGACAACAACCATGTCTAATTACTGATTCATCTAAAGTCCTTATTTCTTGGGGAAAATCTATCATCTCTTGGGGCATATCAAGATCCATATCAATCTAGTATCCTAAATCTATCTTGTAAACTATATCGGCTTTTTGTAACCATCAGTTCATTAGTGTTATTTCCTTGGTTCTTCGTAACTAATGAGTTCAGGATGTGATACCAATATGATTCATACAAGGACATTGAGGTCTGGAATCAGTCACTCACTTCTTTACAATCATAAGGTTTAGAATCAGGCGTTTTGGCACTTTTTCGTAATCACCGGTTCATTGTTGATATAGCTAGCATCATCTCGATTCCTAGTCATTCTGGGCTTGGGTCGGTATCTGTTTTTCCAATCTTTCAATTAGTTGTTGTCTTGAAATTGGTTAATCTTTCAAATCTTTCAAATCAGTTTCACACATCTTTATCATACACAGACTATTCTTTGAACCACTAAGCTTTGCATAGTGCTTCAAAGAGGGGCAAAATGTAATACCCCAAAAATGGGCTATAGGTTCATTAACCTCTTACATCTTCAAATCAAATGAAATCGACATCAAAGTCCTAACCTAAGGCACATCTGCACATTATTGAATCCTAATTGATTATCCTAAATTCTGCATCGGGGAATATTCCTAGCAATATTCCTATTTATCCTAATTAATTTAATAATTATTTGGTGATAAATCCTATTTATCCTAAAGTTTGATTAATTGAATATTTTGAATATTTAATTAATTGTATTTAATACTACCACTTAATTATTTAATTAAATTTAATTAAATTATTCCTAAATTGTATTATTTAATTTTGAAAATAAATCTAAAATCTCATGACTAATTGATTAAATTCTTATTTAATTAATTAATGTCAGTTGTCAATATTTAATAATATAGTTTTTGAATAAAAGTTTGATTTAATAATTGATTAACCCATAAATCAATTGTTTTAATTCAAAAATTAGTTAAGTTGAGAATAAATCACTGTATTTATTAAATTAATTCATATTAAATCATGCACAATCAAAAAATCAGGCAACTACAAATTAACAATCAATTTTAAAATTAAAGTCAATGTCTGATGATGAGTTGAAATTTTATCTAAAACTCTATTTTGAGTAAAACTCTGCTTTTGCATTATTTTTGTGAGCTAATTATCTCTAATTTCCTGATAACTCAAAAATCAACCTGACTTTATCAAGAGTGATTTATGGCTTTTCTCTTGCATCCTCAAAGCCCCAGATTTGTATAGAAATAAGGCTTAGCTCTTCATTTTCATCAACACTCAAATTTGCACAATTACTCTAGTGAATTGGCGATTGAAGGATTAAGCACTTGCGATAGGCGATTTGTGAGATCTTTCATAGTTGATCATAGTTTTTACATAGTTTCATATCATAGATTTCATATTCATTGACAGCATTCTTAGATTAAATTTGCATTCAATTTCATTCATATAGCTTAATTTCATACAGTTTTCATCCTATTGCATAGAAAATTCAAAAATATGGCTTAATCTACATTCATAGTCTTTCATATTTTGCATTGAAATCCTTCATTTAGGTGTTGCATTGTCACTTATCTCAGTTTGATCTGAGAGTATAATACTCACATCTACTAGAAGGCAGTAAATCACCTAGTTAGCATAGTTTCCATTTCATCACACAATTTTGGTTTTTGTCTAACCTATAATATTTTACTAAAGTGTTGTGTCCATAGCTAGGTACAAAATTCACACATACAGAAGCCTTACACACTTGGCTATATGTCGAAGACATGTTAGTGATGTTTCAGTCATGGACGTATAGTCTGTTGATGAGTAGAAGTGAGGTTATGCAGTCATTATTTGCCAGCAGCAATTTCTTGTGTTTGTTCAGAAGAGCCGACAGATATTTTATTGGTTATGTAGTTGCACCTATCCTATGGGTATGCACCCTTGGATTTAAGCTTAGAGGATATTTACTGATGTTTGGTTAAGAGTGCATGAAGTAATTTAGCTTGAGAAGAAACATCTAGTTGTTTTGGTAGAGCCTACAGTGTGTAGCGTGTGTCTACAATTATCCTATTGGACAGTGTAATCGAGATCAGTGACCTAGACGACACCTAAATGAAAGATTTGAATGCAAAAGATGGATATGAAATTGAATGCAATTAATCTATATTTTTGATATTTTCTATGCAATAAGAATGATAAACTGATATGCTATGTATGCTATTGAAAACTGATATGAAATGAATGCTAAATGATCTAACAATGAAGATTCTAACAATGATATGAAAACTATGAAATTCTATGCTAAGATACAAAAGCTATGCAATTGAAATTGATCTCACAAAGCTTTGAATTCGCAAGTTGATTCTTTCAAGCTCCAATTGTGCAAATTCTCCAAATCTGATATGCTATGATTCCTGTAGAGTAAGTTTGCAATTTGCGAGATGATTGAGAGATGAATTATGAAGAGATGAGCCTTGTTTTTATAGAAATCCAGGGCTTTGGAGGTGCATGGAAAAAAAACCATAAATCACTCAAATAACTCAGGTTGATTTTTGAGTTATTTTTAAATAAAGGATAATTAACTCACAAAAACATGCAAAAGCTAAGTTTTAACTCAAAATAGAGTTTAGCTTTAATTGATAATTGATAGTTGTCTTCTTTTATGATTGTGCATGTTTTATTTATGAATTAATTTAATAATAAAGTGATTTATTTCCAACTTAACTGCTTTTTAAAAATAAATAATTAATTTATGGGTTAATTAATTATTTAATCAAACTTTTATTAAAAACTATATTATTAAATAATGACAATTTGCTTTAATTAATTAAATAATAATTTAATCAATTATTCATATGATATTAGATTTATTGTCAAAATTAAATAATACAATTAATAATAGATAGAATTAAATTTAATTACACAATTAAGTGGCAAATATTAAATCTAATTAATTAAATATAAAAATATTCAATTAATCAAACTTTAGGATAAATGTGATTTATTGCCAAATAATTATAAAATTAAAGATAATTATGATAATTAGGAATATTAATAGGAATATTCTCCGATGCAGAATTTAAGATAATCAATTATGATTCGATGATGTTTAGATGTGCCTTAGATTAGGACTTTGATGTTGATTTCATTCGATTTGTTGATGTAGGAGGTTAATGAACTTATAGCCCATTTTTGGGGTATTACAGACAGGTCCCAGATTATGTTGCATGCATAGTAGAGTCGACATAATGTTTATTGGAGTTTTTTATGGTTTATTTAATATGATTTCAATGTGGTTCTAATAGGCTTAGTTGATTATATCATTTAGAGGAAAGATATTTATAAGGAGTCATTTGTGATTGCTTGATTATGGTTCATAGTTGATTAAGAAGAGTCGAGCAGAGTGTGCGAAGTGTTGAGCCATCAGAAGAAGATCTATGTGACCAATTAAAATACTTGTGATATTCATTGGAACTGATCTAGATAGTAGGTCAAAGCGCAGTTCACCAAGATCAAAATATAGTTTGTATCTATTAAACATAAGGTTGTAGCCTTCACCCCTTTGAGTAGTGTGCTCTCAGACAGTGCATCCTCTCCCCTAGTAGGGACAATTGTAAAAGACTCCTAACAGGGTCTGACCCTTGACCAGGTCTACTATACTAAATATATTGTAAAGAAACTCCTAACAAGGTTAAGGATCTTCTAATAAGGATCATAATATTCTAGTGTAGAATATTAGTGGGTGTCAATTCCCACTGGGGTTTTTACCTATTTGGATTTCCCTGTAACCAAAATATTGGTGTTGTGTTCATGTGTTCTTTCATTGTCTTTATGCTTTATGTTTAAGTATAGTTAATTGGATAAAGAATTGAATCTTGTAGATAACTGATTCACCCCCCCCCCCCCACCCTCTCAGTTATCTCTTGGGACTATTCCTAACAATTGGTATCAGATCTAAGTGCCTCAGAGAGAAATTTTAATAGCTTGAGGTTGATCAGAAGGTGTACTTTAAGAAAGAAAGTCCTAAGTTTGATGGAGAGAATTACCTCGATTGGAAGAACAAGATGGTGACCCATTTGCAGTGAATTGGTTTTGAAGTTTTTGATGTAACTATCAAAGTAGCCAAGATACCTACCCTAGAAGACCTTGCATAGGATGAAGCTACTGATAGGCAAAAGGAATTGTTTCATTAGAATGCTATTGCTAAAGAAGCCCTTATCAGCACCCTATCTGATGGTGAGTTTTCAGAAACAAAAAAGGTAGATATAGCCCACAAAATATGGAAGCACCTAGAAGACATATTTGAAGGAGACAAACAAGAAAAGGATGCACACAGAAAGACATGGAAGAAAAGATACAATGCATTAGAGATGTTTCCTGAAGAAAACATTAGAACTTATAATCAAAGAATAAATGAAGTAGTTTCTAGAATCAGAAACAATGGTGGAGAGATTTCAAAGGAGGACATCATGGACAAGTTAATGACTACTCTCACTCCTGAATATGAAAGAAAGATTAACATCCTTGATGAGACCATGTAGCTTACATCAAATTTCAAGAGAGAGACCTTGATCAGCAAAATCTTAGCTTTTGAGATCTCAAGATTGAAGATAGAACCAAAGAGTGAGATAGCCTTCAAAGCAATAGTTCATGGTAAGAAATCGGCAAACACTTCTGGTAATTTTGATGATGATGATGAAGACAAAACTCTAGATGATTTTATTGCTATGATTTCCAAAAGAGAAAAGAAAGGAAAAGGAAAATATAAAGATCAATTACCATTTAAGTGCTTTTCATGTAATAATATTGGTCACTTTGCATCTAAGTGTCCTACTAGAGCTAGAAAGTTCAAAAAGGATTACAAGCCTAAGTATTCTAAGGAATGCTAATATGCTGGAGATGGAGTTTCAGATGAAGAATCTAGTGAAGAATAAATTGGATTCATTTCTATTGTAGACAAAATGAATAATAAGACAAATCATAAAGATGATAAAAAGGAACAAGAACTAGCATTAATCTCACAAGCTAACATAAGGATAGACTAGATTATAGAAAGTGGTTGTTCACATCACATGATAGGTGATAAAGGTAGGTTTTTTCATTTGGACAAATGCAATGGTGGTATGGTTAGATTCAGAGACAACACTCCTAAACCAATAGTTGGTAGAGGAGCCATAACCTTGGATGGAAAGAATAGTACCAATGATGTTATTTATGTTGATGGTTTGAAACACAACCTTCTCAATGTTGGACAATTACTTGGAAAAGGCTATCAGTTTGAGTTCAAAAATGACAAATGCATCATTAACAACAAAGATGGTGTTATGATTGCATCAGGCTCAAAGACAAGAGGTAATGTTTTTCAACTCAATTTAGAAGCAAGTTTTTTTGTTGCTAAAGTTGATGACTGTTGGTTGTGGCATAAAAGACTATGTCATATCAATTTTGATAACATAGTAAAGATAAGAAATGTAAAGGCAGTAAGGGATCTACCTAGCATAGAAAATCTAGTTGATACTATATGCAGGGAATGTGTAATGGGAAAGAATGTGAGAAATTCATTCAGGAGAAAGAAAAATTTAGTAGAGAACAAGTTGGATTAGATTCACATAGACCTATGTGGTCCAACTCAAACAAGGTCATACTATGGTGAAAGGTATTTCATTTTGTTTGTTGATGATTATACTAGAATGATGTGGGTTGCATTCTTGAAAGATAAGTTAGAAGCATTTGAGAAGTTCAAAATATTCAAAGCTAAGGTTGAGAATGAATTTGGACTAAAGATCAAATGTTTAAGATCAGATCGAGGAGGACAATTCACCTCTAAAAGATTCTATGAGTACTGTGAAGAACATGGCATAAAGAGATAGTTAAGTGTACCTAGAACCCCTCAGCAAAATGGAATTGTGGAGAGAAGGAATAGGATCATCCTTGATATAGCATGCACCATCATGATTGAAGGAAAAGTTTCACATAACTATTGGAGTGATGCAGTCAATAAAATAGTCTACACCATCAATAGAATTCAATTGAGGCCAGGTGCTGACAAAACACCATATGAGCTATGGTTTGGTAATGTTCCCATAGTAAAATAATTCAGAATCTTTGGAAGCAAGTGGAACATCAAGAGGGATGAAGCAGTAGGAAAGTTTGATGCAAGAAGTGATGAAGGTATTTTCCTCAGTTACTCTACTAAAAGTAAAGCTTATAGATTTTTTAATTTAAGATTGAAAAAGATCATTGAAAGTGCTCATGTAAAGATTGATGAAAAATTTATGGTTCAAGAAAGATATCATGACTACTCATCCATGATTAAAGAAGAACCTAGACCTTCCACTAGTGAGACAGTTATTGAAGAAATGTTTGATAGTATTGATGTGTTATTCAATGATCTTGAGACAAGTGAAGAAGAAACTCCTAAGGCTGATAAGTCAGCATCACCTAAACTTCCAAAGTTTACATCTAGAAATCATTCTAAGAAAGACATGATTGGAGATCAGAGTGGCAAAGTCTTAACAAGGTCACAAGAAAAGAACTCAGCTAGTAGTGAAGTGGTATGTTTGCTATCTCAGATTGAACCCTTAAGTGTTGAAGATGCATGTAATGATTCAGATTGGCATGATGCTATGAAAGAAGAACTTGATCAAATTGTTAATAATGACACTTGGGAACTGGTCCCAAGACCTAGTGATAAGAATGTGATTGGAACAAAGAGGATATTCAAAAACAAGATGAATGAAGATGGTATAGTAGTAAGAAACAAAGAAAGGTTAGTATGTAAAGGGTATGCACAAAGAGAAGGCATTGATTATTCAGACACATTTGCACCTATGAGAAGATTAGAAGCTATTAAGTTATTTCTAGCTTATGCTACAGTCAAAACCTTCAAAGTTTATTAGATGGATGTCGAGTCAACATTCCTAAATGGAGATTTTAAAGTAGAAGTATACATTGAGCAGCTGGAAGGATTCACCTTATTAGACAGACCTAATATGGTATGTAGATTGAAGAAGGCCCTCTATGGACTTAAGCAAGCCATTAGAGCATGGTATGAGAGACTTGATGGATATCTAACAAAGATTGGATTCAAGAAAGGAGCAGCAGATTGTAATCTATTCATTAGAGAGACATCTGAAGGTTTACTACTTGTAGCTATATTTTTTGATGACAATATCTTTGTAGGTAATGACAAACTAAGTGCAGAATTTGCCAAAGAAATGTAGAATGAGTTTGAGATGAGTATGATTGGTCCTATCAAATAATTTTTGGGACTAAATGTGCAGCAGATAGAAAAAGGAATTTTTATTAATCAGTCCAAATATGTGAAAGAGATACTGAAGAAATTCAAGATGGATGATTGCAAGCTAGTAGGAACACCTATGATCATTGGATGCAAGCTTACAAAAGAAGATGACTTGCCAAAGGTAGATATAACATTATATAAATCTATGATTGGAAAACTCATATATCTTACTCAGACTAGACTTGACATTTCCAATGCAGTTGGCATAGTTGGAAGATTTGCATTAGAGCCTAAACAAAGTCACCTCATTGAAGTAAAGAGAATATTTAGATACTTGTAGGGCACTATATATTATGGTCTATGGTATCATAATTTAGAAAATGTTGAGCTTCATGTGTATAATGATGCAGATTGGGCAGGATGTGTTGATGACAGAAAGAGTACTTTAGGTGGAGCAGTGTTTCTTGGTGATAGACTTGTCACTTGGAAAAGAAAGAAACAAAATTGTATTTCTCAGTCAAAAGTAGAAGAGGAGTATGTTGCAGCAGCCTTGAATTGTTCTACAATTTTTTGGATCAAGCAGATGATAAAGGATTTTGAAATTCAGATTGATTATCCTATTGTTATTCACTGCGATAACACTAGCACTATCAATATGTCAAAGAACCCTGTGATGCATGCAAAGACAAAGCACATTGAGATCAAGTATCACTTCCTAAGAGAGAAAGTGGTAGAGAAAGAAGTCAAGTTTGACTATGTGAGTACTAAAGATTAGTTGGCAGATATATTCACAAAGCCCTTGCCTAGGGATACTTTTGAGTATCTCAAGGAGAAGTCGGGAGTCATTCCCTTTCCTAATTTTTCTTAGAAGAAAGGAGGAAAGGCATTAGTCCTTAGGGATTGATGGAAGGTTGAATACTCTACCTTGTGAGTAGTACCAATCCTTAAAATGAATGGCACCCTTTTCCATTGATGTGAAATGGGGAGTAATAAATAGAGTCATGAAAAATAGAAGTAAAAAGGAGTAATATACTAAGGGGGAGCAACATTCAGATATGATAGCAGTTTAGTTGAGGAAATGGATAATATTGGAAAATATTGTAGCAGATGGAGGATTCATCTTTGGGGGATTTTTGAAGAGGAAATGGAGAATGTTATAAAAGAAATTTTCATTTGGGTTGGTGGTGGTTTCCTATTCCACATGTTGTCATCAATGCCAAAGGGGGAGATTGTTGGAGATTTGCTAGCAGGCCAGTACAGATTGCATGTTTGTCATTGAGGAAAACATATGGAAAGTAATATGCATGGAAGTCTTATGTAGTAACCTTTCAGTATATGTAGCATGGACATGATATCAGCATGATATCATGGGCACAAAGGTTAACTATTAGTACAGACAGTTATATAGCAGTTGGTGTTAGCAGTGTTCCTGACAGAGTAACAGGCAATGTTTTGTGTATGGTTGTCTATATATTTATAATGGAGCCTTGTGCACTTGGATATATGTTGAAGAAATGTTACTAATGTTTTAGTCATTGACACATAGTCTTTTGATGAGTAGAAGTGAAGTTATGCAGTTGCTATTTGCCAGTAGTAGTTTCATGTGTTTGTTCAAAAGAGCCGATAGAGATTTTATTAGTTTTGTAGTTGCACCTATCCTATGGCTATGTGCCCTTGAATTTAAGCTTAGAGGAGAGTTATTGATGTTTTTTTAAGAGTGCATGAAGTAATTCAACTTGAGGAGAAACATCTAGTTGTTTTGGTAGAGCCAACAATGTGTAGTGTGCGTCTACAATTATCTTATTGGATAGGTCCCAGATTATGTTGCATGCATAGTAGAGCCAAAAAAATGTTTATTAGAATTTTTTATGGTTTCTTTAATATAATTTCAAGGTGGTTCTAATAGGCTGACTTGATTATATCATTTAGAGGAAACATATTTCTAAGTAGTCATTTGTGATTGCTTGATTGTGGTTCATAGTTGATTAAGTAGAGCAGAGCAGAGTGTGTAAAGTGTTGAGCCATCAGAAGAAGGTCTATGTGACCAATTAAAATAATTGTGCTATTCATTGGAACTGATCTAGGTAGTAGGTCAAAGCGTAGTTCACCAAGATCTAGATATAGTGTGTATCTATTAAACAGAAGGTTGTAGCCTTCACCCCTTTGAGCAGTGTGCTCTCAGACAGTGCGTCCTCACCCCTAATAGGGACAACTGTAAAAGAATCCTAATAGGTTCTGACTCTTGACCAGGTCTACTATACTAAATATATTGTAAAGAAACTCCTAACAAGGCTAAGTATCTTCTAACAAGGATCATAATAATCTAGTGTAGAATATTAGTGGGTGTCAATTCCCACTGGGGTTTTTACCTATTTGGGTTTCCCCGTAACCAAAATATTGGTGTTGTGTTCATGTGTTCTTTCATTTTATTTATGCTTTATGTTTAAGTATACTTAATTGGATAAAGAATTGAATCTTGTAGATAACTGATTCAAACCCCCCCCCCCCCTCTCAGTTATCTCTTGGGACTATTCCTAACAAAACCTATAGCCCATTTTTTGGGTATTACAGCTTGCACCATCAAAATACATTGTCCACAAACCATCTTGGTTATGACATTATATTTTTCATCAGATAAAATTAAAGGCTCATTTCCATCAATCATCTCTCTATATTTCACTTGGAAAGAATTAATATCAATATCCAGGAAACAGTTCATATTATTAGCTTTAGTCTCTTCCTCAATCATATGAGTTCTAACTTCCCTAGATACTTTGACATTTTTACCAGAAATATTAATTGTAGCAAAGGATAAATCACATTGGAGACTACCTCCCATTGCTGGACTCAATTTCCTTGATAACAACATTCCATACTGGGGAGGGATATCAACAACTAGGACACTCACGGTCAACTGTTTGCCAGGATAAGAAGAAATATTATAAGGCAAGGCCTTAATTGTTCCAATAAATGGTACCTCTCTAGAATCCATAGCTTGGCATCTCCCATTAGGAGTGTCAAGTTGTAATCCCATTGACCTCATGATCTCAGCAGGTATAATAGTATTAGATTCTCCTATATCAATCAAGCAGTTCTTTAACATTTTTCCATTTATAATTAATGTTAAAAAGAAAGGGTCAACAACTCCCAAAGAAGTATTTGAAACATTTGTATCTAAATAAATCTGGGGTATCTTTGAAACAATTTCTTCTATATATTTCCCTTTATTTGGAAATTTATCTTTCACTTCATTACTCACTGGTCTTTGGATATTTGTAGCAAGAACACTATTTATCCAAGTAAGAGCCTTTTCTTTATGCTCATCTATCCTCATCATTTCCATCAGTGGAACCTTAACTATTATCTGAGATAACAACTGGTTCATGTCAATAAGTGTATACTTTACATCATATAAATCTTTCTTTCTTTGAGACACATTTTTATTTTCAACCTATGCTGCAAAACCCAATGTATCTTCCACCTTTTGCTTATTTTCAACTTGGTGAATTTGGGCACTGGTACTTGGTGTTTTGACTTTGAACTTAAGAAAATTGTTTGAATTATTTGGCCTTTCAGCTCCTTTCACTTTTAATTTTCTAACATCATCAGTAACTTTATTTTTTACATGTGCTTGCCTTGTGTCTTCATGATTTTTCCTAATAAATATACCTGTTGGCTTACCCTCTATATTGCCAATAGTCCTATTTCTTAAAACATAGTTACTTCTAGCCTGAGTAACCATATCAGTGGTGATTTGGGCCATTTCTTCATCAGAAGGTCTTCTCAATATAATAGTTTTTTCACCCTTTCTTGTATTACTATTTATGTTCTCAATCTTTTCTTCTTCTTCATCTGAGAAAACCTAGTGATGGTAAGCTTCTCCTCTACTTTGAGAATTATTCACATCTTGATTCTCACTTTCTTCTTCAAAGTCAATCTCATCATATAAATTAGTAGAAGTCATTGCACAACCTTGATCATCATAAGACTCTTCCTCATTATCCCCTTGTTCCTCATTTTTAGACATACTTTGAGATATTACATAGTAATTAGGATCATTTGGGGATTGGCATGTTGTGCACCATGGAATATCATGAGTCATGTTGACCAAATGATCTTGCAAAGGGTCAGGGGTTTTGTCATTAGGCCCATCCTTTCTTTCTGGGATAGTAGGCTTCCCATCCTTCCACTGGGTATGGTAAGGAAAATTTTGTAGCCTTGGCTGCCTATTGAAGTTATTGAGAGGAGGCCTATCATTTCTCTAAAACTTACTTCTATTTTCATTAGTCTTTAAGTCCTTCAAATCATTCAGGATTTGTTTTAAATTATCATCCTTTCTAGGCTTTATATTGGTAGGTTTGTCTATTTCCTTTCTCCCAAACCTAGGGGGTTTAGGATCTTCTCTTCTACCTAGCATTCTTGATACTCTTCTATTTATTTCAATAATTAAAGAAAATCTTTGAGCCTCCATGATAATTCTAGGATTTTTTTCTCTAAGGAGGTAACCCATTTTAGCATCAAAAGCATTTAGGTATGTTTCTAAACACACCTTTTCATCTAATCTCGTAACTTGGGAAAGCTTATGCATTGCTTTTTGAAATTTGAAATTAAATTCAAGGACCTCTTCATTTTGATTCTTCTTAATATTGTTGAACTCATTCAACATAAATCCTTCATTTATCTTATCACCATATTGATCTTTGAAATAATTTATAAAATCATCCCAAGAAGCAATATAGTCATATGGAAGCCCTCTAAATCAATCTCTTGCATCTTCAGTTAATGACTAAAGAAATAATTTCATAATGATATCTTCAAGTTCTATTTCATAATCATCAAACATATCAATAAATTTATTTAAATGCTCTTCACATGTAATAACATTATTACTAGTGAATTTTGGAAGCTTTTCCCTAACTTTTTTAGGAATCAAATTAGGATAACCAGGAATGCCACTAAAGAGAAGTTGTTGGTACCTTTCAACATGAACTGGTCCCCTTTGTGATGATCCATCATTTTGAGAAGTAGATGCTTTATTACTTGATTTTTTAGCAGCATTTGCAGCTGTTAATGGTGTTAGGAATAGTCCCAAGAGATAACTGAGAGGGGGGGCTGATTCAGTTATCTACTAGTTTCAATTCTTTATCCAATTAAGTATACTTAAACATAAATCATAAAAAAAATGAAAGAAAACTTGAACACAACACCAATATTTTGGTTACAGGGAAACCCAAATAGGTAAAAACCCCGATGGGAATTGACACCCACTAATAATCTGCACTAGTGTATTATGATCCTTGTTAGAAGATCCTTAACCCTGTTAGGAGTTGTCTTTACAATGCATTTAGTACAGTGACCTGGTTAAGGGTTGGACCTTGTTAGGAGTCTTTTACAATTAACCCTGTTAGGGGTGAGGACACACTGTCTAAGAGCACATTGCTCAAATGAATGAAGGCTACAACCTTCTAAATAATAGATACAAACTATATCTAGATCTTGGTGAGCTGGACTTTGACCTACTATCTGGATCAGTTCCAATGTATATCACAAACACTTTACTTGGTCACATAGACCTTTTGTTGATGGCTCAACACTTCGCACACTCTGCTCTGCTTTTCACAATCAACTCTGAACCATACCTTAGCAATCACAAATGACTGCCTATAAATATCTTTCCACTAAATGATATAATCAAGTTGGCCTATTAGAACCACCTTGAAATCATATTAAAGAAACCATAACATACTCCAATAATCATTATGTCAACTCTACTAAGCACGCAACACATTCTAGGACCTGTCTAATATTAATAAATGTAGATGCACTCTACACACTGTCAGCTCTACCAAAGTAACTAAAACTTTCTCCTCAAGTTGAATTACATCATACACTCTTAACTGAACATTACTAACTCTTCTCCAAGAATTAATCCAAGGGCACATACTAGAATTATAGGCACAACTCCTAAACTAATATAATCTTTGTCGGCTCTTCTGAATAAACATAGGAAACTACTACTAGTGAATAGTGACTACATAACTTCACTTCTAATGATCATAAAACTCTACATCCATGAATTTATTATCACTAAAATGTCTCCATCACATATCCAAATGCACAAGGCTCCATGATAACTATACAAACAATCATTCATAGAACACTGCATGTAACTTTGTCAGGAACACTGCTTACACAAGCTGCTATATAACTATTTGTACTAACAATTAACCTCTGCATCCATGATATCATGTTGATAACATTTCCATGATGTATATACTATAATCTTACTACATAAGTCTTCCACACATGCTAATTTCCATATGTTGTCATCAATGACAAACATACATTCAGCACTGGTTTGCTGGCAAATCTCCAACAATCTCCCCCTTTAGCATTGATGGCAACATATGGAATATAAAACTCCACCAATCCAAATGAACATTTCTTTTATAACATTCTCCATTTCCTCATCAAAACTCCCCCAAGGATGAATCCTCCATCTGATGCAATATTCTTCAACATTCTCCATTTCCTCAACTAAACTGCTTCCATAACTGAATACTACTCCCGCTTAGTATATTACTCCTTTAACTTCTATTTTTCATGAATATATATTACTCCCCCTTTGAAATCAATGGAAAAGGGTGCTAATCAGTTTAAGCACCGGTACTACTCCTGAAGTAGAGTAGTCAACCATCCATCAATCATTGAGGATTGATGCTCTTTCTTCTTTCTTCTAAGCAGAATCAGGGAAGGGAATTACTCCCAACTTCTCCCTGAGATACTCAAAAATATCCTTTGGCAAGGATTTTTGAATATGTCTGCTAAGTAATCTTTAGTACTCACATATTCCACCTTGACTTCTTTCTCTATGACTTTCTCTCTTAGGAAGTGATACTTAATCTCAATGTGTTTTGTCTTTGCATCCATCACAGGGTTCTTTGACATGTTGATAGTGCTGGTGTTATCACAATGAATAATAATAGGATAATCAATCTAAATTCCAAAATCCTTTATCATTTATTTGATCCACACAATTGTAGAATAATTCAAGGCTACTGCAACATACTCAACTTTTTCTATTGGCTGAGAGATACAATTTTTCTTCTTGCTTGTCCAAGTGACAAGTCTGTCACCAAGAAACATTGCTCCTCCTGATGTACTTTTTCTATCATCAACTCATCATGCCCAATCTACATTGGTATACACATGAAGCTCAACATTTTATGAATTAGGATACCATAGACCATAGTCTATAGTGCCTTGAAAGTATTTGAATATTCTTTTTACTACCATAAGGAGAATTTGTTTAGGCTCTACTACAAATCTTCCAACTATGCCAACTGCATTACAAATATTAGGTCTAGTTTGAGTAAGATAAATGAGTTTTCCAATCATAGACTTGTACAATGTGATATCTACTACTAGTGAGTCATCTTCTTTTGTAAGCTTGCATCTAGTTATCATAGGTATCCCTATTGGCTTGCAATCATCAATCTTGAATTTCTTTAATATCTCTTCCACATACTTGGACTGATTAATGAAAATACCTTTCTTTGTCTACTACACATTTAATCCCAAAAAGTATTTGATAGGTCCAATCATGCTCATCTCAAATTCACTCTATATCTCCTTAGCAAATTTAGCACTAATTTTTTCATTACCTCCAAAGATAATGTCATCAACAAATATAGCTAAAAGTAGTAAACCTTCAGATGTCTCTCTTTTGAATAGATTACAATCTGCTACTCCTTTTTTGAATCCAATCTTTGTTAGATATCCATCCAGTCTCTCATACCATGCTCTAGGGGCTTACTTAAGTCCATAGAGAGTCTTCTTCAATCTACATACCATATCAGGTATGTTTGATAAGGTGAATCCTTCTGGCTACTCAATGTATACTTATTTAAATTCTCCATTCAAGAATGCTGACTTGACATCCATTTGATAGATATTGAAGATTTTGAATGTTGCATAGGCTAGAAACAACTTAATAGCTTCTAATCTTCTCACTGGTGCAAAAGTGTCTGAATAATCAATGCCTTCTCTCTGCACATATCCCTTACATAATAACCTTTCCTTATTTCTTACTACTATACCATCTTCATTCATCTTGTTTCTAAATATCCATTTTTTTCCAATCACATTCTTATCGGTAGGTCATGGGACCAGTTCCCAAGTATCATTCTTGATAATCTAATCTAGTTCTTCTTTCATAGCATCATGTCAATCTAAATCATTACATGCATCTTCAACACTTAAGGGTTCAATCTGAGATAGTAAACATACTGCCTCATTGCTTGCATAACTTTTTTCTTTTGATCTTGTTGTGACTTTGCCGCTCTGATCTCCAATGATGTCATCTTTGGAATGGTATCTAGATGTAAAATTTGGAGCTTTAGGTGATACTATCT
Organism: Chamaecyparis obtusa; assembly: GCA_027943335.1. Classification (NCBI taxonomy): domain Eukaryota; kingdom Viridiplantae; phylum Streptophyta; class Pinopsida; order Cupressales; family Cupressaceae; genus Chamaecyparis; species Chamaecyparis obtusa. The sequence goes on from BSBK01001707.1 coordinate 2,080,377, forward strand.
CATCTTCTTTTGGAGTTTCTTCTTTACTTGTCTCAGGGTCATTAAATAGAACATCAATACTGTCAAACATTTCTTCAACAACTGTCTCACTAGTGGAGGGTCTGGGTTCTTATTCAATCATAGGTGAGTAATCATGATATATTTCTTGAACCATAAACTTTTCATCAATCTTAACATGAGCACTTTCAATGATATTCTTCAATCTTAAATTGAAACATCTATAAGCTTTTCTTTTAGTAGAGTAACCAAGGAAAATACCTTCATCTCTTCTTGCATCAAACTTTCCTACTGCTTCATCCCTCTTGATGTATCACTTGCTTCCAAATATTATGAAGTATTTTATTATGGGAACATTACCAAACCATAGCTCATAAGGTGTCTTTTTTGTGCCTGGTCTCAATTGTATTCTATTGATGGTGTAGACTATTGTGTTAACTACATCTTTCCAATAGGTGTGTGCAACTTTTCCTTCAATCATGATGGTGCACACTATGTCAAGGATGATCCTATTCCTTTTCTCTACAATCCCATTCTGCTGAGGGGTTCTAGGTGCAATTAACTATCATTTTATGTCATGTTCTTTGTAGTACTCATACCAGATTCATTCTCAACCTTAGCTTTGAATATTTTGAACTTCTCAAATGCTTCTGACTTATCTTTCAAGAATGCAACCCACATCATTCTAGAATAATCATCTACAAACAAAATGAAATACCTTTCACCATAGTATGATCTTGTTTGAGTTGGTCCACATAGGTCTATATGAATTAGATCCAACTTGTTCTCTGCTAAGTTGTGCTTGCTTCTGAATGAATTTCTTATATGCTTTCCCATCACACATTCCCTACAAATAGTATTAACTAGATTTGCTATGCTAGGTAGGTCTCCAACTTCCTTCACATTACTTATCTTTACTATGTTATCAAAATTGATATGACATAGTCTTTTATGCCACAACCAATTGTCATCAACTTTAGCAACAAAATAACTTGCTTCTAGATTAAGCTGAAAAACATTACCTTTAGTTTTTTATCCTGATGCAATCGTTTCTCCTTCTTTGTTTTTAATGATGCACTTGTTTTCATTGAATTCCAACTTGTAACCTTTGTCAAGTAACTATCCAACACTTAGTAGGTTATGTTTCAAACCATCAACATAAAGAACATCATTAGTGCTATTCTTTCCATCCAAGGTGATGGCTCCTCTACCAATAATAGGTTCAGGAGTGTTATCTCCAAATCTAACCATGCCTCCTTTGTATCTATCCAAATGAAAAAATCTATCTTTGTCTCTTGTCATGTGATGTGAGAAACCACTATCAATGATCCAATCTATCTTGATGTTAGCTTGTGAAATCAGAGCTAATTCTTGTGATTCCTTATCATCTTCAAGAGAAATGAATCCAATTTCCTCTTCTGTTGATTCTTCATCTGATACTCCATCTCTAGCATAGTAGGATTCCTTTGTATAGTTAGGCTTGTAGTTATTCAGGTACCTTTTAACTCTTGTAGGACACTTAGATGCAAAGTGACCAATCTTATTACATGAAAAGAATTTAAATGGAAATTGACCTTCATATTTCCCTTTTCCTTTCTTTTCTCTTTTAGCAATCATAGAAATGAAATCATCTAGTGTTTTCTCTTCATCGTCATCATCAAAATTACTAGAAGTGCTTGTAGATTTCTTACCATGGACTGACACTTTGAAGGTTGTTTCACTTTTAGGTTTTGTCTTCAATCTTGAAATCTCAAAAGCTGCAATTTTGCTAATAAAGGTCTCTCTTTTGAAATTTGATGTAAGTTGATGGTCTCATCAAGGATGTTGATCTTGTTTTCATACTCTACTATGAGAGTGGTCATCAACTTATCCATAATGTCTTCTTCTGAGCTCTCTCCACCATTGTTCCTGATTCCTGCAATTTCTTCATTAATCCTTTGGTTGTAAGCTCTAATGTTCTCTTTAGGTAGCATCTCTAATGCATTGTATCTTTTCTTCCAAGTTTTTTTTGCGTGCATCCTTTTCTTGTTTGTCTCCTTCAAATATGTCTTCTAGGTACTTACATATCTTGTGGTTTGTACCTATATTTCTAAAAACTCACTATCAGATAAGGTGTTGATAAGGGCTTCTTTGGATATTACATTCTAATGAAATAATTCCTTATGCTTTTCAGTAGCATCATATTTTGCAAGGTCTACTAAAGTAGGGATCTTGACTTCTTTGATAGTTACATCAAAAACTTCAAAAGCAATACATTGTAAATGTGTCACCATCTTGTTCTTCCAGTTGAGATAACTCTCTCCATCAAACTTAGTAATTTATTTTCCAAAGAATGCCATCTAATCAACCTCAAGCTATTAAGCTTTCTCTCCAAGGAACTTGGCTCTGATACCCATTGTTAGGAATAGTCCCGAGAGATAACTGAGAGGGGGGGTGAATCCATTATCTACTAGTTTCAATTCTTTATCCAATTAAATATACATAAACATAAAGCATAAACATAATGAAAGAAAACTTGAACACAACACTAATATTTTGGTTATGGGGAAACCCAAATAGGTAAAAACCCTAGTGGGAATTGACACCCACTAATAATATGCACTAGTGTATTATGATCCTTGTTAGAAGATCCTTAACCCTATTAGGAGTTGTCTTTACAATGCATTTAGTACAGTGACCTAGTTAAGGGTTGAACCTTGTTAGGAGTCTTTTACAATTAACCCTATTAGGGGTGAGGACACACTATCTAAGAGCACACTACTCAAATGAGTGAAGGCTACAACCTTCAGAATAACAGATACACATTATATCTAGATCTTGGTGAACTGTGCTTTGACCTACTATCTGGATCAGTTCCAATGTACAACACAAATAATTTACTTGGTCACATAGAACTTGAAATCATATTAGAGAAACCATAACATACTCCAATAATAATTCTGTCAGCTCTACTAAGCATGCAACACATTCTAGGACCTGTCCAATATTAATAAATGTAGATGCACGCTACACACTATCGGCTCTACCAAAGTAACTAAAAATTTCTCCTGAAGCTAAATTACATCATGCACTCTTAACCAAACATTAATAACTATTCCCTGAGCATTAATCTAAGGGTGCATACTGAAATGATAGGTGCAACGCCTGAACCAATATAATCTCTGTCGGCTCTTCTGAATAAACATAGGAAACTGCTACTCATGAATATCGACTACATAAATTCACTTCTACTGATCATAAGACTCTGTGTCCATGAATGTAACATCATGAACATGTCTCCATCACATATCCAAATGTGCAAGGCTCCATGATAACTATACAGATAATCATTCATAGAACACTACCTGTAACTCTGTCAAAAACACTACTAACGCAAACTACTATATAACTATCTGTACTAATAATTAACCTCTACGTCCATGCTATCATGTTGATAACATGTCCATTTTGTATATACGAGAATATTACTACATAAGTCTTCCACGCATGCTACTTACCATATGTTGTCATCAATGACAAACATATAGTTAGCACTAGCTTGCTGACAAATCTCCAACAAATGGTAGGATAATAGAAGCTTGGCTAGGAGAATTTCCAATGTTAGCATTAGGCATCAAAATAGGGCTAATTTCATTTGAGGAGCTTGAAGACTACCTAAGATAATCTCTATAGCAGTGGCTTCAAGTTCTGGTTTCTCAAGTTCCTTGGCCACTATTTCATTCTTTCTCCTGGTATTTTCAAGGTCAACATCTAACCTTGATACTTGCTCCAAAGGATCTTTATCATTTACAGGTTCATTGATTGTAATCCCAATAGCCTTTTTCTTACCTTTATCCCTAGGATTTCTTACCTCACATACTTCTTGGATAAGAGGCTCTTTTTTGTTCTTTCAGGTATTGGAACATAATTTATTGCTTCTATATTTACTATCTACCTCTTTAATTGTTTAGCTCTTATCATAGCTTGTCTTATTTTATCTTCTTTTTCTTTTTCCCTCTATTTTCTAATAGCAATCTATTCCTGGAGTCTCTTTTCTAGATTAAAAAATTCCTCAAAAATGTCTTCAGAATCAGGGAGAGTGGTTTCAAACTAAGAGCTTTCAAAAAAAATTTATTGTTGTTCATCTCTAGGGTTATGAGGGCTTTCAGAGGGAGAATTCCCCCGGGTTTGAGGATCATTTCTTCCTTGTAGGTCCCTACTTTTACTTCTTGATCTTCTAACTTCCCCTTGAGATTCTTTATTTAGAAACATTCCCTTATTATGATGCATTTCATCCTCTCTTTGAGAATAATAATCATCATATGCACCTAACCCAAAATCCATAGCCTCCTCACATTCAGAAGCATTCCCTTCTTGGCTAGGATGGGTTAGATAATCTCTATTTGTGTTTTTCATTTATTTCCATGCCTAAGGCATGTCTTTATCATTCTAATCTCCTCTAGGCTAACAGGACCTAGAAGTACTTGGAAGTTCCCCTCCCAGCGTATTTTCTGGATGATTGTTCCTCCAACCCCTAGTATTTTTGTGACTCATATCTAAAAGGTATATGGAATAACCTTTATTTTTTATTTTTACTTATCATTGCTACAGAGATTCTCAGAGTTTCCACCCAACACAAGTTGGGACTTATCTTACTAACTTAATAGATCAGAGTACTTAATAACTAGGATTGATCAAAGAATGACTTTATAACAGACAATGCAAATCCTACTAAAATTTTCAAAATAGTGCACAAAGAAAAGGATTGATAACTCTTTTTTCTTCAATGGTAACTGACTGGTTCTGACAAATAAGAAGGCTAGGAGTCTAGCTCAACTTGTACCTATGTTATTTAATATAAAATTTATAACACCAAAGATCTTAAATTTAGATTTACCATAATTGTACCATCTCTAATCCCTAGCAGAGTTGCCTTTTTGTTGGTTCCTCAAAATGGACTTTATGCTTTCAAAATCAACCAATACATCTATAGTTTTTTAGGATGGGTTAAATCCAAATATGATTTATGTTACCCTCAAATTTTCCTTACTCTGGCTTCTAATTAAAGGTCAATGAAAGTCCAAAGTTGAACTTGAACTTGAACTTTGTCCAATTCAAGTTCAAGTTCATAAGTCATTATGAGTTATACAACATCAATGTTTGTCAGCTTCTTCAATCTGTATGTTGGTCTTTTGAAGTCAAACCTGAACTTTGAACTTTGTCCAGTTCAAGTTCAAGTTCAAGTTCAAAGTACTATGTTGAGCACATGGAATATTCTGTAGATTTGTTCTTTTGCCTCATTGAAAGTTTCCTTTTCAAGAAAGGCAGGTATCAAATCAATAATGGGAAGCTATTGTACAAAGTTACCAAATTAGACGGGACAATTCGTGCATGTTAATTATAGATGTGACAGTTGGTGGTGTGATTAAAAAGGGGATATTATTGCAAAAAGTATGGTAATCAGAGCATGATTTGGGAAATCAAGAAACTCATGCTGATTTAACCTAAAAATAAATGAGTGACTTAATATGTTGCATCAATCATTTCTACATAAATTTATTTATAATAACAGTTCTACGAGGATTTATTCAAGATTTCATCAGCCATATTAATAAATGAAGAATTATTAAGCATTATATTTGTCTTTGATTGAGTAGAAAGGAGGAGCAACGAAGTTGGTGGTAAGAAAATCATAGGAAAATTAGTGCCCAGATAACTGATGAGTCATCTTCTTTCTTGCAGCTCTCAGTTTGTTGAAGCGGGTCATTACTGTATTGTGAAATTTTCTCTTATTTCTTGGTTAAGATGCCTCTATTTCACCCCAAACTTTTGAAAGATGAATGTAGAAACCTTTTGTTGATCTCTCTCCCAGATATTTGTGATACTTCCTTAGTCAATGTAAATTTGAGTGAGTTATGTAGTAGGGTCAAAAAACCTCTGAAATCTCTTTCTCCGAGAGATTACCAGGAAGTGGGTTAATGGAGGCTGCTGCTTTCCCTCCAACCTTAGTTTGCCCGGAGGTAGTATTAGAATGTGCCAATAGGTATGATTCCAAGAATAGATGTATCGAGGATTCTTCAGGAGAATTTTTAGTTAAAATAAGTTGGGAAATGATGATAGAAGCCTTAAGAATCCTAGACAAAGAGCCTTATGAACCCTGCACCTATACAAAAGTGGCTTGAGTGTTTGTGGAAGATAAGAAAAAGTATACTTCCTTGATACCCCAAGTATGGTTAGTGAAACCAGAGAAGGGAGGATTAAGATTACCCAAACCCCTAACAATAGAACATTTATGTAAGGACATTGTAGATATCATGTTCCTCTTAAACAAAGTGAAGGGAAAACTACACGCCTTCCACTGGGAGGATTGGATTTCCTATTTTATTCAAAAAATTCTAGAAGGGGAGAAGTTCATAGATTGGGCTGACCTGATTGTAGAAAGACTTCACCAGGAACTCCTGAATGTGACTAACCTAACTCCCTTCTACATTTCATCCTATCCCATCTATGTTCTTTCCTATTGTAGGAATTGGGAGGGCCTTCCTCATGAATTGTAGACCAACGATATGAAAATTTATGATTATTTTACATGTCTACAAAATAAAAGGTTTCCTCATGAATTCAATACAGTTAATGATATGTTTTTAGCTAAGTTATTTTTTGAATTACAGGGAAGAGATAATAGTAGGCTCTCCAAGGAAGCCAAGAAAGTAATAAATGTATATGGATGCCATTTTATCCAATTTCCCAAATTCACATATCTTAGAGTTGGGGCTTTTGATGGTGAGCCTCTAAGATTACCCAAACTTTGCTTGGACAATGTGGTTTTAATGGAGATTTGCAATCAGCTCATCATTATTGAGAGAAAATATGGTAGTCCTAAAAAGTCTTCAAGTGTTTTGTTTCCTATTGAGCTAGGATACTATAGGTGCAAAATTTTTCAAGATGCCTTAGCTATGCAAGGTGAGTTGTTGGCTCTAAGGTTGAAATATTACACTTCCAAGGAAAATTTTGATTACAGGGGTTTTTCTAAATTGAACCTCAATGTTTCTGTCATGTTTATGCACACTCCCAAATTGGAAGACTTTTGGGCTAACTATTTAGATGAGCTCAAAGTCAGGAAGAGGCTATGGTCTATATTAACTCTAAGACAAATAATAACTTTTAGATTGGATTTAGATACAAGTGGGGTTGAAGAAGATGACAAAGTTGATGTACTTGATTCTTAGTTTTCAGAGAAAGTGGAAGCTTTGCCTATTCCATAATTGGATTGGACAAAACTGAAAGAAGATGACTTGCAAGTGATAATGGCTAGTATAATCAAGAGGACATAAACTTGTCTATTTGGAAAGAGGGCACCTAAGACTACTTCATAGTCTTCTAAAAAGAAAGTGAAACCAAGGAAGAGAAATTCATCAAGAAAGGCTTCTATTTTAACTAACTTAGTTGTTGATAAATCTCTTGCAGGTAATATTGAACTTGAAGTTCAACTAGCTAGTCCTAAGGTTCAAGTTAAAGTTCAACTTCAAGTTGAACCTACCGCACGGGTCACCCAATCGAACTCCAAAAAAAAAATCAAAGCTAAGCAGCCAGAGGTGATTCTCAACATAGTGGTAGATTTGGATCCTTTCGAAGAAAACACACAAGAAGATCTAGTTGCAGATTCTAGTTTTCCTAATATGTTAGACAATCAGCAGGTGCAAGATGTTACTAGAGATTCTCCAAAGGATTCTTTGGCCCTCCTAAGCAATTATGATACTCAAAAGAAATCCACCGCAACCCCACAATGGTTGGAAAATTCCATTGCTAAAAGGAGAAATATTGTTCCTCTATCCTTACCTATTGAGGATGTAGTGAGTAACTGTCTAGGCAAAACTCTAAAGGCTAAGAAACCAAAGACTAAGTCTAGGATTGATTTTGATGAGAACATCGGTCATTGGATCGAAGAGCTAGAGAAACCAGTGAGTGATAAGGGAGATGGGGAAGTTTCTACTAAGGATTTCCAAGTATCTAAAGTTGATCTGGGAAGAGATAGAAGAGTCACCAATATGAAGTTCTTCTAGGTTTCAAATAAGAAAATTGCTAATAGAGTCTAGAAAGATGTAAAGGACAAACAAGAGATGAAGGAAGCTATGAAGAGCATGGCTCAATATATTCAAGCCATTCAACATCGAGAACCTTTCCCGTTGGGTGAAATTTTGGCTTCTATTAACATCAAATCTCCAAATAATGAGAGGTTTCTAGATTAGATACAGAGGAATAAAGTCATAACCAAAACATTCAAAGAATGGGTTGAACATGTGAAATCTAAGACTGTCAAACAATTAGCCTACCTAAATCAATCTTAGATTGAAGCCATCAACCTCATAAAGAAGGTTGAAGAAAATGTTGATGAGTGGGAAACATAAAAGGCTACCTAGATCAGGGAACTCCAGTGGATGGAAGAGATACAAGAGTATGGTCTGCATAAATTCCTTGCAGAAAATCCTATCCCTGGGTTAGATGATAAGATTCTATATGTTTTAAAAGAATGCATTGATTGGAGGAATGAGGCTATATCACAAGGAATCTCCAAGGTAAAGGAGCTTCTAAAAGGATTAGGAATAATCAATGACATTATTTCAAATGATATGGACTAGGTAGATAAGTGATGTTTCGAAGCCAAAGAGGAATCAAATAGATTAAGTGATCAAGTAATCAAGAGTGTCAAAGCATGGTTTGATGAGCTTTGAGAGATGAAATCACCAATAGTACAAGAATTTTCAAAAGTCACACCAGTGGAGTCAATTCTCATACTTCAACAAAACCACCTGGAGATGCACAATGAGAAGGTAGCTCAAGTCATAAAAGAGAAAGAGGTTTGGAAGAAAAGAATCAACTACTTTGGTCTGCCACATCATCCAATAATTTCTGCATTCATAGTAGTGTTTGAAGACTTGAAGGAAGCTCAGCTGGCATAAGCCTTGACACCTTAGTTTCCTGAAACACCTGGCTTTATTTTGGAGGTTCTTCATGCCTAGTTCTACTTTTATTGCTTTATGCTTAAGATAGTTAATTAGTTTAAAACAATTACCTCTGGTAAAAGATAGTTTTATCTAGTTAGTTTGAAAAGCCTTGCATGGCTCTATATTCAAAAACTTAAGACTTATTTCGGGTCAGCTCTCTGAGGTTTTGGAAACTATTTTCTAAAACTCTATGATTTAAGCTTTTCTAAGTACTGATATGATAGAATATATGCAATATCTTATGGTGTTATATATATATATATATATATATATATATATATATATATATATATATATATATATATATATATATATATATATATATATATATATATATATATATATATATATATATATATATATATATATATATATATATATATATATATATATATATATATATATATATATATATATATATATATATATATATCTGTGTGTGTGTGTGTGTCTGTGTGTGTGTGTGTGTGTTTGAGCTTTTGAAGTGATAAATACTATTGTTTATCATATATATAGTTTGTTTTTTTCTTATGGAAATGAGTTATATTGGATGAAGCTCAACTGTGATATGAGCTGATTTTGTGCTTATAGTAATAGAGAGAATCAGTATAGAAGTTTTAGTTTTAAGTATTTAAAGTTTGAAGTAGTATCAGAAGTGAATGTTTTGTATAAAAATCTGCACATTCTTTTCATTTTGATGAACTGAATGTTTTCCTTATGTATTTTTTGGTTAAAAGAACACATGACTTTCATTAATTATTCAATAAGATTGTATTAAAAATATACTAGCAAGGTAGCTGCACCTTGAAAATTTGCAGAGAGTTTTCTTTAAAAGAAACTCAATTGTTAGTGTTGTATTTTATCTTTCCCTTTCATGATTAGTAGAAGTCTTGAGATCAATTTAAAGAAAGGAAAAAACTATTCACTAACAGTTTTTTGGTGACTCTACTAGGTAGTCTAACATGTAGACCATAGCTAAAATAATTTAATTTAATGATCAATTATGGTACTACCTACTAATGTGATACCTGGTGAGCAAGAAGTTCTCCCAATTTTACAACCTAACCTTCATTTCACAAATACCCAAGAAGACATTATTGTTGATCTTAATGCAACAACTTAGAATCTAGGAACAAGTGGTCAATAGTATTAGCAAGTGAGGTTAGTTATTGAAGAGGAAGAAGAAATTGGTGAGTGGTTGAGAGGTTTACCCATAGATCAGGAAGCTACTGTAGTGGACAGAGTAGTCCAAAGACCTTAAGAGTAGGTCTTTCTTTATATATTTGTTTCAGTTTTAATCAATATTTTAGCTGATAAAAGATATAAAAGAGGAGATCGGGCAAAGGGCTTGATTGACTCAAATTTTTAAGATCTAGCAAATCTTGATTTCAAACCCCAAAATCCCTCTAGGGAAAGACTTTATAAAATAGCTAGAAGACCTTCCTCCCCCACCAAGGTTACTTCAGTCAATTCTTTCCAATCTTTGGTGTCACCTAGTACTCTAGTTCCCTCTTTTATAAATTTACAGCCTTTGAATATTGTCTTACTTCCCATGGTTCAAAATCAACCTTGGGGTGGGGCTATGGGACCTTTGAGCTTAGGGGCTAATTTAGGCAACTTGCCTAAAGGTTGAGATATTTTACCTAAATTCAGTGGTGATGGAAAGAAATCCCCTGAAGACCATTTGAATGCCTTTAATATGGCATGTGGATTTTTGGCTATTGGTACTCAAGATGTGGCTGTGAGGCTTTTTGTTCAAACATTGACATATGTTGTAGCACATTGGTTTCATAATTTGCCTCATGCCTCCATCACTAATTGGGATACAATGAAAAGGGCATTTGAGGCTAGATTTAAGTTAGTTGATGATGCTAACACACTCTTGATCCAATTAAGTCAAATGAAGAAAGAGATTCAAGTACCTATGAGGGAGTTCATAGCAAGATTTAAGAAGGGAATTCAGAAAATTCTAGCTGCAAGCAGACCAATGATGAAAACCAAAAGGGGTTTTTCTTGAATGCTATGCCTCCTGATGTTGCATTCCCATTGAAAAGAGCCAAGCTAGCTTCTCTTAATGATTCCCAAACCCTTTCCATTTAGTTATAAGATGACCTCATCACAAGTGGTAAATGGAGAAAAGATATACAAACTGTTAGGAATGGGAACACTGAGAGGGGGGGGCTGAATTAGTGCTCACCGTAATTTATCTTTTTACTTAATCTTAAACTAAACTTGAATACTTAAATACTAAAATGAACATCCACATAAACATGAAACATGAAATCAACACATAACACCAATATGGTTACGGGAAAACCCAAATAGGTAAAAACCCCAGTGGGAATTGACACCCACTAATATTTTGTACTAGTGTTTTATGATCCTTGTTAGAAGATCCTTAACCATGTTAGGAGTTGCTTTACAATATGTTTAGTATTGTAGACCTTGTCAAGGGTTGGATTTTTTTAGGAGTCTTTTACAATAAACCCTATTAGGGGTGTGGATGCACTGTCCTAGAGCTCACTGCTCAAGTGGTGAAGGCTACAACCTTCTGATCTCAGATACACACTATATCTGCTGGATGAACTGTCACTATGAAACTGCTTGTCTGATTAGTTCCTTTGATGCCCTAATGTTTTAACCTCTTGAAAATCTCTAATACATCTTATCTACTCTTTGCATACTTCTACTCTACTTCTTTTAACTCTATAACAACTTTCTTTCCAACTACAATGGGCGCATCTCATATTTATCTGTGCATACAAAACAAATAACTAGGTTGGCCCTTTAACTGATTACATACAATGATTCCAATTGAATTGGCTCAAGCGTGTTTACAAAAAAACATAATTACATGTCAGAAACCTAATTACAATAGGTGCATAGCCTTTACAACATAATAATGTAGCCGCAAATCAAAATGCCAACAATCGGCTTCTTGCACTGTTCTTCTTTGTCATTCACTCTCTGTGCAACTTGAACTCTTTGTATCTTCCTCATACTGAACCTTTTGATTATGTGCTCTTAGAATTAGTATGAATATGATGTTACCAACTTAACTTCTAGGGCACATACCATAATTTTTTTGTATGCATGTGCGTTGATGCTCTGATCTTCAGGTACTCTATACATTGTCTAATATTCAACACTTAGCCAATTTCTGTTCTTCTCATCAAGTGCCCTGACTCCAAAACACTATATGACTTTTTTGCCATAATGAAAACACTATATTAAGTCATATACACCAGTGTAGTCAACTTGTGAACAATCTCCCCCTTTTTCATTCATGGCAATAAATGAATATGGCACAGTTACTAATTGTTCTCTTAGACAAAAAACTTGTTATATTCTATCTTATATCTCCCTTATATTATTTACTGTACATCTTCTTTATATATCTTTAACTCCATATTCTATACATACTCCCCCTTTGACATTAATGACAAAGGTGCTTCAAAATTGTATCTATAAATACTTACAATGAGAGAACATCCGGATATGCTATCTATAAGTTTTGGATCTCTTTCTTCCAAAATGTGATCAATGAATTAAGAATCTGGAGATGGGCGCATAGAGAATAGTATAGCTGCTCCATCTTCTCCAAGTCTATGCTAGGACCTTGATCATATGTCACCATGGTGGCATTGATCTCCTTGATATTCTGATTAAGTATATCTAGTGAGGGTGCAAGAGCATTTCTAAGTTGAGTCTGCCTAGCCCTTATCTTTGACATCTCCTTTTCTGCCTTCTCAATCTTATCAATTTGTCCTTGATATACATTATTGCACATATTTATATCAGTGGATGGGTTTTTTACTAATTTCTTTACTTACTCAATCTGATGCAGGAGCATCTCGAGTCCTTGGCAATCCTGTGTCACCAAAAACATTTAGGAGTTTGTCTATGTTTCTTGGTTCCTTCTTTGACTGAGTTGGTCGGTAGTTGGTTAGTTTCCTTTGGTTACCAAGTGTGGTCGATTATCTCCTAGGTGGTTAGTTGTTTCACTAGCACTCGGTGTTGCTTGTCTACTGCTTGGTTATCTTTGCTCACCGATAGAATTAGTTTTAGTTTCTATTGTGGCCGACTTGTGCATTTATTATGGGTTATAGATTTAATGTTGGAATCCATCATTGGGAGGTGTGTGGTCCTAGATCTAACCATTCCTTTTGTTGATTGTGGATCTAAAGGCTGACTCAGTTCAATAGACACTTGTATAAATGTGGTTGTTTGGTTATAGTTTAGAGGCATTTTTTTATAGAAGATAGAATTAGAGATTTTGACAAATCCTTGCATGTTCGAGGACTTATGAAATTCATTTTAATACCAACCCATAACTAGGAAGGCCTTACAACCTGGCATGTATGGTCCTATTTGATGAAATATATGGTTGATCTTGCATTCTCTATCACTATTGTTGTTTATTTTCTTTTGCACATGTTGAGCAGGCCTGGATCATTAGGGTGTGCCATTGCTTCGCCCCTCTTGACCCCTATCTTGCATCAAGTGGTATCAGAGAAAGGTGAGATCTTGATCTAGGTCTATGGATCTAGGTTTGTAGGTTCCTCTTGAAGCACTAGTTGATTGTTGTGGGGTAGAAGATTGTGATCTGACCTGTAATTGTAGAGGGTTGTCAATATGGTTTGTGGGAGGTGAGATGAAAATCTAGGATTGGAAAATATGTAAAGGCAAATTGTTGCTACGTTAAAAGCTATTGAAACAGCCTAGAGAAGAGGTAGACATCTTGAAGATGTTAGTGATGATGAATTTGAAGAAGAACGGGTGAATGCATAACCTAGACCTATTATGGATCAAGGTGAAGAAATTTTTTTGAAGGCTTTGACAAGTCTGAAGTCTACACCACACTTAAATCCTCTTGAGTATGATGGAAAGCTAGATTCTGATGAATTGGTGGACTGGAGCACCGAGATGGAAAAGTATTTTGAATATGAAAACATTCCTGAAGACAAGAAAGTGAAGATTGCAAGCACAAAGTTGAAAAGCCATGCATCCTTATGGTGGAAACATTTGCAACTGGATAGGAAGAGGAAAGGAAAAGACAAGATCAAGGTATGGAATAAAATGGTAAACAAATTGAAAGGAAAGTTATAACCTTGTGATTATTAGATTAACCTAGTTCGGTGAATGCAAAGTTTGAGGTAGAAAGATAGCTCGGTAAAGGAATATACTGAGGAATTCTATAGATTAGATATCAGATTTGGACATGATGAAGATGATGTGGAAAGAATTGGTAGATACCTGAATGGTTTGAGAATTTCCATCCAAGAGGAAATTAGTATGGTCAAGTTGGAGAACATTGAAGAGGCTTATCAATTTGCATTGAAGGCTGAGGAGAAATTGAACAAAAGACATGAGCAAAGACAAAGAGTTCAAGGTGGTAGATTTCCTAGAGGAAGAGGTAGATATAATAGTGAAAATGGTAGATCTGAACTAGAAAAGACAAATCTAGACAAAGGAAAGACCGAGTGGAAAGGTGAAAGTTCATCTAGAGGTAGAGGTAGTAACTATCGAGGTGGTTATAGCAGAGGAAGTTTATGAGGAACTTATTACAATTGTGGAGAAGAAGGACATAGATATTTTGAATGTACACATTGTTAGAAATAGGAAATACTGAGAGGGGGGGGTTAATCAGTATTTCACAAACTTTTTCTTTTTCCCACTTATGGATATAATAGATTACTTCAATGCATACAAATATTATCAACCTGATTAACAAACATAGCAGTAAATAGAAAGAACTCATAACACATCATATGTTCTCGAGGAAACCCTGGCCAAGGGAAAACCCTAGTGGGGATGGTACCCATAAAGATCACTAATCAAAAGTATCTTGTTAGGGATATTGGACCCTGTTAGGAGTCAATTTACAATATATAGTAGATATGTCCTGGTTAAAGGACTTTAGGCCTTGTTAGAAGCCTTAACCCTGTTAGGAGTTAGATTACAAACCCTGATCACCAGTTGAAAACACTGCCCAAATAGGTAATACAAAATTTTTCTGACTATAATATGGTACTACTTACAACTATGCATCAATATCCTTTTCTACTATCACAATATACAACTATCGCAAGTTATCTTTTCTTTCTTTTTACATATCACTTCTCTATTTCATTACATTTCAAGTATGTCTAATATATGAGTTATTAAAGATAATAAATTTACATGGTCAGCTTCCAAAATCTTTATCCAATAGTAAACATCTATGATTTCATCCCTTCATAATGTTAAGTCATTATTTTGACAAGCCAAAATAATTCCTTAACTCTTTCGCTAAAACTGTCTCCAAAAACTATTCTATCTGCAAAACTGTCTTCGGTAAACTTTGAATAACTTTGTCCGTACTACTCCAAACTTTATGCACATTGAGATGGGGTATCCTCATAATCTATAGAAGCTTTAGTTAATAGCACAAACAAAAATATTTCTCAAGTGGACGTCGCCAACTAAATCTTCATCGGGTGCTCTATCAGGATCACTGTATCCATACTTAGACAATTTCTTCCTTCAACTTGCCATACTTGCATTCCAGATTCTGCGCTCTCAATAGAGATCATATGTTTCCATAATGACAATGTGTATGCATCCACATTAGCCAAATTTCCAACAATCTCCCCCTTTGTCATTGGTGGCAACATATGGGAAAATTGGCTAAGTGTGAAAACAAAACTTCAAAAACACATACAAAATTGTGGCCAAAAGTTATACAATATCATACTCCATAGAATGGCTCCCACTATGAGTATCCTTCCTCAACATATATTCAATTTTTTTCTATCTCTCCCCGTTTGACAACAATGACAAAGATAGGGTGTACAAAAATTTTAAAAACTTTATACCTTATTATCAGTTATTACAAAGCCAGTAGGCTTGCAACACAATCACCAAACTCTAACTTCCAAGATTCAAAATCTTTCTCCCATATCTTCCTAATGGATTCAGCAACATTGAGTAGAGTACTCAATCCGTATGCTGTTGTTTGACAAGCTTGCAGGGAATTGAAGCTAAACTTCTGAAATGATGTCTTTGCTAAAAGACACTGCTCAATTTGATCTTCAACAATTGATATCTTGATTGAGACATGCTCTCTCAAGATGTTAACCCTGATCATCTTTCTATTCTTCTCCTCTGCTAACATTCTGATTTCATCTTTCAATTTCCTTATGTTCTTCTCTACAGAACTTATCTTGACATTAGGGCTTGTCAAGGTGTTTGTCTCAACTGTAATAGCATCTAACTTCTCTCTGATCTTCTTATCCTCTTCAACTATTAGGATTTCTAATTTAGTGCACTGTATGTACAAATTCTTTCCTATCTGAAAATGTCTCCTCAAATTCTTTATGCATACATCTAAACTACCAATATCATTTCGAATATTTACACTTAAAGTTTGTTGCATTTCTGCTTCAAAGTCTTCCTGAACTTTTATTTTAGCAATATCCTTCAAGTTAGAAAATTCAAAGTCAAAATAATTCATTACCATTTTAGCTTTTTCAAGTGGATCCAATTCAAATACCTTAGTGCTGATCACACTCTCAAGTTTCTCTGTCAAAACTCTAACTTTTCCTTCAAGGTCTTTCAACTTCTTATTCTTTCCAATAATTTTATTTAGAGATGTGATGAACTCAAGCTGATCATCATCTTCAACTTCTTTTCCAAGGTCTTCAAACATTGAACCAATACGCCTCTTCTTACTGTTAGGTGCACTAATGTCTTCAACTAGTATAGAAGGTGCACTAGAGGTAATGGCCTCTGTCAAAATTTGTTTGCCTTTAACTGACTACTCTACTGGAACTGATTCTGATACAGTTGGTGCTTCCTCTGCCTCTGTATTCTTCTTTGATTCTATGACCTTTTCTTGCTCTCCCAAAGCAAAATTGTCAACAATGTTTCCTAGATCATGAAATACTACATCATCTGATTCTAGAGTCACTTTGGTGCCTTCAATATCCATTGATTCTTTGCCAATATTGATATGTGAAGAAGATGGAAATTCTTCAATACCAACTTCCTCTACATGTGGTTCCTCTAATTGCTTCTGCTAAGGGTCTGATTCAACATGCTTTTCTACAACTATATCTGCAAGAACTTGCATTAATGCTTTCTTTGTCTCTCTCTGTACTTCCTCCTTTTTACCTCCCATTATAAGGATTGTTCTTCTCTTAGTTCTCAATAAAGTTCCAAGAGACTTCAAGAATCTCTTCAAATGATCTTCATCCTTAACTTCACAGAACTATCTGATTACATGTTCTCTCATCTTTATGTCCTCTTCTTGTGCTCTTTGTTTTCTATTCACAAGTATGTTATACAAATCTTCTAGGATCTTACCATGAATAGTGCTAAGTTTCTTATCTACCACAATCATGTGTGTACCCATTGCATTTTCAAAGTTCAATCTGTGAAATGATCCATATAGATCATAGAATTTATTCAACTTAGTGAAATCTCCATGCTTCAATATATCTTCATTAACTCTTTCAATTCTTGGTTTCCAAGTTTTCTTCTTGATTGAAACTACATCATCATCTTTAATTACTGCTACATTTCTAGGTATAGGTGGTACAACCACTTTCTATCTCTTGCCGAGTCCAGTTGCACTCACTTTTACTCTTTTGCTAGGAATAGGAGAAAAAGATTTATCTCCTTCATCTTTTTTAGGTACTTCAACTTTTACCTTTACTACAATAGGATCAACAAGATCTGCACTTGATGTCTCAGGTGAAATTACAAGATTTTCACTTTGCTTCAAGGTTTCTACAGTCTTCTTAGCTATGTCAAACTCATGACAATTATAACAATGTCCATTAAGAGGTTTAAATTTCTTACTTGTGCAATCTCTCTTCATGTGCCCAATAGTATTACAAGCAAAACATCTACCTTTGAATTCTCTTTGCATACCTTTAGATGATTCTTCCTATTTTGATTCTTCTTGCTTTGATTCTTCTTGCTTTGATTCTCCTTTCTCTCTAGGTGGTTCTTCTTTAGGTGGATCCCAATGTGTTCTCATCTAGCTTTATTTCCTCCACACTTTCAGATGTCTTAAGATCTGGCTTCTTACTTTCATGGTTTGTTCTAAACATACTATATCCAAATCCAGTCCTATCAAAGAATGGTTCTTCAAGAGAAATTTGTTTTTTAGTCTTATCACTTTTTGAATATAGCCTTTCAAGTTGTTGTTTAGATTGAGTTAATTCACCTTTCACAATTTTATTATACTTCTCAAGTTCCACATACTGCACTTTTACTTTTTCAGATTCGGATGTTTCCTTTTCAAGTCTTGACCTCAGATCTTCATTCTCAATTTTCAATTTTTCATTATCAGATCTCAAATTTCCATCTTTCATACTAAGCTTTAGATTTACTATCTTCAACTCATGCTTAAGGATCTCATTTTATTTTTCTAATTCATCACAATATATAACAAGCATATCAGATTTCTTTTCAGATTTCAAATCTTCAATCTTACCTTTTAATTTGTCAATAGCATTCTTTGCATCTTCATATTTTCTTCTTAAGGAGTTTCTTTCATCAGTAAGCATATCAATCTGTTCAAGAGCTTCTTCAAGATTCTTCTGAAGTTGATCCATATCCATAGAGATCTTACTCAAGTTGCTAAGCTTTCCTTGGATGTTCCTTCTCCAAGTAACTGTGCTCTGATACCAATTGTTATAAATAGGAAATACTGAGAGGGGGGGGGTGAATCGGTATTTCACAAACTTTTTCTTTTGCCCACTTATGGATATAATAGATTACTTTAGTGCATACAAAGATTATCAAGCTGATTAACAAACATAGCAGTAAATAGAAATAACTCATAACACATGATATGTTCTCAAGGAAACCCTGGCCATGGGAAAACCTCGGTGGGGATGGTATCCACAAAGATCACTAATCAAAAGTATCCTGTTAGGGATATTGGACCCTGTTACGAGTCAATTTACAATATATAGTAGATCTGTCTTGGTTAAAGGACTTTAGGCCTTGTTAGAAGCCTTAACCCTGTTAGGAGTTAGATTACAAAACTTGATCACCAGCTGAGCTCACTACCCAAATAGGTAATACAAAATGTTTCTAATGGTAATATGGTACTTCTTACAACTTCACATCAATAGCCTTTGCTGCTATCACAATATAAAACTATCACAAGTTATCTTTTCTTTCTTTTTACATATCACTTCTCTATTTCATTACATTTCAAGTATACCTAATATATGAGTTATTAAAGCTAATAACTTTACATGGTCGGCTTCCAAAATATTTATCCAAGATTAAACATCTAGGATGTCATCCCTTCATAATTTTAAGTCATTATTTTGACAAGCCAAAATAATTCCTTAACTCTTTCGCTAAAACTGTCTCCAAAAACTGTTCTGTCTGCAAAATTGTCTTCAGTAAACTTTGAATAACTTTGTACGTACTACTCCAAACTTTATGTACACTGAGATGGGGTATCCTCATACTCTATAGAAGCTTTAGTTAACTGCAAAAACAAAAAATATTGCTCTAGTGGATGTCACCAACTAAATCTTCATTGGGTGCTCTGTCAAGATCACTATATCCATACTTAGACAATTTCTTCCTTCAACTTTCCATACTTGCATTCCAAATTCTGCACTCTCAATAGAGATCATATGTTTCCATAATGACAACATCTATGCATCCACATTAGCCAAATTTCCAACACACATGCTAGTAAGAAGGATGGTAGCAGTAGAAATGATTTGGTGCAAGAAGAGTCACCAAATGAACCTGAGAAAGAAAATAACTTGATGGTAAGGAGAGTACTGTGTAATGAAAGCAAAAAGGAAGATCCAGTAAGGAAAAATTTGTTCAAGACTAGATGTAGAGTTTCTGACAAAGTTTGGAAGGTAATCATTGATGGTGGTAGCTTGGAGAATCTGGCATCTGAGGAGATGGTCACAAAGTTGCAATTGGAAAGGTTGGTACCTCCAAAGCCCTACCAAATTTCATGGATCAAAGATGAGCATACACTTCTAGTAAGTGAACAATGTTATGTGAATTTTAAGATTGGAAAGTACTATGATAAGGTGTTGTGTGATATCATGCCTATGGATTGTTGTAATATTTTGTTGGGTAGGCCTTGGCAATATGATAGACATGCTATATATGATGGGAGATTTCATAAGTATACTATTGTGGCTGATGGAAAGAAACAAACCTTGTTACCATTGATGGAAGAACCTGTTAGTAATGTTTGCACATCTATGAAAGTTTTTTTGATGGGGGGAAGAAAGTTTGTTAACTCTTTGAAAAAGAATGATGTATGTTTTGTTGTGATCCCTAACAAACTGAGTAAGAAAATAGAGGATAATGTCCCTAAGGAGATTGATAAGTTACTCACTGAGTATAGTGATATCATTTATGATAATTTACCTGATGGTTTGCCACCAAAAATAAGCATTCATCATTGTATATATGGATCTAATCCCTGGAGCTAGTTTACTGAATAAGGAACCTCATCGATTGACACCTACCGAGAATCAAGAATTGAACCGACATATTCAAGAGTTGCTAGAGAAAGGTTTGATCAAAGAAATTTTGAGTCCTTATGCAATACCTATTGTATTGGCACCTAAAAAGAATGGAGAATGGAGAATGTGTACTGATTCCAGAGAAATCAATAAGATAACAGTGAAGTATAGGTTTCCTATACCGAGAATGGATGACATAATGGATAGTTTGACTAGAGCGAATTATTTCACAAAGATTGATTTGAAAAGTAGGTATCATTATATCAAAATCATAGAAGGTGATGAATGGAAGACTAATTTCACGACAAAAGAAGCTTTGTATGAGTGGTTGGTTATGCCCTTTGGTTTAACTAATGCACCGAGTACTTTTATGAGGCCGATGAATGAAGTTTTGCAAAAATTCTTGGGTAAGTTTTTTATTGTATATCTTGATGATATTCTAATATTTAGTAAGAGAAGAGAAGATCATTTTTTTCATGTTAGACAAGTTTTGCAGAGATTGAAAGAAGAAAAATTGCTGATAAATCTGAAAAAGTGTTCATTCATGAAAGAGGAGATTGTGTATTTGGGATTTTTTTATTTAGCTAATGGTTTGAAGATGGATCCTAAAATTTTGAAGCTATTTTGAATTGGCCTACACCTATGAATGATAGTGAGGTAAGATCATTTGATGGTTTGGAAAGTTTTTACCAAAATTTCATAAGGAATTTCAATTAAATTTGTAATGCTATGACTGAGACTATGAGAGGAGACAAAAGAGAATTCAAGTGGACAAATGGAGCTGACAAAATTTTTGAGACTCTGAAGTAGAAGGTTGATGAATTACATGTTTTGGCATTACCTAATTTCAGTAAGGTATTTCAAGTACAATGCAATGCAAGTGGAAGTGCAATTGGAGATGTGTTGAGTCAAGAAGGTAAACATGTTGCTTTCTTTAGTGAAAAGTTGAATGATGCTAGAAGGAAATATTATGTGTATGATCAAGAATTATATGCTATTGTTCAAGCACTAAAGAAATGGAGACATTATTTGATACTGATTGAATTTGTGTTGTATACCGATCATTAGGCTTTACAGTATTTGGGTAGTCAGAATAAGTTGAATCAGAGACATATGAAATGGGTTGAGTATTTGCAGAGTTACAGATTTGTGATAAAGCATAAAAGTGGAGTCACTAACTCAGTTGCTGATGCATTGAGTAGAAGAAGATATTTGATGATCGAGATGAAAATTGAAGTTCTTGGTTTTGTTGAGATGAGAGATTCTTATGAGTTTGACCTTGATTTTTTTGAGCCATGGACAAAGTGCAGATCACCTATTCAAGATCAAAAAGATACTAAATGGGATGAATATTTTATTCAAGAAGGTATGTTATTTAAAGGTATTTAGTTGTGTATACCAAGAGGAATAATGAGAACTAATTTGATAAAGGAGAAACATAGTAGTGGTTTGGCTGGACATTTTGGTATTGATAAAACATGGAATTTGCTTAAGGAGAAATACTATTAGCCGCAGTTGTATAAAGATGTTCAAAAATTTGTGAAAAGTTGTGGAGTTTGTCAAGTTGCAAAAGGAGTAAGTCAGAATACTAGATTGTATGTACCGATTGTTGTACTTGAGAAACCTTGGATTGACATCAGTATGGATTTTGTTCTTGGCTTACCAAAGATAGTAATAGGTAATGATTCTATATTTGTTTTTGTGGATATATTTTCTAAGATGGCACATTTTATACCTTATAGAAAGACATTAGATGCTAAACATGTAGCAGATCTTTTCTTTAAGGAAATTTTTAGATTGCATGGATTATAGAGGAGTATTATCTTTGACCGAGACAGAAAATTTATTGGATACCTTTGGAAAACCCTTTGGAAGAAATATGGCATTGAGTTGAAATATAGTTCTACATTTCACCCACAAACTGATGGATAGACTAAAGTTGTGAATAGAAGTTTGGGAAATCTTTTGACATGTTTAGTTTGGAGACACACCGAGTAATTGGGATTCTGTGTTAGCACAAATAGAGTTTGCATACAATAATTTAGTAAATAGAAGTAATGGAAAGACACCATTTGAGATTGTCAATGGTACACAACTGAGAGGTATATCTTATTTGAGAGATATTACTGATGAAAGTAAGAGAAGTTATGAAGTGAAATTTGCTGAGTACATGAAGACATTGCATGAAGATGTGAAGCTGAAGCTGGAAGACAGTAATAAAAAATACAAAGAAAGAGTTGATAGATCAAGGAGACATAAAAAAAATTATGTTGGTGATGAAGTGATGGTTCATTTGAAGAAAGGTTGATTTACTGTTGGAACATCTAGGAAACTGAAGATGAAGAAGTTTGGACCTTGCAAGATTTTGAGGAAATTTGACAGTGGAAATGCATATGAGATTGAGTTACTTGATGACATGGACATATCACCTATTTTCTACATTTTTGATTTATATGAATATCATGAACCTGATGAAGAAGTGATAGTACCGATAGAGTATCCTAAGAAGCAGAATGAAGAAATTGAACAAATTTTGAAGGAAAGAGTTGGCAAGAGTACAAGAGGAAAATAGTATATGGAATATCTAGTAAAGTGGAAGAATAGACCAATGGAAGATAGTTCATGGATTTCTTAGTCTAATTTGGATGCAGCTTGGACCAGACCTACCAAATGATTCAAACAATCATTTCAAAATAACCCCAAGTGTTTGATGCAGGAGCATCTCGGGTCCTTGGCAATCCTGTGTCACCAAAAACATTTTGGAGTTTGTCTATGTTGCTTGGTTCCTACTTTGACCGAGTTGGTCTATAGTTGGTCAATTTCCTTTGGTTACTGAGTGTGGTTAGTTATCTCTTGGGTGGATGGTTGTTTCACTGGCGCTCAATGTTGCTTGTCTACTGCTCAGTTATCTTTTCTCACTAGTGGGTTTAGTTTTAGTTTCTATAGTGGCCGACTTGTGCATTTATTATGGGTCATAGATTTAATGTTGGAATCCATCATTGGGAGGTGTGTGGTCCCAAATCTGACCATTCCTTCCATTGATTATGGATTTGAAGGTTGAATTAGTTTGGTAGACTCTTGTATAAATGTAGTTTTTTGGTTGTAGTTTAGAGGTAGTTTTTGATAGAAGATAGAATTAGAGATTTTGATAGATCCTTACATGTTTGAGGACTTCTGCAATTCATTGTAATACTAGGCCATAATCAGGAAGGCCTTATAGCCCAACATTAATGGTTCTATTTGATGAAATATATGGTTGATCTTGCATTCTCTCTCTCATTGTTGTTGTTTATTTTCTTCCGCACATGTTGAGTAGGCTTGGATCATTAGGGTGTGACATTGTTTGGCCACTACCTTATGTCACTATCATAGCTTCTACCTCTTGTATCTTCTTGAAGTGGTCATCAGTTAACTTGTCCTGATCCATACAATCTGCAATGATCTTCCTTCCATTTGTTGCAAACTCCTTCAAATATTGCTTGACCAACTTTTAGAGAACTTAGGTCAAGTTTAGAGTTGCTGACCAGTTTACTCAGTCTCTTCTTCTGATATGTTTCTTCTTCAACTTGAGATGCTAATTCTTCCAAGGTAGAAAAAATTATTTTGAAGACTATGAGGATGCTGCTAACATCATCAACTGAATGTACCTTAGACACTTTCTTGTCTAAAGGCAATAGACTATTCAATATGTTGATTGATTCAACAAATAGTGGGTTTCTCATTACCTATTTCTCTTTGGCTTTCTCCATTGCTAAGACAGTGATCTTGAGCAGGTCTTCTTCTCCCCAAGAATCCAAACTAGTTGTGTCATGTGTCAAACTTGACAACAATGTTGGTGGTGGTAGTAGAGTGATAGGTGCACTATCCATTACTTCTTGTTTTTCCTTAATTAGCATTTCCATTGATGGTTCATCTATTTTCTCACTTTCTTTTATGTCTTCCTTTCCTTTTTGTTTTTCTACTTCCTTTTGTTTTTCTTCTTCTTTCTTTTCTTCTTTTTCATCTGTTATATCCTCAATCAATACCTCTTCTTGTTGATTGGGAGGAGTGTTACTACAAAGAGTTTCAACCTTTTGTGTTCTTACAAATGCTTCTTCAAACTTGTCCAAATCCATGTATGTGGCTGCCATAGTGAATTTTACATTATCAATAAAAATTGAGTCATCCTTGATTGTCTCTGACATGGGTCCAGACTTATCTGCCTCTGTGGATGCATCAACTGCATGCGCTGAATCCTGTGGACCTATAGGTGGGAAATTTATAGTTTCTAACTCTTTTCCATCCTTTTTGGGTACTTGAAATGTGGGTACAGTAGCTGGATACATGTACCTATTCAAGAAGACCTTCTCAAAGGCTTTCTCTATTTCCTTTGCAACCAATTCATAGTTCTTGTCCATTATGTGCAGGGTCCTTGACTTGGTTCTAAGATGTGGTTTTACTAGATCTAGTAAGAAAGATTTCTCCTCTAGAGAACATACTAGAAAACTCTCATCTAAGATCTTTTCTCTTATTCTTAGATCTTCTTCAATGGCTTGTCTTTTGAGGAACTCCAAGATGTTCCACACATTATCAGGAATTGTAGTCTTTAGTTCTAGGATTGTCTTCTAAAACTTCAACATGTGTTTGACAATCATTCCATGTATCTCTGATTTGTCAATCTCACTATATTTCTCATAGAACTTTCCTTCTTGATCAATTCTTCCTTTATCAACAGTCCTTGAACTTAACACACTGAGACTAGGTTTGAAGCTTACTTCTGGTGGTGCTTGAGTGTTCTTCCTATTTCTTGTTATTCACAAGGATGGATGGCCAGTGCTAATCTCTTTCTTCCTCTTAGGCATTGCCTTATACTCTGAAGGAGTAGTAAGGTCAATGGTTTCCTTGGCCACATAATGGGTAACATTAGATTTATCCTTCTAAACATCAAATTTCTCAATTTTCACCTTCTTCATCTTAGGTTCATCTAATTATGTTTTTACTGTAGTTGCGCTCTCTAATTCCAAAGAAATCTTCTCTTTCCTTTCTTTGTCTAGTTCTACTTGAGACACTCCATGAATTCTTAAAATCTCAAAAGTCACCTTGGCAACCTTCCTTTTTGTTGTTGCACTATTCAAAACTGCATCAACTTCTCTTGTTTTCTCTTCATAGGTTCCCCATCTTGGCTCATTAGGGTCTTTGGGTGCTGATAATAGTACTTGAGCATATGCTTCTAGGATTGGTTCCTCAACCTCATATCCAAGTGGATGAATCCACTTTGTCCTTGGCTCAATTGCCTCCATGCATGTTGTGTCAGTCTCAACCATGAAACAAATACTATCTTTGTATTTCTCTAAAATACCCTCTAGTATTCTATATCTCATCTACATCTTAACCATGAATGTCTTCAATTCCAGAGTCATGTAATCTCTTAGAGTGCTCTTAGTAGATGCCTTGAAGGATATCTATGGCATGGTAGGAATAGTCTTGTCTAGGTATAAATTAGACACTTTTCCAACAATATGGAAGTACATATAGATAATTAGGGACCAAAACCTAAATATCTTGGTCTTGTCATGCTTGATGGCCTTAATGTTGTCTATTAACTATGCACACAAGATCTCACATAGATTAAACTCTTCATTTTCTTTCACAAGTCTTATTGCTATAAGAATTGTGGCTGCAAATACATTGTTCACCCTGCTGGTGTGTTGGAACATGTATCATGGACATCAATTTGATGTCATCTTGATTAATAGGATCTATAGTCATTCTACACCTATCACTTCTTGACTTGCATGTTTTCTCAACAAGTTTTCTTACATCCTTGCCCACTGGAAGAATGATGCCTATCTTTGAGAGGCTTGTCATCTCATGAATTAGGTCACTAGTAATCCTGATCGGCACTTCACCTATCCAAAATAGGTCATCATGAATCCTACTAAGTAGAATCTTTATCCATTTAGACTCATAGAACTCATATGCAGTCTCTTATTCAACTATAGGATGATTATTCCATAGCGCATACTCATCCATGAAGGTTTTATCAGGTTTTAACATTGTTTCCATGTGTGCTCTTATTTTGTCCAATCCTACTAGTTCTTTCTTACAATATATGTATGCCCTACTGTCTTAGACATGCATAATGCCCATAGGCATGTGGGAGAATGCCCCTTCTAGTTTATCCAATATGGATTTGAATGGGTGCCTCTTAAATACATATATTTTATTCTCCGCAACATCAAATACAATAGGAGTAGCCATCACTTACTTGTAAATCACTTTCCAAATGATCTCAAAGACTTTTGAATCAGCATGATGAAATAGGGTTTTTGCAACTGATCAATTTCACTACTAATCACTGATGAATCAATCTACAATGTTTCACAATCAAATGATAGGTCTCTTATATTCTCCAATCTCTCTGAATTCAAATGCAATGAGAGGTATACAAACTTTTGTGACCTTTAAAGTATAAATTCTACCATTAATGCTTGCTGCATAAACCAAGTTGTCACTGAAAATTTCTAACTTTCATTCTACAAACAATCAATTAGTGGTCTCTTGCACATAGGATCTATTAGTCTCCAAAAGCTTAAGTTCAAAGGTGCATACTCTGATGGTGAGTCTATTGGCTGCGTAGGGGTCTAGAGCTAAATTAGCTCACCCTATGACCCTGAGGGCCATTCATCCTGATGTAGAGGGTGCGTCCACTGTAGATGCATCCAATATATTCTCATCAACCTTATCCTTCTTCACCTCTGACCAAATCAATCTCACATTCTCTAAAGCTTTCACAAACTTGACTTCTCCTTCGGTATCCAATACTAGCTCTTTGGGATTTTAAGGGATTTCTTGGCCTTTCATCCTTGATCTACAAAACTTTGAGATGTGTCCATCTTTGTTACAAGAGTGACAAATGACTGCAGTCCTTATATTCCTTGGTGCATTGACATGGGACACCATTTTACATTGTCTTGCAGAGTGACCATTATAGTTACATATTTGACATGTAACATTCTCAGAATTTCTTACATTTTGGCTAATTCTAATTTCTCTGATTGTGTTGAGTCTTGTTTTTCTGACTTTTCTTACAATTCATAGCTCTATGACCAAATTTATTGCATGAATAATAGTAATCATTGAAAGGTCTTACCTCTATACAATTTCTTGCTATATGTCCATGCTTGTTACATGCATAACAGGTTCAATCTACTCACTTGCACTCATTCTTGGATGGTTCAACATGATCTTTAGTCTAGCTTCTAGTCTCCTTAGCATTTGAGGTGTCTTCAAGTGCTTTCATTCTTTCTTGCATGTTGTTAATCTAATTTTGTGCTTCATTGTATCCAATGTAGCTAGTATCTCCTTTAACTCTTCTTGCATACAATTGAGATTATATCAAATTAGAACTGGTGTGCAATTTATCAATGTGGTCCTTTTCCTCTTTCAATTCAGATTCCAAGATTTATTTTTTGTTCCTTAGCTCCAAGATTTCCATGTTTTCTTGCCTCAATTCTTCATTTAGTTGAAGGTTCTCTTTGATTTGTTCATCATAGACTTCCTGATTGTTAGTCAGCTTATCATATAATTCTTCCATTTTTTCTTTTAGAGATGAATTTTCTTCACTGAGATTTTTTATCATAATCCCTAAATCACTAGTAGAGCATTCTTTCAAATATTTTCTTATCCTTCAGATGACTACTTGAGCATCAGTGATTTTTTTTTAAGTTCTTAAATTTATTTTTCCGATCTGTCCAGGTCTTCAAGAGAAGCTTAAAGATTTCTTTTTAGATGTTTCATTTCTTCTTTGTACATGATCTCCTCAAGTGGTTAAACTTATTTGTTGAGGACCAGAGCTCTGATACCAACTATTAGGAATGGGAACAATGAGAGGGGGAGGGGGGGTGAATCAGTGTTCACTATAATTTATGTTTTTACTTATATCATCTTAAAATGGAATCACTTCCATGTTAAGAGAATTTATCCCTTTGAGTAAGTGGTTTTGGGTCACATCAAATTCCTTGAATTGATATTTTCTTTGATCTGGCTTTTTCCACATTTTCCACTTCTTTTTTGCACTTGATTCCCTCATTCTAGGTGAAATTAGGATGAGGATCCCAAGGATTCTCCTTAATTTCCCTCTTCTATGGCTCTATTTTCTAGGTAGGACTTACAAATAGGTCCTCCTAGCCTTCATAATGTTCATCATAGGATTTGTGCCTCTCTCTGGCACTCTACCATGTTCTGACATCATTTCTAGGTCTTCGGGCACCCCCGAGACCTCCTATTTCTAACTCTGACTGAGAACCTGAGATTTGTGACCTCAAGGTCAATGAAGAACTTGAGGGATCAATGAAGACCTTGAGGTTCAAGGATGACCTTGTCCCTGACCTAGGTTAGGGTTAACCTTGTCTTTGACCCTGGGTTTAAGTTTCAAGGTCTTGTGATCTCTGAATGTCATGTTTTGGAAAGAATTGTTTTCCCACTTCCGAGTTGGCTATTTTGGTCTTTGAAATGGTAAACTCTTAAATTATATTTAATTTAGGTCCATTCCTAAAGTTTTGAGGCCTAATTAGAATTTGATTCCCCAAGGTGGCCCCTCTAGAGGATTGTGCCCTAGATCACTATAAAAGAAAGCCTTCCTCTCTCATTTTCTCCATCAAGTTTTCATGCATCAAGCACTCTCAAGGAGAAATTGGTGATCAAGTTTTTGCAATCAAATTCTCTCTCAAGAAAGATCAAGCAAGCATCCATTCTCAAGAAATCATGTAGGTCAGCATTCAAGTTCTCCATTGAAGATCAAGGATTCAAGAATTCAAGCCTTTGAAGGGATTTGGTTCAAGCATGCATGATTCATCATTCAAACCCTAGATCTAGCCATCATGATGGTGTGATCTTCCTTCAAGATCCTTTGTTCATCTTCTAATATCCATTCATTCTTCCCTCAAGGTGGATTCCAAGCATACAATCATGGAAGTTTTCGATTTACATTCATGGTTTTTATTTACATTTTCCATTGTTATGTTTAAGCTTTCATATCAACATACTTGATTACATTTAAAATACAATTGCATATCTATTGAATTACATAGCTTCATTATTAGATCTACTTCTACTACTTGCTAGCAGTCTCAATTTCAATTTCAATATTAAGGTTGATTCCAAACCAGGGTTTGACCAAGGCAAACCCCTCAAAAAAACAACAAAAACCTCTTTTTCTTGTAGGTACAAGTATGGTACTATGGATTTGAGCTTAGATTTGGATACCCTTTTTGGTGAACTTCCAAGATTTGCAAACAAAGTCAAGGTCGACCTTCAAAATATTAATGTAGCCTTTGACCTTTTATTAGGTTCAAAGACTACCTGCTGTTAGAAAGATAAAAGTTTTTTGGGTTTTCTTCGTCTTGACATTTCCAGTCTGAAATAGGTTGCAAAATTGCTTGAAACTACTCATAAACATCAGAAATCAAAATTTTCTAGATCTGCCCTACTTTGAGATTAGTACTTATCTTTCAATTATTTTAGATTTCAAGCACATTTTCTTTATAGGGAAATATAAGGTTTTGCTCCTCCTTCATATTCTTCATAGATTGATTCAATTGTGCATTAACCTTTTGGTTGATCAATTTGGATCTCCTTTGGGAATTTGGATTTAGAAGTAGATCTCATATTTGCCCCATCCAATAAGGTGATACAATCTAACCTTATACATTTTGAACCCAACGTTTCTCCATTTTTTCTCCCCCCATTTTCCTTCTCTTTGCACTTGATTTCACTTTATCTCTGCATTTCCTAGCATTATGGACTAAGGTCCTGAGGTTTATTGTTAGAAAGTAAAGATCCCCAAGATAACTAAGAGGGGGGGGGGTGAATCAGTTATCTGATAATTTATCCATTCAACAGCTTTAAACAATATAATCAATGTACTGATCAACCATAGAAAGATAATCATACACAATTGCACAATAACACAAGATATGTTAACTAGGGAACCTCTTGAAAAGAGTAAACCTCAGTGGGAATGATGCCCAAAAAATGATGTACTAATATGAAAGTTCCTTGTTAGAGGATGGACCCTATTAGGAGTCTTATGAAATACATTTAGTACATATAAATCCCTGTTAGGAGACTTTGAATCCCTGTTAAAAGATTCTAACCTGGTTAAGAGTTTATGGAAGACAGAAGGACCCACTGCCCAAACAGCTTCAAGGAAAGATCTCTGAACCCACTTTCCAAAAGATCTTAGAATTATTCAATAGAATAATATGAAATATATTACCTCCTTCACACTGTGCCAAAACTACACTCTCTGCTACACAAGATCACAATTCCAGATCTCTGTACTCACAAGTCTTCCTTCATCACTGAATTAGCTCTTTTCTTCACTTCATGCATATATTCACATCAAAATATTCATAGTACACATTAAAATAAGGAAAAAATTCCTTCTTATATACCAAACTCAAATAATTACAAATGAGTCGGTCCTCAATTACAAAATAATAAATTCTACACGCTACACATAGAATTCACATAAAACTGTCAGCTTCCAATTACTGTAACTTTCTCCAAACATGTCCTCAAAGTTTGTGCTATGAACCACATCATCATTAATGAGTCTCCAACATCCCTTTAACTGATCAAAATTAGATTCCATCCTAGCTAAGAGATATCCTCCGATTTCTGAACATCGCTACACAGAAACACTGTCTAAACACTGCTTTCACCAAAATGCTCATAACTCTTACAAATGAATGAATTTATTTTTGTGCTATTAACCATAGGTTAATAACACACCAAATAACATACCATAAACTTCAAAAAAGATAATCTATAATATAACATGTGCACAAAACAAAATTGTACCTGCTTTCCTACTAATATCCAAAATATCACTGTGTTGACATCAATGACAATCCAAGTCATGAATGCAACAACAACTGCTATAGAATGACTACCAAAACACTTTTCATTCATTCCTAACATTTTTACCTCAAGGTGAAAGTCAACCTTGGGGGTACTTTTTGTCAATATCACCATCAAAATGGTCATGATACTAAAAAGTGTTATTCTTTAAAACATAAGGTTTAAAACTTAATTGATTCTAATGCCTTATCTATTGATAATCTTGATGGTAGTGGAAACAAATATTTCTCTCCTCCTAATCAAAAACTTCAAATCTATATGAATCCTTTACCTACGCATGATACTAATACCATTACTCATCCATCTTCTATGGAAATTATGTATGATTCAAAGATGGATGATCTCAATCATGTTGTTAATCAAGTGGAGCATGTTGGTCAATCTGTATCTCCACCTCAACCTCAACCTCAACCTCAGATTCAACCTCAAGTTCAATCTCAACCTCAACCAAAACCTAAGCCTAAATTGAAAACTCAATCTAAACCTCGACAACAACCTAAGAATAAAAGACATTGGGAACTTTTGAATACCTTTGATGACTCTGAGACTATTAAAGCTCCTGATGGTCCAATTTACATTTATCCTAGGATTTCTCAAAAACCTACTCATGGTTATCTTGTTGATCCTACATCCTTAGTCAATGTTATTACTGAAGAAAATCTTTTTATGAAAAGCTTAAAATGAGATTCTTATGATACATCAGATGTGTGGATTCAAACTTTCAATGGTTTTCTTTATCCATCATTCGGTTCTATTACTTTACCCGCTAAACTTTGTGGAAAAATTGTGAACACTACCTTTGTTGTTGTTCCTACTTCTAATCAATTTCAAGTTAAACTAGGTTTTCCTTGGTTCAATTCCATGCATGTTGTTTCTTCACCTATCCATAAGTGTCTTAAATTTTTTCATGATGAAGAAGTGAAGATGGTTAATCATAGTTTATATCAACCTTCTAGGCATAGAGATTGTGTTTCTCTTGATTTCTTTTGGCCTTCATTACCTAATTCATGTCCTCTTTGACCTGATAATCTTTTTTGTTCATATCAAGCTTATAAACATCATAAGATTCTTGAATTAATTATACCTCCTATGGATATTAATCATGGTCTTTTTCCTACACCTTCTATACCTCCTTTAACTATGGCTTCTAGTGTTTTTAATCAAGTTCCCAATATTATTGATAATCCTATTAATCTTCCTAAAGAATCTGTGAAGGATTATGTGGTTGTTCCTCCTAGTTCTCAACCTATTTCAAATAAATCAAAACATAATTGATCTGATAATGAACATCATAAGAAGCATCATTCTCATGCTAAAGATCATAATTTTTTTCTTCAAATATCTCTACCTTCTTCGAATAAATCTATGCATGATGTGTTAGAAGAAGTTGTTACTAATAATGATGTTAAGATGCCTGACTATGATAATTCTATTCGTATCTTAGATCCTATTTTGATTAATTTGGATGAAGAAGATACTCTTAATGATATTGATGGTGTTAATGATGAATATGAGACCATTGACATTGACATTGATTTACAAACAACAAAAAGCCTTTTTTTCTTGTAGGTACAGGTGTGGAACTACAAATTTGAGATTGGATTTAGATACCCTTTTCGGTGAACTTCTGAGATCTGTGAACAAAGTCAAATTTGACCTTCAAAATATTAATGTAGCCTTTGACCTTTTATTGGGGTCAAAGACTACCTATTGTCAGAAAGATTAAATTTTTATGGGTTTTCTTCATCTTGACATTTCTAGTTTCAAATAGGTTTTAGAATTGCCTGAAACTACACACAGACATAAGAAATCAGCATTTTCTAGATCTATCCTATTTTGAGGTTAGTACTTGCCTTTCAATTATTTCATATTTCAAGAACATTTCCTTTATAGGGAAATATAAGGTTATCTTCCTCTTTCATATTCTTCATAGATTGATTCGATTGTGCATTAACCTTTTGGTTGATCAATTTGGATCTCTCCTTTGGGAATTTGGATTTAGAAGTAGATCTCATATTTCCCCCATACATTTTAGGGTGGATACTACTTCACCTTATTCATTTTGGTGAACCTCACGTGAACCTAACGTGATACAATCTAACCTTATACATTTTGCATTATACTTATAATCATCCATAGATCTTATTTAAGATATATTTTCTAGGACATTTGTTTTACAAAGATACCCCTCTTCTCTCTCCCTGGGGGGCAAGGTTGTTTCTTCTTTCTCTTTATCTAGGGAACTTCTTTCCTTAGCTTAGTGGTATTTTGTTTATATTGCAATATTACTTCATGATGTTTTTGTTGGAGATTTTCCAACAGGCCAGTACTGACTGTATGTTTGTCATTGATGACAACATGTGGAAAGTAGCATGCATGGAAGTCTTATGAAATAAGCCTTCATTATATGATGCATGGACATGATATTAACATGATATCATGGGTGTAGAGGTTAACTATAAGTAAAGATAGTTATATAGTATCTTGTGTCAGCAGTGTTCCTGACAGAGTTACAAGCAGTGTTCTATGTATGGTTGTCTGTATAGTTGTCTTATGGGCATGCACCCTAGGATGTATGTTGAAGACATGTTCATGATGTTTTAGTTATGAACGCATAGTCTAATGATGAATGCAAGTGAAGTTATGTAGTCGCTATTCACTAGTAGCAGTTTCCTATGTTTTTTCAGAAGAGCCAACAAAGATTTTATTGTTTCTTGAGTTGCACCTATCTTGAGGATATGTGCCCTTTACGTTAAGCTTGGAGAAGTGTTATTGATGTTTGGTTAAGAGTGCATAAGTTAATTCAGCTTACAGAGAAAGTTCCAGTTGTTTTAGTAGAGCTGACAGTGTGTGGCATGCATCTACAATTATTTTATTAGCAGGTCCTAGAATGAGTTGCGTGCATAATAGAGCTGACAGAATGTTTATTGGAGTTTATTATGGTTTCTCTATTATGATTCCAAGGTGGTTCTAATAGGCTGACTTGATTGTGTAATTTGGAGGAAATATATTTATAGGAAGTCATTTTTGATTGCTTGAGTGTGGTTCATGGTTGATTAAGTAGAGTGGAGTAGAGTGTGTGAAGTGTTGAACCATCAGAAGAAGGTCTATGTGACCAAGTAGAGTATGTGTACTATTCATTGGAAATGATCCAGACAGCAGGTCAAAGCACAGTTCACCAAGATCTAGTTATAGTGTGTATTTTTTATTCAGAAGGTTGTAGCCTTCACCCATTTGAGCGGTGAGCTCTCAGACAGTGTGTCCTATCCCCTAATAGGGACAATTGTAAAAGACTCCTAATAGGGTCTGACCCTTAACCAGGTCTACTATACTTAATATATTGTAAAGCTACTCCTAAAAGGGTAAAGGATCTTCTAGCAAGGATCATTATACACTAGTACATAATATTAGTGGGTATCAATTCCCACCAGGGTTTTTACCTATTTGGGTTTCCCCATGACCAAAATATTGGTGTTGTGTTCAAGTGTTCTTTCATTGTGTTTATGCTTTATGTTTAAGTATAGTTAATTGGATAAAGAATTGAAACTTGTAGATAACTGATTCACCCCACCCCCCCTCTTAGTTATCTCTTGGCACTATTCCTAACAATTAGTATTAGAGCCAAGTGCCTCAAAGAGAAATTTTAACAGTTTGAGGTTGATCAAATGGCATACTTCAGGAAAAAATTCCTAAGTTTGATGGAGAGAAATATCTTGATTGGAAGAACAAGATGGTGACCCATTTGCAGTGCATTGCTTTTGAAGTTTTTAATGTAACCATCCAAGAAGCCAAGATTCCTACATTAGAAGACCTTTCAAAAGATGATGCTATTGATGCTCAAAAGAAATTTTTTCATCAGAATGCTATTGCTAAAGAAGCCCTTATCAGCACCCTATCTAATGGTGAATTTTTAGAAGTAAAAAAGATAGATACAGCCCATAAGATTTGGAAGCACCTTGAAGACATTTTTAAAGGAGAAAAAAAAGCAAAGGATGTGCACAAAAAGACATGGAAGAAAAGATACAATGCATTAGAGATGCTACCTAAAGAAAATATCAGAGCTTATAATTAGAGGATTAATGAAGCAGTTGTTGGAATCAAGAACAATGATGGAGAGATTTCTGAGGAAGACATTATGGACAAGTTGATGACTACTCTTACTCCATAATATGAAAGCAAGATAAACTTCTTTGATGAGACCATGAAGGTTACATCAAATTTCAAGAGAGAGACCTTGATTAGAAAAATATCACCTATTGAGATTTCAAGATTGAAGACAGAACCAAAGAGTGAGACAACTTTCAAAGCAACAGTTCATGGTAAGAAATCAGCAAACACTTCTGGTAATTTTGATGATGATGATCAAGATAAAACACTAGATGATTTTATTGCTATGATTTCCAAAAGAGAAAAGAAAGGAAAAGGAAAATATGAAGGTCAATTACCATTTAAGTGCTTTTCATGTAATAAGATTAGTCACTTTGCATCTAAGTGTCCCACTAGAGCTAGAAAGTTCAAAAAGGATTCATTGCTATTGTAGATAAAACAAATATTAAGCCAGTTCCTAGAAATGAGAAATTGAATCAAGAGCTAGCATTAATTTCCCAAGTAGATATAAGAATAGTCTGGATCATAGACAGTGGTTGTTCACATCACATGATAGGTGATAAAGGCAGGTTTGTTCATTTGGACAAATACAATGGAGGTATGGTTAGATTTGGAGACAACACTCCTAAACCTATAGTTGGTATAGGAGCCATCACTTTGGATGGAAAGAATAGTACTGATGATGTTCTTTATGTTGATGGTTTGAAACATAACGTTCTCAATGTTGGATAGTTACTTGGTAAAGGCTATTAGTTGGAGTTCAAAGATGAAAAATGCATCATTAACAACAAAGATGGTGTTATGATTGCATTAGGCACAAAGACAAGAGGTAATGTTTTTCAACTCAATTCAGAAGCAATTTTTTTGTTGCTAAAGTTGATGATAGTTGGTTGTGGCATAAAAGACTATGTCATATCAATTTTGATAACATAGTAAAGATAAGCAATGTTAAAGTAATAAGAGATCTACCTAGCATAGCAAAGCTAGTTGATACTATATGTAGGGAATGTGTGATGGGGAAGCATGTGAGAAATTCATTCAGGAGCAAGTAGAATTCAGTAGAGAACAAGTTGGATCAGATTCATATAGACCTATGTGGACCAACTCAAACAAGATCATACTATGGTGAAAGGTATTTTATTTTGTTTGTTGATGATTATACTAGGATGATGTGCATTGTGTTCTTAAAAGATAAGTCAGAAGCTTTTGAGAAGTTAAAAATATTCAAAGCTAAGGTTGAGAATGAATCTAGATTAAAGATAAAATGTTTGAGATCGGATAGAGGAGGAGAATTCACCTCTAATAGATTCTATGAGTACTGCGAAGAACATGGCATAAAGAGATAGTTATTGAGGAAATTTTTGACAGCATTGATGTGTTGTTCAATGACCTTGAGACAAGTCAAGAAGGTACTCCTAAGGCTGATGAGTCAGCATCACCTAAAGTTCCAAAGTTTACATCTAGAAATCATTCCAAGAAAGACATCATTGGAGTTCAGAGCGGCAAAGTCTTAACAAGATCACAAGCAAAGAACTCACCTAGCAGTGATGTGGTATGTTTACTATCTTAGATTGAACCTTTAAGTGTTGAAGATTCTTGTAAGGATTCAGATTGGCATGATGTTATGAAAGAAGAACTTGATCAAATCATTAAGAATGACACTTGGGAACTAGTCCCAAGACCTAGTGATAAGAATGTGATTGGAACTAAGTTGATATTCAGAAACAAGATGAATGAAGATGGTACAGTAGTAAGAAATAAAGCAAGATTAGTATGTATGTGATATGCACAAAGAGAAGGCATTGATTATTCAGACACATTTTCACCTGTGAGTAGATTAGAAGCTATTAAGTTGTTTTTAGCTTATGCTATAGTTAAAAACTTCAAAGTTTATCAGATGGATGTCAAATCAGCATTCTTGAATGGAGACTTCAAAGAAGAAGTATAGATTGAGCAGCCTGAAGGATTCACCTTATCAAATAGACCTGATATGGTATGTAGATTGAAGAAGGTCATCTATGGACTTAAGCAAGCCCCTAGAGCATGGTATGAGAGACAATGGATACTTAAAAAAGCTTGGATTCAAGAAAGGAGCACCACATTGTAATCTATTCATTAGAGAGACATCTAAAGGTTTATTACTTGTAGCTATATTTGTTGATGACATTATCTTTGGAGCTAATGACAAACTCACTACTGAATTTGCCAAAGAAATGCAGAATGAGTTTGAGATGAGTATGATTGGTCCTATCAAGTACTTTTTGGGATTAAATGTGTAGTAGATAGAAAAAGGGATTTTTATTAATCAATCAAAGCATGTGAAAGAGATACTGAAGAAATTCAAGATGGATGATTGCAAGCCAGGAGGAACCCCTATGATTACTTGATGCAAGCTTTCAAAGGAAGATGACTCACTAGTAGTTGATATAACATTGTATAAGTCTATGATTGGTAAACTCAATTATCTTACTCAGACTAGACCTGACATTTCCAATGCAGTTGGTATAGTTGGAAGATTTTTAGTATAGCCTAAACAAAGTCACCTCATGGTAGTAAAGAGAATATTTAGATACTTGTAGGGCACTATAGATTATGGTCTATGGTATCCTAATTCATAAAATGTTGAGCTTCATGTGTACATAGATGCAGATTGGGAAGGATGTGTTGATGACAAAAAAAGTACTTCGAGTGGAGCAGTGTTTCTTAGTGATAGACTTGTCACTTGGACAAGAAAGAAACAAAACTATATTTCTCAATCAACAGCAAAAGTAGAGTATGTTGTAGCAGCCTTGAATTATTCTACAATTGTTTGGATCAAGTAGATGATAAAAGATTTCGGAATTCAGATTGATTATCCTATTGTTATTCACTATGATAACACTAGCACTATCAATATGTCACAGAACCCTGTGATGCATGCAAAGACAAAACACATTGAGATCAAGTATCACTTCCTAAGAAAGAAAGTGGCAGAGAAACAAGTCAAGTTGGACTTTGTGAATACTAAAGAATAGTTGGAAGATATATTCACAAAGTCATTGCGTAAGGATACTTTTGAGTATCTCATGGAGAAATTGGGAGTAATTTCCTTCCCTAATTCTACTTAGAATGAAGTAGGAATGGCATCAGTCCTCATGGACTGATGGAAGGTTGACTACTCTACCTCAGGAGTAGTACCGGTACTTAAAATGAGTGGTACCATTTTCCATTGATGTCAAATGGGGAGTATATATATAGATTAATGAAAAACAAAGTAAAAAGAGGAGTAATATACTAAGGGAGAGAAACATTCAATTATGACAGCAGTACAGTTGAGGAAATGGAGAATATTAGAAAATATTGTAGTAGATAGAGGATTCATCTTTGGGGATGTTTTGAAGAGGAAATTGAGAATGTTATAAAATAAATATTCATTTGGGTTGATGGTGGTTTTTCATTCCACATGTTGCCATCAATGCCAAAGGAGGAGATTGTTGGAGATTTGCCAACAGGCTAGTACTAACTATATGTTTGTCATTGATGACAACATATGGAAAGTAGCATCAGTGGAAGTCTTATGTAGTAAGCCTTCAGTATATGATGCATGGACATGATATAAGCATGATATCATGGGCACAGGGGTTCACTATAAGTATAGATATTTATATAGCAACTTGTGTCAGTAGTGTTCCTTATAGAATTACAGGCAGTGTTCTGTGTATGGTTGTTCATAAATTAGTCTTATGGGCATGCGCCCTAGGATATATGTTGAAGACATGTTTTTTTGCAATTTGGCTAATGTGGATGCATAGATATTGTCATTATGGCAACATATGATCTCTATTAAGATTGCAAAATCAAGAATGCAAGTATGCAAAGTTGAAGGAAGAAATTGTCTAAGTATGGATACAGTGATCCTGACAGAGCACCCGATGAAGATTTAGTTGGCGACGTCCACTGGAGTAATATTTTTTTTTTCATAGTTAATTAAAGCTTCTACAGAGTATGAGGATACCCCATTTTAGTGCACATAAAGTTTGGAGTAGTACAGACAAATTTATTCAAAGTTTACCGAAGACAATTTTGCAGACAGAGCAGTTTTGGAGACAGTATTAGCGAAAGAGTTAAGGGATTATTTTTGCTTGTCAAAATAATGACTTAACATTATGAAGGGATGACATCCTAGATTTTTACTCTTGGATAAATATTTTGGATGCCAACCATGTAAAGTTATTGTCTTTAATAACTCATATATTAGGCATACTTGAAATGTAATGAAACACAAGTGATATGTAAAAAGGAAGAAAAGATAACTTGCGATAGTTGTATATCATTATAGCAGCAAATGCTATTAATGAAAAGTTGTAAGCAGTACCATATTACAGTCAGAAACATTTTTGTATTACCTCTTTGCGTAGTGAGCTCAGCTGGTGATCAGGTTTTGTAATCTAGCTCCTAACAGGGTTAAGGCTTCTAACAAGGCCTAAAGTCCTTTAACCAGGACATATCTACTATATATTGTAAATTGGCTCCTAACATGGTCCAATATCCCTAACAAGATACTTTTGATTAGTGATCTTTGTGGGTACCATCCCCACTGAGGTTTTCCCTTGGCCAGTGTTTCCTCAAGAACATATGATGTGTTATGAGTTCTTTCTATTTAGTGCTATGTTTGTTAATCAGCTTGATAATCTTTGTATGCACTAAAGTAATCTGTTATATCCAAAAGTGGGCAAAAGAAAAAGTTTGTGAAATACTGATTCACCCCCCCCCCCCCTCTTAGCATTTCCTATTTCTAACAATTGGTATCAGAGCACAGTTACTCAGAGAAGGAACATTCAAGGAAAGCTTAGCAGCTTGAGTAAGATCTCTATGGATATGGATCAACTTCAGAAGAATCTTAAAGAAGCTCTTGAACAGATTGATATGCTTACTGATGAAAGAAACTCCTTAAGAAGAAAATATGAAGATGCAAAGAATGCTATTGACAAATTAAAAGGTAAGATTGAAGATCTGAAATCTGAAAAAAAATATGATATGCTTGTTGAAGATTGTGATGAATTAGAAAAAGAAAATGAGATCCTTAAGCATGAGTTGAAGATAGTAAATCTAAAGCTTAGTATGAAAGATGAAAATTTGAGATCTGATAATGAAAAATTGAAAATTGAGAATGAAGATTTGAGGTCAAGACTCAAAAAGGAAACATCTGAATCTGAAAAAGTAAAAGTGCAGTATGTGGAACTTGACAAGTATAATAAAATTGTGAAAGGTGAATTAACTCAATCTAAACAACAACTTGAAAGGCTATATTCAAAACGTGATAAGATTGAAAAACAAATTTCTTTTGAAGAACCATTCTTTGATAGGACTGGATTTGGATATAGTATGTTTAGAACAAACCATGAAAGTAAGAAGCCAGATCTGAAGACATCTGAAAGTGTGGAGGAAATAAGGCTAGATGAGAACACATTGGAAGATCCACCTAAAGAAGAGCCACATAGAGAGAAAGAAGAATCAAAGCAAGAAGAATCAAAACAAGAAGAATCATCTAACGGTATGCAAAGAGAATTCAAAGGTAGATTTTTTTCTTGTAATACTATTGGGCACATGAAGAGAGATTTCACAGGTAAGCAATTTAAACCTTTTAATGGACATTGTTATAATTGTCATAGTTTTGGACATAGAGCTAATGAATGTAGAAGACCTAAAGTAATTTTGAATAATTATGATAGAAGGATTGGGAATACTAACAATGCAGATAAGAAATCTATTGAAGAAATAAATCAAAGAAAAGTGGTAGTATGTTTTAGATGTAACAAAGTAGGACACATTGCTAGAAATTGCAGGTCATAGATTAACCAGCAAGGACAGAGATTTGGAAACAATGGAATCATTTGTCAGATATGCAACAAGTTTGGACACTCAGCAAGATTTTGCAGAATGAATAATGGAGGTTATCATCATAACCCTAACCCTAGGAACAATGCAAGAAGCAATGAAAATGCAGGAAACAAAGAGAAAGGTTGTTGTAGCAATAAAGATGAAGTAGAATTTGACAAAGGCACAGATCAAGGAGGTATAGTCAGCACTGAAATTAGTTAGGAATGTAATGTAACCAATGGTAAGGATGAATCTTTACCTGACCCTTCTTTAAGTACTTAAATTATGTAAGTTTCTGTAGTTTAGGAATTAGGATTTGTCTAGATTAGGAATTTGAATGAGTTAAGTTTTGCGTAGTTAGTCATAGGTTTATTATGTTGTACTAATGCTATGGTTAAGTGCACAAAAGAAAATATTGTGTTTTGCGAGGTCGCAGAAAGTTTTATGGTTGCAAGTTTGCAGAATCAGCTTTTTGAAGTTTTAGCGGCAAAATGAATGAATGCGATGTTAGATTGAGTTAATGTGAAGTGTTAGAAAGTTGAAATTGAAGTTATTATGATTACAGAGTGATTGAAAATAGATTTGAAAGAAGAAAAGTGAGTTGACAATGATTTGAAGAAGTTTGGAAGTAGTTTGCAGTGACGATCATACCGAAACCCTAGATTTGCAAAGTTGAGGTATTTCTTGATCTTTAATCAGTTGAGAAGATGGATATTTCTATGGTTCATAATGTTAAGGATAAGAATAGACCAAAGATTAAGAAAGAACTAGTAGAACCAACTAAAATTGATGACAGTCTAGCATTATCATCCGTACCAGATGGAGTATTGGACATTGAGAATGTTAAAGGATATTTAGGTTGTAAGTTTGAAACTTTGGGAGATGCAGATTTTAGTGAGGATTACAGGAAATTGTACAATCAAGACATGTCAGTTAAACCAGCTTATGGGCACCTAGAGAATAATGAAATTATCAAATATTCCATGAAGTATGAATTCGATGATGAGGAATGTACCAAGATCATTTTAAGTAGAATCCACAATGGGAAATTCTAGATGGAGGATAGAGTTATTGATATAACTGCCAACCTAATTCATGAAGTTACTAGATTATCAAAAGTTGGAGAGATTCCACTAAATGAAAAGAACATGAGAAAGATTGTTTTAGACAACACTGGATCTAGTTATAATGGTAGAGGAATTGTGATAAGTAAGATTAAGCAAGATGATGTTAGGTACCTTTGCAAGATCCTAACAACTAAATTCTGTGGTAGTTCAAGGGAAGATGAAATGGATGTAGGAATGATTCATGTAGCTTATCTTATGTGTATTGAGAAGAAACTAGTAGACCTATGTGAAATTTTGAAAATTCAGTTATTTGAGAACCTAGAAAAGATTAAGAAGGCTAAGTACACATAATTTAGGTTTTCATCTCTGATAACCTATATGTTTTCCATATTTTGAGAAGATTTCCTCACACAGTTGATTAGAGTGACAATGTGAACACAATGGAAAGAATAAACTCTGTCTACATGAAGCACCTTTTTGATAAAGTTAATGACAGTGTGAAGCTTGTATTGAAGACTTTCCAGAATATTGTTAAGGACAAATCAAGGATTCCTCAATCCTTAGTTGAAAAGCATAAAGATGACATTTGTTTTATGGTTTACACTGATTTCACCTACATTGAAGTAGTTGAGCCTTGAATTGAATTCATAGACCCTCTTGGCTATGAAATATCTGAAGCAGAAATAGTACGATATGTGAATAGATTGTTAAAGTGTGAGTTGGATGGTCATGCAAATAGGTTTGGAACCGATGAAGAAAATTTCAACTCTGCAATAAGTTTGAGAGAAAAGAAGCAATCTAGTAAGAGAGTTGAATCTACTATGAAGAAAATATTGAAAGAATCAGGTATGTCAAGTCATGAGTTTGACATAGCTAAGAAGACTGCAGAAGCCTTGAATCAAAGTGAAAATCTTGTAATTTCACCTAAGACATCAAGTGCAGATCCTATTGATCCTATTGCAGTAAAGGTAAAAGTTGAAGTACCTGAAAAAGATGAAGGAGATAAATCTTTTTCTCCTATTCCTAGAAAAAGAGTAAAAGTGAGTGCAATAGGACCCGACAAGAGATAAAAAGTGGTTGTACCACCTATACCTAGAAATGTAGTAGTAATTAAAGATGATGATGTAGTTTTAGTCAAGAAGAAAACTTGGAAACCAAGAACTGAAAGAGTTAATGAAAATATATTGAAGCATGGAGACTTCACTAAGTTGAATAAATTCTATGATCTATATGGATCATTTGATAGACTAAACTTTGAAAATGAAATGGTTACACACATGATTGTGGTAGATAAGAAACTTAGCACTATTCATGGTAATATCCTAGAAGATTTGTATAACAGACTTGTGAATAGAAAATAGAGAGCACAAGAAGAGGACATAAAGATGAGAGAACATGTAATCAAACAGTTCTATGAAGTTAAGGATGAAGATCATTTGAAGAGATTCTTGAAGTCTCTTGGAACTTTATTGAGAACTAAGAGAAGAACAATCCTTATAAAGGGAGGCAAAAAGGAGGAAGTACAGAAAGAGATAGAAAAATTAGTAATGCAAGTTCTTGTAGATATAGTTGTAGAAAAGCATGTTGACTTAGACCCTCAGTAGAAACAATAAGAGGAACCACATGCAAAGAAAGTTGGTATTGAAGAAGTTCCATCTTCTTCACATATCAATATTGGCAAAGAATCAATGGATATTGAAGGCACCAAAGTGACTCTAGAATTAGATGATGCAATATTTCATGATCTAAGAAACATTGTTGACAATTTGGCTTTGGGAGAGCAAGAGAAGGTCATAGAATCAGAGAAGAATATAGAGGTAAAGGAAGCACCAACTGTATCAGAATCAATTCTAGCAGAGCAGTCAGTTAAAGGCAAACAAATTTTGAAAGAGGTCACTACCCCTAGTGCACCTGACAGTAAGAAGAGGCATATTGGTTCAATGTTTGAAGACCTTGGAAAAGAAGTTGAAGATGATGATCAGCTTGAGTTCATCACATCTCTGAATAAAAT
Organism: Chamaecyparis obtusa; assembly: GCA_027943335.1. Lineage (NCBI taxonomy): Eukaryota > Viridiplantae > Streptophyta > Pinopsida > Cupressales > Cupressaceae > Chamaecyparis > Chamaecyparis obtusa. The sequence continues at coordinate 2,124,817 of BSBK01001707.1, forward strand.
TATTGGAAAGAATAAGAAGGTGAAAGACCTTGAAGGCAAAGTTAGAGTTTTGACAGAGAAACTTGAGAGTGTGATCAGCACTAAGGTATCTGAATCAGATCCACTTGAGAAAGCTTAATCAGTAATAAATTATTTTGACTCTAAATTTTCTAACTTGAAGGATATTGCTAGAATAAAAGTTTAGGAAGACTTTGAAGCAGAAATGAAACAAACTTTAAGTGTAAATATTCAAAATGATATTGGTCATTTAGATGTATGCATAAAGAATTTGAGGAGACATTTTGAGATAGGAAAAAATTTGTACATACAATGCACTATATCATAAATCCTAATAGTTGAAGAGGATAAGAAGATCAGAGAGAAGTTAGATGCTATTACAGCTGAGACAAACACCTTGACAAGCCCTAATGTCAAGATAAGTTCTATAGAGAAGAGCATAAAGAAATTCAAAGATGAAATCAGAATGTTAGCAAAGGAGAAGAATAGAAAGATGATCAGGATTAACATCTTGAGAGAGCATGTCTCAATCAAGATATTGATTGTTGAAGATCAAATTAAGAAGTGTCTTTCAGCAAAGACATTATTTTAGAAGTTTAGTTTCAATTCCCTACAAGCTTGTCAGACAATAGCATACAGATTGAGTACTCTACTCAATGTTGCTGAATCCATCAGGAAGATATGGGAGAAAGATTTTGAATCTTGGAAGTTAAAGTTTGGTGATTGTGTTGCAAGCCTACCAGCTTTGCAATAACTGATAATAAGGTATAAATTTTTGAAATTTTTGTACACCCTATCTCTGTCATTGTTGTCAAAGGGGGAGAGATAGCAGAAAATTGAATATATGTTGAGGAAGGATACTCATAGGGGTAGCTATTCTATGGAGTATGATATTGTATACATATTGCATATTGTATAACTTTTGGCCATAATTTTGTATAAGTGTTTTTTGAAGTTTTGTTTGCACACTTAGCCAATTTTCCCATATGTTGCCACCAATGACAAAGGGGGAGATTGTTGGAAATTTGGCTAATGTGGATGCATAGATGTTGTCATTATGGCAACATATGATCTCTATTAAGAGCATAGAATTTGGAATGCAAGTATGCAAAGTTGAAGGAAGAAATTGTCTAAGTATGGATACAGTGATCCTGACAGAGCACCCGATGAAGATTTAGTTGGCGATGTCCACTGGAGCAATATTTTTGTTTGTGTAGTTAACTAAAGCTTCTACAGAGTATGAGGATACCCCATCTTAGTGTGTATAAATTTTGGAGTAGTACAGACAAAGTTATTCAAAGTTTATCGAAGACAATTTTGCAGACAGAGCAGTTTTGGAGACAGTATTAGCGAAAGAGTTAAGGGATTATTTTTGCTTGTCAAAATAATGACTTAACATTATGAAGGGACAACATCCTAGATGTTTACTCTTGGATAAATATTTTGGATGCTGACCATGTAAATTTATTAGCTTTAATAACTCATATATTAGGCATACTTGAAATGTAATGAAATACAAGTGATATGTAAAAAGGAAGAAAAGATAACTTGTGATAGTTGTATATTGTGATAGCAGAAAAGGCTATTGATGCAAAGTTGGAAGCAGTACCATATTATAGTCAGAAACATTTTTGTATTACCTATTTGGGTAGTGAGCTCAGCTGGTGATCAGGTTTTGTAATCTAACTCCTAACAGGGTTAAGGCTTCTAACAAGGCCTAAAGTCCTTTCACCAAGATAGATCTACTATATATTGTAAATTGACTCCTAACAGGGTCCAATATCCCTAACAAGATACTTTTGATTAGTGATCTTTGTGGGTACCATCCCCACTAGGTTTTTCCCTTGGCTAGGGTTTCCTCGAGAACATATGATGTGTTATGAGTTCTTTCTATTTACTGCTATGTTTGTTAATCAGCTTGATAATCTTTGTATGCACTAAAGTAATCTGTTATATCCATAAGTGGGCAAAAGAAAAAGTTTGTGAAATACTGATTCACCCCCCCCCCCCCCCTCTTAGTATTTCCTATTTCTAAAAATTTTCATGATGTTTTCGTTGAAAATGCATAGTCTAATGATGAATGCAAGTGAAGTTATGTAGTCGCTATTCACCAGTAGTAGTTTCCTATGTTTGTTTAGAAGAGCCGACAAAGATTTTATTATTTATTGAGTTGCACCTATCTTGAGGATATGTGCCCTTGGAGTTAAGCTTGGAGTAGTTTTATTTATGTTTGGTTAAGAGCACATAAGTTAATTCAGCTTATAGAGAAAGTTCCAGTTGTTTTGGTAGAGCCGACAATGTGTGGCATGTGTCTACAATTATTTTATTAGACAAGTCCCAAAATGAGTTGCGTGCATAATAGTGCTGAAAAAATGTTTATTGGAGTTTATTATGGTTTCTCTAATATGATTTCAAGGTGGTTCTAATAGGCTGACTTGATTATATCATTTGGAGGAAAGATATTTATAGGCAGTCATTTGTGATTGCTTGAGTGTGGTTCATGGTTGATTAAGTAGAGCAGAGCAGAGTGTGCAAAGTGTTGAACCATCAGAAGAAGGTCTATGTGACCAAGTAGAGTATGTGTGCTATTCATTGGAACTAATCTAGATAGCAGGTCAAATCCCATTTCAACAAGATCCAAATATAGTCTGTATCTATTATTCAGAAGGTTGTAGCCTTCACCCATTTGAGCAATGAGCTCTCAGACAATGCGTCCTCTCCCCTAACAGGGACAATTGTAAAAGACTCCTAATAGGATCTGACCCTTAACTAGGTCTAATGTACTTAATATATTGTAAAGCTACTCCTAACAGGGTAAAGGATCTTCTAGAAAGGATCATTATACACTAGTACATAATATTAGTGGGTATCAAGTCCCACCGGGGTTTTTACCTATTTGGGTTTCCCCATAACAAAAATATTGGTGTTGTGTTCAAGTTTTCTTTCATTGTTTTTATGCTTTATGTTTAAGTATAATTAATTAGATAAATAATTGAAACTTGTAGATAATTGATTCACCCCCCCCTCCTCTCAGTTATCTCTTGGGACTATTCCTAACAATTTTGACTATGGAGAATCTTTTTATGAGAGTTTGTTGTCCTAGGTCATCACCTTTTATCTATGTTGCAAATTATGTTATTTATAAACTCTTACCCTTGCTTTGGTGTGAGAGTTGTTTCCCTCATTCCAAAGATTCCTCTTCCTCTTGTTTTATAGGGGGCTTGATGATTGAATCTTTGTTTCCGCTTGATTTATCTTTGGAAGATGATATTTTATCAAAAGCACTCCTATTTGATGGGGTTCTTGTTGATAAGATCTCCTTCTTTGAGGATCCTTTTTCCATGAGTGACATATTCTTTTCATGATTATCTATGCTCTTGGATGTAGGGGTCACTATCCCTTGCTAAGAATATGGTATACATTATTATAAATAGGATATCTCCTTGCATTGTGAAGTAGGTATCCTCTTCCTCTTCCTTATCCTATCTAGTAGACTACCATGATAAGGAGGGGGGCATATATAGGGTCTCACTTGTACTATAGTTTTTATTTTTATATGCTAAATCTTTGAAGGTAACACAAATAAGTTGCTAAATCTAGAAAAGATACGCATCTATATGCTAAATCTTCCGAAGGTAACACACATAAGTTGCTAAATCTTGAGGAGACACGCATTTTTCAAATTTTTCAACATGCTAAATCTTGTAAGGTAACGCACATAAGTTAATAAATACTAAAATGACATGCATCTATATGCTAAATCTTGAGGAGACATGCATTACATATTCATAGTGATACAAGAAGGTGGATCTATGGGTATTCTAGAAGCCATTAGAAGATGCATTATAATTGCAAGCACAGTTTATGGGTGAACCTATTGGGCTCTCCCTCTAGGGTGATTCATGGTAAGGACTGGATCATGAAGCTATGTTATTTATAGTGTTTCTCTTGTCTTTCTTATGTAATCATTTATGCTTTTAGGATAGCTTTCCAAATATGATATTTATGAGAAATATTTCTTAGCGAGGTTTCTTATGCTAATTGATTTGGGTTATTTAGTACTAAACTATTTTATTTTGGTTTTCTCTTTTTGCACCCTTGTGCATGTATGTTGAGTTAGAATCCTTAGTCTAGGGGTTGTGTACTTAGCTAAGTGTTATTTTATCTCATTGTGAATCCACTTGGATCTCCTCTTTCTTCTCCTTTACCAAGAGTTTGCATCGAGTCCATGCTCTTGCTAAAGTGGGGGCTTAATGTATCATCTTAAAATGGAAGCACTTCTATGTTAAGAGCATTTAGCCCTCTAAGTAAGTGGTTTGGGATCATGTCAAATGCCTTGAATTGATCTTTTCTTAGATCTATCTTTTTCCCCATTTTCCATGTCTTCTATGCACTTGACTCCTTCATTCTAGGCGAAAATAGGGTTAGGATCCCAAGGATTCTCCTTAATTTCCCTCTTCTATTGCTCTATTTTCTAGGTAGGACTTAAAAATAGGTCCTCCTAGGCTTCATCATGTTCATCATAGGATTTTGTGCCTCTCCCTAGCAATCTACCCTATTTTGACATCATTTCTAGGTCTCTGGGCACCCTTGGGACCTCCTATTTCTCACTCTGACTGAGACCCTGAGATCTATGACCTCAAGGTCAATGAAAACCTTTAGGGTCAAGGATAACCTTATCCCTAACCTATGTTAGGGTTGACCTTGTATTTGACCCTATGTTTAAGTTTCAAGGTCTTGTGATCTTTGGATGTCAGGTTTTGGAAAGAATTGTTTTTTCGCTTCCGGGTCAGCTATTTTGGTCTCTGAAATGGTAAACTCTTCAATTATATTTAATTTAGGTCTATTCCTAAAGGGTTGAGGCCTAATTGGAATTTAATTCCCCAAGGTGGCCCCTCTAGAGGATTGTTCCCTAGATCACTATAAAAGGAAGCCTTCCTCTCTCATTCTCTCCATCAAGTTTTCATGCATCAAGCACTATCAAGGAGACATTGGTGATCAAGTTTTGGAAATCAAGTTCTCTCTCAAGAAAGATTGAGCAAGCATCCATTCTCAAGAAATCATGCATTCAAGCATTCAAGTTATCCATTGAAGATTAATGATTCAACTATTCAAGCCTTTGAAGGGATTTGGTTCAAGCATGCAATATTCATCATTCAAACCCTAGATCTACCCATCATGATAGTGTGATATTCCTTCAAGATCCTTTGTTCATCTTCTAAGATACATTCATTCTTCCCTTAAGGTGGATTCCAAGAATAAAATTATGGAGGTTTTGGATTGACATTCATGGTTTTGATTTACATTTTCCATTGTTATGTTCAAGCTTAAACATATCAACATACTTGATTACATTTCAAATACAATTGCATATCTATTGAATTACATAGATTTATTATTAGAACTACTTCTACTACTTGCTAGCATTCTCAATTTCAATTTCAATATTTAGGTTGTTTCCAAACTAGGCTTTGACCAAGGCAAACCCATCAAACAAACAACAAAAACCTTCTTTTTCTTATAGGTATAGGTGTGGAACTATGGATCTGAGCTTGGATTTGGATACCCTTTTCAGTGAACTTTTGAGATCTATGAACAAATTCAAGGTCGGCCTTCAAAATATTAATGTAGCCTTTGACCTTTTATCAAGGTCAAAGACTACCTACTGTCAGAAAGATAAAATTTTTCTAGGTTTTCTTCGTCTCATCATTTCCAGTCCAAAACAAGTTGCATAATTGCCTGAAACTACACATAGACATCAAAAATCAGGCTTTTCTAGATCTTCCCTACTTTGAGGTTAGTACTTGTCTCTCAATTATTTCAAATTTCAAGCACATTTTCTTTATAGGGAAATATAAGGTTTTGTTCCTCCTTCATATTCTTCATAGATTGATTCAATTGCGCATTAACCTTTTAGTTGATCAATTTGGATCTCTCCTTTGGGAATTTGGATTTAGAAGTAGATCTCATATTTCCCCCATCCAATAAGGTGATACAATCTAACCTTATACATTACTTAATCTTAAACTAAACTTGAATACTTAAATACTGAAATGAACATCCACATAAACATGTAACATGAAATCAACACATAACACCAATATGGTTATGGGGAAACCCAAATAGGTAAAAACCCTGGTGGGAATTGACACCCACTAATATTTTGTACTAGTGTTTTATGATCCTTCTTAGAAGATCCTTGTATCATCTTAAAACAGAAGTACTTCCATCTTGATAGGTTTGGCACCCTCTTTTAGTACATTTATCATGATAGACTTGCATTTAGGGTGCATGTTGTACTTATCCTCTTCATTCTAGGTGAAATTAGGGTTAGGATCCTGTGGATTCTCCTAATTTTCCCTCTTTCATGGCTCTATTTTCTAGGTAGGACTTAGAAATAGGTTCTCTTGGCTTTCATCATAGTCATCATGGGATTTTATGTCTAGCCTAGGTATTCTGTCCTAATCTGATATCATTTCTAGGTCTTTGGGCATCCCCAGGACCTCATGTCTTGATGTTGATTGGATCTGGGTATAGGGTCAAATTCGAGGTTGATCCTGACTAAGTCAGGATCAAGCTTGAATTTGACTAGGTTAGGATCGAGGTCAAACCTAACTAGGTCAAGTCCAACCTCAATTTTGCCCGCCTCATTCAAAATTCTAGAATCTTTGATTTTCGGGCATTGGGCTTTCGGGATATTTATTTTCCCACCTCTAGGTTAACCATTTCGGGTTTCAGGATGTAAATCCTCTAATTTCATTTAATCTAGGTATATTTTCTAAAGGTTAGGACCTAATTGGGATTTAATTCTCCAAGGTGGCCCCTCTAGATGATTGTGCCCTAGTTCACTACAAAAGGAGGCCTTCTTCTCTCATTTACACATCAAGTTTTTCAATCTCAAGCACTCTCAAGCAAGGTGATTGATCCAACATCCATTATTGACATCTCTCCATCATGTTTTGTGAGCAAGAAGGTTTCAAGAAAGTAAGAAATGGTGAAGATGTAAGATAGAAAGAGGATGATATAGGAGATCAAGCCATTGTTGACATCAAGCATCTTTTCTGAACACATATTTGGAGCAAGAGAGATCCTTTCTTCCTTAATCCACCATCAACTTTCAAGAATTCAAAGATTCAATCATGGGGTAACAATTACAGATTGTGAGTTTGGTAGAAGTACTTTAGCCTTGGGGGCTTGGTATGTTTTTCTATCTCATTCAAATGTATGCATTGTTATTTCATACACATTCATGCTAGGGTTTTGATCTAGAGGATTAGATCTTGGCATTACACTTTCAATACCTACACACACATTCTATTCCAATTGGCTATTCATGGAGGTGGAGATGACCAAAATAGGGGTTTGACTAAGGCAAAACCCTATATAGCCACCCCCAAAACCCCCCTTTTTTAGATATCTACAATCATTGTTTCAGGAATCAGAGGATAGATTTGAGTACCCTTTTCACCGAACTTCCAAGATCTGTGAATAGAATTCAATTCAGACTTCAAATAAAGGAAGTAGTATTTGACCTTTTATGAGGGTCAAACCCAACTTGAGCTCATGTTGGAGAAAGATTTTTGGGTTTTCTCTGTCTTGGCTTTCTGATCACAGATCTGGTCACAGAATCTTTCAAAACCTCATACAGACTTCAAAAAATAGGTATTTCCAAATCAATTTCATAATGAGGTATGTATCTTGACCTAATTAATTTCCAAGTATTTCCAGATTTACTTATGCTATGCCAATTCCAATTTCAATTCAAATGAATAAGTGTTGAATGTTAGGTACATTGCTAAGCTTCCATTTTCACACTATTCATTTTGGTGAACCCATTTATGACAACTCTTTCTTTTATGGTGTTACATCTAAATTTTGTTCACTTAGAAGATTAGATTTCTTGCATTTATATTTCAAAAATACAAAAAAGTTGCAAAATTCCTTTAAAAATACAAAAATATTTACTTTTTCATCCTTTTAGTGCTTTCTTTGTATTCAACATGTATGATTATTATTTTGAGTACTTTGATGAGGCTTTTATTGTACAAGAGAATAGATTTCCTAATGAGGTACATGGTAGTGAGGATGAAAATGGTTTGAATATGATCTCCATGGATCCTATTCCTATTTCACTCTCCTCCACAACCTCTCCAATTGACCTTTACCATAGCGTGTGTGCATGGTTACCTTCATGTCCCACTATTTGCAACATTGATAAACCTAAAATGATATATCCTACACCTTTGATGATGGTAAAAGGATGTCCTCCTATAACCATTAAGGGTAAACCTAGAGATCCTTTCAATTTCTTTGATAATACTGATTTCGTTTCACATGCTTATTGCACATGGAATAACCCTTAGCCTATTGTTCCAGTTTCTTTACCTCCTTCTCAACCTATGCTTCCTCAAGCACCTAGGTATCCATCTACCTTTAAGGAGTACAACTTAGTTGACCAATTACATGCTACTCCTACTAAGATATCTTTATGGGAATTAGTTCAAACCTCCCCAACATATCATGAGGCATTGCAAAAATCTTTATCTACTCTTCCTGCTTCACCTCCTAATCAAGAGAACATTAATTCTATTTTGGATTGTATGCATACTATGCCTTCTGTACCTCCTATTGTGTTTTCTAATAATGACTTACCTTCCCTAGAGGTGCAGAATCAATATGATGCTCTTATGGTGGTTGTGTCTATTAATCAGAGTATCATTCAAAGAACCTTAATTGATGATGGATCTAGACTTAATGTTTGTAGCATGGATATGCTCAAGGCAATTACAATGGATCTATCTACTATTCAACCTGATAATGTTCTTATACATGGATTTGACAATATCATGAAAAGAACTTTGGGCATTATTACCTTACCTATTAAAGTTGGTCTAGTTATTATAAATACTCCTATTCATGTTATGCCTAGACCTCTCAATTATAATCTTCTTTTAGGAAGACCATGGTTACATACTATGCATGCAATTCCTTATACTCTTCATCACAAGGTTAGGTTCATCTATAATAACTTAATGTATACATTACATGTGGATGATGCCCCGAATCCTTGCTTAAATGTAGAATATGCCAAAATCTCTGAACCTCTTCAAACTAGTAAAGAGATTGAAAAAAAATTGGAGATACAATAATCTGAGATAAAACAACCTAAGATTCAACAACAAAAAGCCCCATCTTCTTCTTCTTTGAATGAGGATGATTGGGGGACATTGGATTTTAATCCTACATTTATTGGAGAATACAAGATCTCTGATTTGGAATTCATGAAGCAATAGAATGAATTTGAGAAAAAAAAAATTATTTCTTCACCACTTTCTGAAGAATTAAAAAGTAATTTTGTTGCCACTTCAATTAATGAAACACTTGACACTATAAAACCTAATCGTTATGACATTGTGACATATGCTACTCCTTGGACTCCTTCTGACATGACTGATCGATATGGTCCTGGTTATCATTTGCTTAAGAAATCAAGATTTAATGGGAAAGGATGTGGTAAACATGAACAAGGTATACAAGTACCTTTGGATAATGAACTTTATGATCATACATATGGATTAGGATTCAATCCTTATAGAAAACCATCATCTTTTCCTCTTAATGTTAATCATATTTGTAGTGGATAGTTGAAGTTGGTTAACCCATTACTTATTAACCTTAATCAACCCTCCTCTTTGGATATTTTTCCTAAAGATGAGGCCTTAATGGAATTTTTTGGAATTTATGAAGATTTACCTAAGTTTTATCACAAACGAGGAAAGCCTTATTATTTAAACAAAAATGCTTATTTTGGAGAATAGGAAGACCATGATATTCTCCCTTTACCAATGGATTCTCCTGTAAGAAGTGATTTGTTAATTACTAAAACTATTGATATTCAAGTGGATGAAAATGATTCTGAAAGCATGATAAAAATTGGGAAATGTTTGAATCAAGATGAACGTGATCACCTTGTTTCCCTTTTTCTTGAATTTAAGGATATATTTGCTTGGACATGTTCCGATATGCCAGGTATAGATTCTAAGATTGTTACTCATAAAAATGTTTTAAAGCCGAATATGAAACTTGTCGAACAAAAAATTTGAAAGATGAATCCATGAATTGCTTTATTAGTCAAAGGAGAAATTGAAAAATTATCAGATTCTAGATTTATCCGTTCTATTGATTACTCAGATAGGATTTCAAACATTGTGCCTATATCAAAAGGAGAAAATAAGATAAGGATGTGCATTGATTTTAGGGATTTAAATAGGGCATCCTTGAAGGATGATTTCTCACTACCTAATATTGATATGATTGTGGATTCAACAGCAGGCCATGCCTTGTTATCTTTTATGGATGGTTTTTTGGGATACAATCAAATCTTTAGCCCCCTAAAGCTCAATTTAAGACTGCATTTATAACACCTTGGGGAACCTTTTGTTGGGTCATGATGCCCTTTGGATTGAAAAATGCAGGAGAAACTTATCAACGGGCTATGACTTTGATTTTTCATGATTACATTCATAAGATCCTTGAAGATTATGTGGATGACATCTTGGCAAAATCTATCCAAAGAGAAGATCATGTTACTATTTTACAATAGATATTTGAAAGGATTAGAAGTTATAATATGAGATTGAATCCTAAGAAATGTGTCTTTGGAGTTGATTCTGGTAAATTATTAGGATTTATAATCTCTAAGCGAGGCATTGAAGTAGATACTGAAAAGATTGAAGGTATTGTTAATATGCCTCCTAAGAATATTTCCTAGTTACGAAGTTTACAAGGAAAAATACAAGCTATTCGTCACTTTATTTCTAATTTAGTAGACTAAACTATTCCTTTTACTTCCTTTCTTAGAAAGGATACCACTTTCTCTTGGAATGAGGAGTGTAAACAAAATTTTGAGAAATTTAAGGAGTATCTCACAAATCCTCCTATTTTGCAACCTACAAATTTTGATAAACCATTTCAATTATACACTTCAGTGACTCAATAGGTTGTGAGTGCATTGTTAGCTCAAATTGATAATAATGATAAAGAAAGACCTATGTATTACATTAGTCAGACTTTACTTGATTATGAAACATGATATACAGATTTAGAAAGATAATGTCTCACCATAGTTTATGCATGTCCGAAACTCAGGCATTATTTGATAAATGCTGAAGTTAATGTGATTGTTAAGTTTAATCCTTTGAAACATCTTTTCTTACAAACTGATCTCTCAAGCCAGTTGGCAAAATGGGTGATGTTGCTTACAGAATTTGATCTTAATTTTATTTCTCAAAAATCTATTAAGGGACAAGCATTGACAAATTATCTAGCTGAAGCTCCTTGTCCTTACCTAGATGAAAGTTCTACTTCTATAGAATTTCCTGATGATAACATCTTAATTCTTCAATGGGAGGATATTTGGGAATTATATTTTGATGGGTCTAAATGTAAGATAGGTTCTGGTGTGGGTATCATCTTAATTCCACCTACAAAAAAACCCATCCCTTTATCATATAAATTAGCCTTCCCTCGCACTAATAACATTATGGAGTATTAAGCTCTTATAGTTGGACTACGAGCAACTTCATCCCTCAATATCAAACATTTACATATATATGGAGATTCTCAACTAATAGTTGAACATATTAAAGGAGGATATCAGACTAAAAATGCTAAAATGGCACAATATAGAGATTTAGCTCTTGATGTGCTTTCACAATTCTCCTCTTATATGATTCAGACTTTACCTAGAAAGGACAATCAACATGTGGACACCATGGCCAGTGCAGCTTCCCTGGTTTGTCTTGAGATCAATGTGGAAAAATTTCAATTTACTATACAAACTCTTAAATTCCCTCCAATTTTTGATAAGTTTACCACTGATTGTTTTAACTTGCATTCAAATGAATGGTATTCATATATTTTTTATTTTTTGAAAGATGGTAATTTTCCTAAATCAGCAACAAGGAACATGCGTAATCGTATTAGGAAACTTGTAGCAAGGTACATAATTTTAGGAGACATGCTTTACAAACATTCTTATGAGGGATTATTATTATGATGTCTTAACAGAAATAAAATTCCTGTAGCTTTAACAGAAGCTCGTTCTGATTCTTGTGGGGGACATTTTGGTGGAAAATCCTTGGTTAATAAATTACTTCAAATGGGATATTATTGGAAAACAATGGAACAAGAGTCTTTCATGTTTGTTAAGAAATTTCCTCAATGTCAACAACATAGTAATTTGATTCATGCTCGTGCTCGTGAGCTTTGTAATCAAGTTTCTCCATGGCCTTTTAGTATTTGGGGTTTTGATCTTATTGGAAAAATCTCACTGACTTCTTCTCAAGGACATACTAACATTCTCACCGCTATGAATTACTTTATGAAGTGGGTTGAAGTTATTCCTCTTCATTCAACAATGACAGATGTTATTTTTGATTTCATCCTTAATAATATCATAACAACATTCGGTATTCCCTCAATGATAATTTTAGATAATGGAACATCTTTTAAAAACAAAGAAGTTAGGAAATTCTTGGAGAAATATAGGATTCAACATCAATTTTCAAATCCTTACTATACTCAATCTAATGGACAAGCTGAAGTATCAAATAAAATTATTGAACAAATTTTGAGAAAAATAGTAGGTAAGCATGCGAAAGATCAGCATACTCAATTAACTTATGCTCTATGGGCCTATAGGACTAGTGTTCGTACCACCACAAGTACTTCTCCTTATAACCTTGTCTATGGTACTAATGCTATTATGCCTTTGGAACTTAAAATACCTTCTTTACGAATTTCATTTCATGGGATAACTGATAAAGATACTTTTCATGAACAATGCTTACAAGAATTAGAAATGTTGGATGAACAACGAATACATGCATTAGAACATATAAAAGCGTATCATAAATCTCTTCAAAAACAATACAATCATAAGGTAATTGAATGAACATTTGTGGTTGGTGATTTAGTCCTTTATGAGAATCAACAAAATGTGAATGCTTTATCAGGTGAAAAAGGAAAATTTAGCCCTAATTGGCTTGGACCTTTTCTTGTTATTGAAGACTTTGGTTCGGGTGCTTACAAACTTGCTGATATGGATGGTGTTTCTTTAAAGGAACCCATTAATATTATGCATCTTAAATGTTATTACCCTTAATCTCATTTTTTCCACGTGCATTTATGTATTTCTTATAAAAAAATAAAATTATTTTATAGGTTATGTAGTCTTAGTAAAAATTATATATTGAATATGTTTATGCACTTTCTATTCTTTCTTTCTTTCTATTAAGTTTTATATTGATGAAAGCATAGTAATCAAACATAGAACTAATCAGTAGAGAAAGTTTTTCATTCATCAAAATAATATTTTTCAAAGTTCTCATACATATGTGGCCAATGGCCCTATCTATCACTACGTCTATCACTATGTCGCTCTAATGGCCGATGACTCCCAAATCTCTCTTCTCTATGATGGGAAGATGAAGATTTGTGTGTCTATGTATGGCTCCTAGATATGCTCATACCTTGTACACATCCTTGGAGACTCTATACCTCTGCCATTAGCTTCTCCTCCCTTTCTCTGCACATCCTCAACTCTCACTGGATACATACAAAGATGTTGGCATGTCTGTCAGGATCTCTATGACCAATGGAAGACTCTTGCTTGTCAGCTAGTAGTCAGTAGGATATAATGGTATCCTTGAGAATCTCAGATACAAAGCTCCTCCACTCCACTATACGAGCTATAGAAAGAAAGAAAATTCTATCAGTCTAATATCTTGTCTATTCAAATCATATTTCAACCAAATTTCAATCAAGTTCATACCTGGGTCTCCCTCCTAGATGTCACTAAAGTGCCTAGATGGTGGGGGCATTGAGTGACTACTCTCTCCACACTCATTGTATCATGGTCTCAGTGGTGGTGTCTCTATGTGGGGCCATGGGGGCCATCATGATCTCAGTGGTGATGCATGAGTAATAGGTATATATGTACCAGTAGCACCACCCTGGGGCATGTCCTCATCCCTCTCCTCTGCTCTCTCCTCCTCCTCCATGGCTCCTCCTCATCTTTGATATCCTCATCTTCCTCAGTGGCTCCACTATCCCAGTGTGTCCCCTCTATAAATCTTGGATCACTTGTAGGATAATCCTTAGGAAAGATAGGATGGGTCCCCTCCAAACTCCAGTACCTAATGTAATCTCGGCTCATGCCTGAATAGGATACATCTAATGGTACCTCTATATCCTCTATCTCCTCTACATTGCTATCCTCTATGTCTGCTATCAATCATTGACGAATGGCATCGGGTCTCTGATAGTATCTCATCAGATGAACATAGCGAGGTACTGCCTTAGGGACTCCTTGTAATAGTATGAACTGTCTCATCACCCAATCATAGTAGTAGGGCATCACTATATGACTCTGATGACCCTCTCGCAACTTACGCTACTATGAATGTCTCATTTGGAATCGTGTATCAGGCCCCTCTATCATTTTGCATTAGGGTCTCCATATCACATCAATGCTGGCAATACAGTCTAGATGTACTCTCCAGTAGAGCATATCCGCAAACTATGAAACATCTCTCAAAGGATATGCAAAGGCTCTCACTATGCTTGCATCTACCATCATAAGAACTCCCTATGGATGTGTACATGTCAAGTGCTCAAAAATCCATATCTGTAGAACTGTACATGTCGATAGACTCTCTCACTGATATCTCACTAGCTGACCCAACTCATGGTATAGCTGAGCTAGCATACTATGACCCCATGAGAACATAGTCCTCTCTCTCTCCATCCTCCATATGAAATGTGTTAGAGGTGAAAAAATATGGGACCCTTTTAGTTGGGTAACACAACAAAGGCTACTATACATAACATCACCTTATGTACTAAAGGTGTACAACCTGATAGTACAGAAGATAGTAGCATCTAATCTGACCGGGTCCACATCACTAGATGCACTCCTGTATAATACTCTATGTCTACATGGATCTCCTTAAAACCATGTTGTGCTTTGGGTCTAATGGTCTCCCCTCAGACTGGAAGCCACAAGATCCTATAGACATCCTCTAAGGTCACTATGATCTCACCAGAGGGAAGATGGAAGGAGCATGTATCCTCATCCCACCTCTCTATCAGACCTGATAGCATGCATCGGTGTAGTCTAAGCTATGGAAGGACTGATACCTAGTATAGTCCCACATCCATTAGTAACTACATCCCCTCATCATCAAGCTCGAATAGTCTCTCCTTGACTTTCACAAGAAATTCCCCAAAAGGATGCTCTCGGAAGCAGACTAGGTCCTGCAAGCACAAACAAAGATCATATCAGTCATCTGTATCATCAAATTTGCAAAACTAACTAAACTAGGTCAAATTTGACCTTAGCTAGGTCAATGTTGACCTTACTAGGTCAATGTCAACTTTACTAGGTCAGGGTCAACCTTTTTAAGTCAAGGTTGACCTCATCTAAAAAATTGACAAAAACCCCTCTGGTCAATGTCGACTTTCTTCAAAGTCAACCTAGATGGGTCAATGTCGACCTAAATGGGTTAGGGTTGACCTAAAGGGGGAAAAATTGACTTGGCCTATAAAAAAAATAGGAATTTGGAAAGTACAAAGGACCATAATAGTAAACTCACCTTAGGTAGTGGTCATCTGGTAGCTAGGCTATGTCTCAGCATCTCTAGGCATGTCGCTCAAAGTTCCTCTCTTCTCAAAATTTTGCTTCCTCATTTAAAATTTGAGAATGGTAAGAATGAGTAAGTATTTCTTTCTTTCACTTATTTATAAGTTTTAATTAGGGTTTTATTAGGGTTTCCCTAGGGTAAACTCAAATTTCTTATTCTTATGCATTTAGACAGACATTCACTCTTTTCATCATAACTTGAGTTCGGTAACTTCATTTTTAGTGTTATTTGTGGCATTGGAATCATGATTCATATACCTAACTCCTTGAATAAATTTAGGAAGGTTAGGAATCCTTCTAACTAGTTTATTAAAGGACTTTTAAACACTCTGCATATCTAGTATATAGAGTTTTTCTTATCACCCTGTTTCACCCTTCTGAAATAGAAAGCCAAAATAGTGGGGGGGGAATAAGGGGCTCTATACACTTCTCAAATGATCATATAGTAATTTTTAGGTGATTTATGGATTTCCATTAACCTTGTGTGTTTTAGGTTCTAATAGTTTTCTGTAGGATCTTTTACATTGAGGACTTGGCTATATCCTTTTTATTTACTATGATGTTTTCTTACTTTAGCTTGGATATTCACGTAGTATCATATCTAAGCTAAAGTGGGGGATAAATGTATCATCTTAAAATGGAATCACTTCCATCTTGATAGATTTACCACCCTCATTTAGTACATTTATCATGATAGACTTGCATTTAGGGTGCATGTTGTACTTATCTTCTTCATTCTAGGTGAAATTAGGGTTAGGATCTCATGGATTCTCTTGATTTTCCCTCTTTTGTGGCACAATTTTCTAGGTAGGACTTAGAAATAGGTCCTCCTAGCTTTCATCATAATCATCATAGGATTTTATGCCTATCCTAGGTATTATGTCCTAATTTGAAATCATTTCTAGGTCTCTGGGCATCCCCGGGACCTCCTATCTTGATGCTGATTAGATCTGGGTATAGGGTCAAATTTGAGGTTGATCCTAACTAGGTCAAGATCAAGCTCGAACCTAACTAGGTTAGGATCAAGGTCAAACTTGACTAAGTTAGGTCCAACCTTGATTTTTCCCCCCTCATTCAAAATTTTAGAATCTTTGTTTTTTGGGCATCGGGCTTTCGGGATATTTATTTTCCTACCTCTAGGTTAACCATTTCGGGTTTTGGGATGGTAAATCCTCTAATTGCATTTAATATAGGTATATTTTGTAAAGGTTAGGACTTAATTGGGATTTAATTCTCCAAGGTGGCCCCTCTAGAGGATTGTGCCCTAGTTCACTATAAAAGGAGGCCTTCTTCTCTCATTTGCACATCAAGTTTTTCAAGCTCAAGAACTCTCAAGCAAGGTGATTGATCCAACATCCATTATCCACATCTCTCAATCAATTTTTGTGAGAAAGAAGGTTTCAAGAAAGCAAGGAATGGTGAAGATGTAAGATAACAAAAGGATGATCTAGGAGATCAAGCCATTGTTGACATCAAGCATCTTTTCTGAACACATATTTGGAGCAAGAGAGATCCTTTCTTCCTTGATCCACCATCAACTTTCAAGCATTCAAAGATTCAATCATGGGGTAACAATTACAGATTGTGATTTTGGTAAGTTTGGTAGAAGTACTTTATCCTTGGGGGCTTGGTATGCTTTTCTATCTCATTCAAATCTATGCATTGTTATTTCATACACATTCATGCTAGGGTTTTGATCTAGAGGATTAGATCTTGGCATTACACTTTCAATACATACACACACACATTCTATTTCAATCAGCTATTCATGGAGGTGAAGACCACCAAAATGGGGGTTTGACTAAGGCAAAACCCTATATAGCCACCCCAAAAATCCACCTTTTTTAGATATCTACAATTGTTGATTTGAGAATCAGAGGATAGATTTGAGTACCCTTTTTGCTGAACTTTCAGGATCTACAAATAGAATTCTAATCAGACTTCAAATAAAGAATGTAGTATTTGACCTTTTATGAGGGTCATGTTGGCAATTTTGCTACTATGGATGCATAGATGTTATCATTATGGCAACATATGATCTCTATTAAGAGTGCAGAATCTGGAATGCAAGTATGGCAAGTTGAAGGAACAAAATTGTCTTAGTATGGATATAGTGATCCTGACAGAGCACCCAATGAAGATTTAGTTGGCAACATCCACTGGAGTAATATTTTTGTTTGTGCAATTAACTAAAGCTTCTAAAGAGTATGAGGATACCCCATCTCAGTGCACATAAAGTTTGGAGTAGTACAGACAAAGTTATTCAAAGTTTACCGAAGATAGTTTTTGCAGACAAAATAGTTTTGGAGATAGTATTCACGAAAGAGTTAAGGGATTATTTTTGCTTGTCAAAATAATGACTTAACATTATGAATGGATGACATCTTAGATTTTTACTCTTGGATAAATATTATGGAAGCTGACCATGTAAAGTTATTAACTCTAATAACTCATATATTAGGCATACTTGAAATGTAATGAAGATAGATGTTATATGTAAAAAGAAAGAAAAGATAACTTGTGATAGTTGTATATTGTGATAGCAGAAAAGGCTATTGATGCAAAGTTGTAAGCAGTATCATATTATAGTCAAAAACATTTTGTATTACCTATTTGGGCAGTGAGCTCAGCTGGTGATCAAGTTTTGTAATCTAACTCCTAACAGGGTTAAGGCTTCTAATAAGGCCTAAAGTCCTTTAACCAGGACAGATCTAATATATATCATAAATTGACTCCTAACAGGGTCCAATATCCCTAATAGGATACTTTTGATTAGTGATCTTTGTGGGTACCATCACCACTGGGGTTTTCCCTTGGCCAGGGTTTCCTCAAGAACATATCATGTGTAATGAGTTCTTTCTATTTACTACTATGTTTGTTAATCAACTTGATAATCTTTGTATGCACTAAAGTAATCTGTTATATCCATAAGTGAGCAAAAGAAAAAGTTTGTGAAATACTAATTCACCCCCCCTCTCAGTATTTCCTATTTCTAACAATTGGTATCAGAGCATGGTAACTCAGAGAAGGAACATTCAAGTAAAGCTTAGCAGCTTGAGTAAGATCTCTATGGATATGGATCAACTTCAGAAGAATCTTGAAGAAGCTCTTGAACAGATTGATATGCTTACTGATAAAAGAAACTCCTTAAGAAGAAAATATGAAGATGCAAAGAATGCTATTGACAAATTAAAAGGTAAGATTCAAGATCTAAAATTTGAAAAGAAATCTGATATGCTTGTTGAAGATTGTGATGAATTAGAAAAAGAAAATGAGATCCTTAAGCATGAGTTGAAGATAGTAAATCTGAAGCTTAGTATGAAAGATGAAAATTTGAGATCTGATAATGAAAAATTGAAAATTGAGAATGAAGATCTGAGGTCAAGACTTGAAAAGGAAACATCTGAATCTGAAAAAGTAAAAGTGCAGTATGTGGAACTTGCGAAGTATAATAAAATTGTGAAAGGTGAATTAACTCAATCTAAACAACAACTTGAAAGGCTATATTCAAATAGTGATAAGACTGGAAAACAAATTTCTTTTGAAGAACCATTCTTTGATAGGACTGGATTTGGATTTAGTATGTTTAGAACAACCATGAAAGTAAGAAGCTAGATCTGAGGACATCTGAAAGTTTGGAGAAAATAAACCTAGATGAGAACACATTGGAAGATCCAGCTAAAGAAGAACCACCTAGAGAGAAAGAAGAATCAAAACAGGAAGAATCATCTAAAGGAATGCAAAGAGAATTCAAAGGTAGATGTTTTGCTTGTAATACTATTGGGTGCATGAAGAGAGATTGCACAGGTAAGCAATTTAAACCTCTTAATGGACATTGTTATAATTGTCATAGTTTTGGACACAGAAATAACTAATGTAGAAGACCTAAAGTAATTGTGAATAATTATGATAGAATGATTGGGAATACTAACAATGTAGATAAGAAATCTATTGAAGAAATGAATCAAAGAAAAGTGGTAGTATGTTTTAGATGCAACAAAGTAGGCCACATTGCTAGAAATTGCAAGTCACAGATTAACCAACAAGGACAAAGATTTGTAAACAATGGAATCATTTGTCAGATATGCAACAAGTTTGGACACTCAGCAAGATTTTGCCGAATGAACAATGGAGGTTATCATCATAACCCTAACCCTAGGAACAATGCAAGAAGGAATGAAAATGTAGGAAATAAAGAGAAAGGTTGTTGTACCAATAAAGATGAAGTAAAATCTGATAAAGGCACAGATCAAGGAGGTATAGTCAGTGTTGAAAGTAGTCAGGAAGGTAATGTAACTAATGGTAAGGATGAATCTTTACCTGACCTTTCTTTAAGTACTTAAATTATTTAAGTTTCTGTAGTTTAGGACTTACGATTAGTGTAGATTAGGAATTTGAATGAGTTAAGTTTTGCACTGTTAGATGTAGGTTTATTATGTTGTACTAATGCTATGGTTAAGTGGGCAAAAGAAAAAGTTTGTGAAATACTGATTCACCCCCCCTCTCAATATTTCCTATTTCTAGGATTGATATTTCCTATATCATCATCTCTCTTTATATAACATTTACTTCCAAAAATTCTAAAATACTTAACTAAGGGTGTATGTCCAAACCATAATTCATAAGGTGTCTTGTTTGTATCTGCTCTAATTTGTACTCTGTTCATAGTGTATACTGCTGTGTTCACTGGTTCTCTCCAAAAAGTCTTATCCAAATCATTTTCAAACAACATAGCTCTTGCTGCTTTAGTTATTGACCTATTCCTTCTTTCTGCAATACCATTTTGTTCTGGTGTTCTACGGGCTGAAAGTTGTCTCTTAATACCATTCATTTCACAAAAGGTGTTAAACTCTCTACATGTAAATTCACCACCTCTATCAGATCTTAGACACTTAATCTTCATTCCAGATTCATTCTCAATTTTTCTTTTCATGATCTTAAATTTATCAAATGCTTCAGATTTTTCTTTCAAAAATGCAATCCACATCATTCTTGTAAAATCATCAACAAGAATCATAAAATACCTTTCTCCATAGAATCCTCTAGTCCTAGAAGGACCACTCAAGTCTGTATGAACAATTTCTAGCTTCTCTATCGATGTGAACTTCTTGTTGGGAAATGAACTCCTTTTCTACTTTGCCATCATCCATTCTTTGCAAATCATGTTAGTAGGTTTCATAATTCTAGGTAAATCTCTTACCACAAGTGTAGTGCTCACCTTGACAATATTATCAAAGTTTATATGACAAAACCTTTTATGCCATAACCAACTATCATCAATCCTAGTTATCAAACATGTCATCTCAGTAGGATCTAAATATTGTGTTTTGCGAGGTCGCAGGAAGTTTTATGGTTGCAGGTTTGCAGAATCAGCTTTTTGAGGTTTTAGTGGCAAAATGAATGAATGTGATGTCAGATCAAGTTAATGTGAAGTGTTATAAGCTTGAAATTAAAGTTATCATGATTAAAAAGTGATTGAAAAGAGATTTGAAAGAAGAAAAAGTGAGTTGAGGATGATTTGAAGAAGTTTGGAAGCAGTTTGCAGCGATGATCATACTGAAACCCTAGATTTGCAAAGTTGAGGTATTTCTTGATCTTTAATCAGTTGATAAGATGGATATTTCTATGGTTCATAATGTTAATGATAAGAATAGACCTAAGATTAAGAAAGAACTAGTAGAACCAACTAAAATTGATAACAGCCTAGCATTATCATTCGTACCAGATGAAGTATTGCACATTGAGAATGTTAAAGGATATTTAGGTTGCAAGTTTGAAACTTTGGAAGATGCAGATTTTAGTGACGATTATAGGAAATTGTACAATCAAGACATGTCAGTTAAACCAGCTTATGGGCACCTAGAGAACAATGAAATTATCAAATATTCCATGAAGTATGAATTCAATGATGAGGAATGTACCATGATCATTTTAAGTAGAATCCACAATGGGAAATTCTGGATGGAGGATAGAGTTATTAATATAACTGCCGACCTGATTCATGATGTTACTAGATTATCTAAAGTTGGAGAGATTCCATTGAATGAAAAGAACATGAGAAAGATTATTTTACATAACACTGGATCTAGTTATAATGGTAGAGGAATTGTGATAAGTAAAATTAAGCAAGATGATGTTAGGTACCTTTGCAAGCTCCTAACAACTAAATTTTGAGGTAGTTCAAGGGAAGATGACATGGTTGCAAGAACGGTTCATGCAGCATATCTTATGTGTATTGAGAAGAAACAAGTAGACCTATGTGAAATTTTGAAAATTCAGTTATTTGAGAACTTAGAAAAGATTAAGAAGGCTAAGTACACATAGTTTAGGTTTTCATCTCTGATAACCTATATGTTTTTCCATATTTTGAGAAGATTTCCTTACATAGTTGATTGGAGTGACAATGTGAACACAATGGAAAGAATAAACTCAATCTACATGAAGCACCTTTTTGATAAATTTAATGACAGTGTGAAGCCTGTATTGAAGACTTTTCAGAATATTGTTAAGAACAAATCAAGGATTTCTCAATCCTTAGTTGAAAAGCATAAAGATGACATTTGTTTTATGGTAGACACTAATTTCACCTACATTGAAGTAGTTGAGCCTAGAATGGAATTCATAGATACTCTTGTCTATGAAATATCTGAAGCAGAAATAGTAGGATATGTGAATAGATTGTTAAAGTGTGAGTTGGATGGTCATGCAAATAGGTTTGGAACCTATGAAGAGAATTTCAACTCTACAATAAGTTTGAGAGAAAAGAAACAATCTAGTAAGAGAGTTGAATCTACTATGATGAAAATACTAAAAGAATTAGGTATGTCAAGTCATGAGTTTGACATAGCTAAGAAGACTGCAGAAGCCTTGAAGCAAAGTGAAAATCTTGTAATTTCACCTGAGACATCAAGTGCAGATCATGTTGATCCTATTGCAGTAAATGTAAAAGTTGAAGTACCTAAAAAAGATGAAGGAAATAAATCTTTTTCTCCTATTCCTAGCAAAAGAGTAAAAGTGAGTGCAACAGGACCCAGCAAGAGATAGAAAGTAATTGTACCACCTGTACCTAGAAATGTAGCAGTAATTAAAGATGATGATGTAGTTTCAATCAAGAAGAAAACTTGGAAACCAAGAATTGAAAGAGTTAATGAAGATATATTGAAGCATGGAGACTTCACTAAGTTGAATAAATTCTATGATCTATATGGATCATTTGACAGATTGAATTTTGAGAATGCAATGATTACACATATGATTGTGATAGATAAGAAACTTAGCACTATTCATGGTAAGATCCCAGAAGATTTGTATAACAGACTTGTGAATAGAAAACAAAGAGCACAAGAAGAGGACATAAAGATGAGAGAACATGTAATCAGACAATTCTGTGAAGTTGAGGATGAAGATCATTTGAAGAGATTCTTGAAGTCTCTTGGAACTTTATTGAGAACTAAGAGAAGAACAATCCTTATAATGCGAGGCAAAAAGGAGGAAGTATAGAAAGAGACAAAGCAAGCAGTAATGCAAGTTCTTGCAGATATAGTTGCAGAAAAGCATGTTGAATCAAACCCTCAGTAGAAGCAATTAGAGGAACCGCATGCAGAGGAAGTTGGTATTGAAGAAGTTCCATCTTCTTCACATATCAATATTGGCAAAGAATCAATGGACATTGAAGGAACCAAAGTGACACTAGAGTCAGATGATGTTGTATTTCATGATCTAGGAAACATTGTTGACAATTTGGCTTTAGAAGAGCAAGAGAAGATTACAGAATCAGAAAAGGATACAGAGATAGTGGAAGCACTAGTAGTATCAGAATTAGTTTTAGCATAACAGACAGTTAAAGGTAAACAAATTTTGACAGAGGTCACTACCCCTAGTGCACCAGAGAGTAAGAAGAGACAATTTGGTTCAATTTTTGAAGACCTTGGAAAAGAAGTTGAAGATGATGATCAGCTTGAGTTCATCACATCTCTTAACAAAATTATTGCAAAGAATAAGAAGGTGAAGGACCTTGAAGGCAAAGTTAGAGTTTTGATAGAGAAACTTGAGAGTGTGATCAGCACTAAGGTATCTGAATCAGATCCACTTGAGAAAGCTAAAATAGTAATAAACTCTTTTGACTCTGAATTTTCTAACTTAAAGGATATTGCTAGAATAAAAGTTTAGGAAGACTTTGAAGTAGAAATGTCACAAAATTTAAGTGTAAATATTCGAAGTGATATTGGTAGTTTGGATGTATGCATAAAGAATTTGAGGAAACATTTTGAGATTGGAAAGAGTTTGTATATACAATGCACAAAATCAGAAATCCTAACAGCTAAAGAAGATAAGAAGATCAGAGAGAAGATAGATGCAATTACAGCTGAAACAAACACCTTGTCAAGCCCAAATGTAAAGATAAGTTCTGTAGAGAAGAACATAAGGAAGTTAAATGATGAAATAAGAATGTTTGCAAAGGAGAAGAATAGAAAGATGCTCAGGATTAACATCTTGAGAGAGCACATCTCAATCAAGACCTCAATTTTTGAAGACCAAATTGAGCAGTGTCTTTCAACAAAGACATCTTTTCAGAAGTTTAGCTTCAATTCCCTGCAAGCTTGTCAGACAGTAGCATACGGATTGAGTACTCTACTCAATGTTGCTAAATCCATCAAGAAGGTATGGGAGAAAGATTTTCAATCATGGAAGTCAGAGTTTGGTGATTGTGTTGCAAGCCTACTAGCTTTGCAATAGCTGATAACAAGGTATAAAGTTTTTTGAAATTTTTGTACACCCTATCTTTTTCATTGTTGTCGAAGGGGGAGAGATAGCAGAAAATTGAATATATTATGAGGAAGGATAATCATAGGGGGAGCTATTCTATCGATTACAATATTGTATATGTGTTGTATAACTTTTGGCCACAATTTTGTGTAATACTTTGAATTTTTTTTTGCACACTTAGCCAATTTTCCCATATGTTGCCACCAATGACAAAGGGGGAGATTGTTGGCAATTTGGCTAATGTGGATGCATAGATGTTGTCATTATGGCAACATA
The DNA here is from genome assembly GCA_027943335.1 of Chamaecyparis obtusa. Taxonomy (NCBI): domain Eukaryota; kingdom Viridiplantae; phylum Streptophyta; class Pinopsida; order Cupressales; family Cupressaceae; genus Chamaecyparis; species Chamaecyparis obtusa. The sequence goes on from BSBK01001707.1 coordinate 2,149,559, forward strand.
TGATCTCTATTAAGAGTGCAGAATTTGGAATGCAAGTATGCAAAGTTGAAGGAAGAAATTGTCAAAGTTGAAGGAAGAAATTGTCTAAGTATGGATACAGTGATCCTGACAGAGCACCCAATGAAGATTTAGTTGGCGACATCCACTGGAGAAATATTTTTGTTTGAATACTTAACTAAAGCTTCTATAGAGTATGAGGATACCCCATCTTAGTGTGCATAAAGGTTGGAGCAGTACGGACAAATTTATTCAAAGTTTACCGAAGATAGTTTTGCAGATAGAGCAATTTTTGGAGACAGTTTTAGCGAAAGAGTTAAGGGATTATTTTTGCTTGTCAAAATAATGACTTAACATTATTAAGGGACAACATCCTAGATTTTTACTCTTGGATAATGATTTTGGATGCTGACCATGTAAATTTATTAGCTTTAATAACTCATATATTAGGCATACTTGAAATGTAATGAAAGATTGAAGTGATATGTAAAAAGAAAGAAAAGATAACTTGTGATAGTTGTATAATGTGATAGCAGAAAAGGCTATTGATGTGATGTTGTAAGTAGTACCATATTACAGTTAGAAACATTTTTGTATTACCTGTTTGGGTAGTGAGCTCAGCTGGTGATCAGGTTTTGTAATCTAACTCCTAACAGGGTTAAGGCTTCTAACAAGGCCTAAAGTCCTTTAACCAGGATAGATCTACTATATATTGTAAATTGACTCCTAACAGGGTCCAATATCCCTAACAAGATACTTTTGATTAGTGATCTTTTTGGGTACCATCCCCACCAGGGTTTTCCCTTGGCCAGGGTTTGCTCGAGAACATATGATGTGTTATGAGTTCTTTCTATTTAGTGCTATGTTTGTTAATCAGCTTGATAATCTTTGTATGCACTAAAGTAATCTGTTATATCCATAAGTGGGCAAAAGAAAAAGTTTGTGAAATACTGATTCACCCCCCCTCTCATTATTTCCTATTTCTAACAGTTCCAAAGTATGGAGCCTTGGGATCAACGGGTTGATTTACTAGGGATTCAATTATATCCTTTGTCTCATCAATGTTTATCTCATAAGGAAGAGGTTTTACCCATACAATCCTAGATCTTATTGCCTGAATATATACTCTATCACAATCAACCATAAAACAAACATCTTTATAATCTTCCACCAATTTTAGTGGAATCCAGAATCTGTTATTCATCTTCTCCTTAAAAGATTCAAAATAATTATCCATTATGCTTGTAAAATTCTCACCCATTTCTACAATATACTCATTTATCTGATAAAGAATAGGCACATCCTTTCTCCATTTTACTGTGCCTTTAGATGGGGAAAAATTTTGAGGATAGAAAAATAAACAAACCAACAGCGAGCCAAACTTACATGGATTGTTCTTTGAGGTTTGGATGCTCTCCATATTCTTGTTGAACTGTTTCAACAATAGATCTGCTAGGTCAAATGATAGATTGTTCTTCACAATTTTATAGGCTAGGTCAACTGCTTCACATGGAACACTATTCTGCCAACTTGAACTATATATCTTGTGAGCTATTACATATGTGCCAAATTTTAGTTCTACATCGGTAATGTTGTTTATTCTCATACCTCTACCATCCCATTTGGCTAGGGTTATCTTTTCCAACTCTACCCGACCTAGGGTTTTTGTAGATTTTGCCTTGGCAAGCATGGGAAGACCAGTGATTCGGTGAATCATCTTCTTTGATATTTCCACTGGTTTCTCAAGCCAAATTTTACCTTCATGCACTCAGCTTAGAATATATCTTATCCATTTTATCTGGAAACTCTGAGGCAAGTGGCTGATATGTGTTAAACCCTTATCTTCCAAATGTTTATGTTCCAGTTTGAGAACACCATCAACACACAGTTCATCATAAACAACATCTATCTCTATAGTTCCAAGTTCTTGAATTGTACCTTTAAAATGACTGCGAATGTCATTTACAAGAAGTACCTTTGGAGGAATCTAAGACTAAGCTCCACTCGGATCTAGGGTTTTTTCAATCGTAGGCATGAGTTTGAAATCTGGCACTTTCCATTCTCCATGAACTAACATTTCTGAACCTTTTTTTACTTTGGTGCTAGATGATGCCATGGTAGCTCTTCAAAAAATTTCTACTGCAAAATTTTGCTTTGAATCACCTGATTGCACTTAGAAATTTTTCTGCTCAATATGCTAATATTCGTGGTGAAGAATGAATTTGATTTCATGCTTTTTGTTAAAAAATTTGTCATTAATCCTCCATAGGAATTAGGGTATAGAATTTGATAGACTGTCATCCACTAAGCATTAATTGCTCGGTGAACATTCTGCAACTTGGGGAACATACTACTCCGACCTTACTCGGTAACCGAATGAAATTATGTTAATCCTGACCTTGCTCAATTGAAACTGATACCGACCTTCTTGCATTTCTCTTGTATCTTGCATACTGATTTGGATCTTTCTTCCTTTCAATTTAGGAACTGTTTGGAATAGTTCTATGAGGATACAGTTCCAGTTCTTTCTTGGAGACTTAGTTAGAATTGATAGAGCCACTCTCTTCATGAGTGACTTCATTACTTGGACTGGTTTGCTCGGTAGGTTTAGGGATCCACTGTTGTCTCATTTGCTTCCTGATGCTAACTACTTTTTCTTTCTTTTCATCTTTGACTTTGCCTAGATTCATGCAATTTTTAGCTATGTGACCAAGCTTAGTGCATTTGTAACATCTTATGGTAGTTTCCCTTTTTCTCAAGTGATGCCTTACACAATTCATGCCAATGTGTCCATATTCTCCATAGTAATGACATCTACATCAAGTGTTGTAATCCCAACCAAACATTGCTTTCATAATTTGTTCTAATGGATTGGGTGTTCTAATTCTGCATTCTGATGCCTTGTGACCTTGTTTGTCACATTTGTGACATTTTCCTTTAAATCTTGGTTTCTCGTTGCATTCATTTTCTTTATGACCATGCTGATTGCAATTGTAGCATTTTCCATTGAATTTTTCTTTTCTATTGCTCCAACATTTGTTTGAAGTATGACCAATTTTGCCACAATGATTACAAGTAGGTTTCTGATTCATTTGAGTACCTTGTTTGGAGGATTCACCTTCCTCTTTGTATCCAAGTCCTGCTTTTCCTTTTTGCCTATGAAGGTTCCATTCATACACTTGATTCAAATCTTCTTGAGATTTCAACATTCTTTCATTGATTTGCCTTTCAGTATCTAGGTCACTTGTCAATCTTAAATTGATTTTCTTTTCAGATCTCAGTTCCTCTCTTATATTTTCATTTTCTGATCTTAGAGTCAAGATTTCATCATTTGCATTGGAGACTTGATTAATAAGTTTTTCTAGCTGAAGGGTTTGATTTTGGATTTCACTATTCTTTCCATCTATTTCATCTTTCATCTTGTTTCTTTGTTCCAAGATTTCACAGAATCTTGTTGACTGAATTTCCTGTTCTCTTTTTAATTTTCTTACTTCTTCTTGCAGAGATCCATTCTTTTCTAGAAGTTCTTTTGCTTCATTGTTTGCTTCATTTGAGATTGAAGGGAAAAATTCTTCAATCTTTTCTTCAACATACTGGTGGTCATTCATCTGATTTGCAAGTTCCTTTCTTCTTTTTAGGGAAAGGGAAAGATTCTCTTTTGCTTCCTTGAGTTGAGCTATGGCCATTTCCAGATCTAGCTTTTCATTCTCAATTACTTTGAGTTGATCTATGGCCATTTCCAGATCTAGCTTTTCATTCTCAATTACTTTGTTAAGTCTGAATATCTCCATTGTCCTGAATCTTTTCTCAAGCTGTCAAACTTTATTCTAAGAACCACATAGCTTTGATACCAATTTTTGAAAATATTCAAGACTAGCTAGGTTACTGAGAGGGGAGGGGTGAATCAGTAACTTCAAAACTTTTACTAATTTTAGATCTCAACCATTTTCTCAATGACATTAGATTGATAAGCTAACTGTATGGATGAGTAACAGAAAGAATGAAAAATTCATAACACTTTTAACACAAAGATTTGGTGACCTAGAAACTTTCCAAATAGAAAGTAAAACTGGGGTGGGGATGAAACCCACTAAACTTCAATACTGTAGTATAAAGTTTTCCGGTTAAGGCTTACAATGATCACTTCTGATGATCTACCCTGTTAGGAGCAATAAGGACTGCTAGGTCCACCTTGTTAGAGGATTTACAAACATACAAAGAAGCATGCACTCAGTTAAGAGATTTTTGCAAAGACTGTTAAGTCTACCCGGTTAAAGGATTTGGGGCTGATTCACCTGTTAGGATGAAACAGTAGATCTCTTACTTGCAACTGTTCTTGCTGATTGAGATTCTCTGATGTACTGATCACCTTCTGTGATAGATATGTCTCTACTGCTTCTTATACTATTGTATCCCTTTGTAATTCACTTATCTCTACCTTTCTTCTCTTTTTCGCTTCTTGCTTTTTTTCACACACACTTTTTGGATAGGATACAAAAAATTGTTTATATATCAATCAAAATAATTACAAAACAATATCAAAGTTGGCTCTAAACAAGCAAACACAAGTATTACTGAGTCAGCCCAAATATAGTGACTCGATTACTGCAAACTAACTCAGTGACTTTTTGATACTCGGCATCCACTGCATTACTCGGCATCATCATGCACTCGGTAGAAGTGGAGGCTTGGTCCATACTAACCACTTGGTTGTAGTTTGAAACTTGATATATACTGGAGACTCGGTAGATATAGTGTCACTCGGTAGAGACTGAATTCCCTGTTTACTATGCTGGCACTTGGTAAACACTGCTCATCTCATCACTCGGTGAAGATAACTCGGTAAGCACTATTCTACTCGGTAAACACTATTTTGCTTGGTAAACACTGTTCTGCTCAGTAAACACTATTCTGCTCGGTAAACATTGTTCTACTTGGTAAACACTGTTCTGCTCGGTAAACATGCAGAGTTTGAATAAGTGTAGTCACTAATGACAATCATACTTAATGCCAACAATTTCTACTAGTTTTCTCCAGTCTATTAAATTTTTCCCATTTGCTTCCCCTTGGTCTTGAGTTTTATCTTTCCCCATTATTCTTCGAAAGAATGAAAAAACATAGATTCATAGATATTTACTAACAAAATCACAAAAGTAACTAACTACTTAAGAAAACCCCAATTTAAGAAAACCCCAATTGTACATGCAAGAATTAAAATTTCAAAATCAAGTTAAACTAATTTTTTCACATTACAAAATCAAGACACATCAGGCTAGATATCTTACCTGAAATTAAACTTTGAAATTTGGATAGATAGAAGTTAGAACGGCTAAGGCTCTCACAAATTATAGTCTCAAAATCTTCAGCGATGGTTCAACAGTTCTTTTTAGCTCTGCTGCTACGAGTAATGTTAAAAACCTTTTGTTAAATGTAATGCTATATATTTATACTATAATGGTAATGTAATCTTCCTAAAACATGCTATGTGTCACGTAATCATTCTAAAACATACTATGTGTAACGTAATCTTTCTAAAACATACCATGTAATCTTTTCAATGAATTACATGTCAACGTGTCATGTTTCTGGAGTGAGTTTTCTAAAAATCTTTTTGAAACCCAGAGTACTTCTGAAATACAACTTCAACCATTCATCTCTCATAATCCAATGATTGTCATGATTTTAAAATATTAATAATTTAATACACACTAATGAATATTAATCATTAATTATATCCACTTAGAATAGCTTATCCATGAAATTTGAACCAGTCAACATTAAATGATAAAGTTTGGAAACATTTAATTATTACATGAAACAAAAGTGCAATGCAAATTTTGTATATTATATAAGGAAAAATTTCATTACAATTCAAATATGCCCATAGACCATATCTATTAATGATTCTTATAATCAAAATAAAAAAGAAAAGCAGTATCACTTCGAATTTTTAAAAACATTCATATATTTTTTTTAACATACGTGATTATAATTTATATCATTTCAAAAACCCTGGTAAGCTACTACCACTAGAGGGAGACACAGTAGAGGGACTAGAGACTAGGTAGACTCAGGGACTATTTGGTTGAGGTTTCCTTCCTTCTATGTGGGAGTCTGAAGAGAGGATAATCTCAAAGAATTCTTCTAGCCACCGATAGTTCTTGGTAGGCTCCAGTACGTGCCACTTCCAGAGGAAATCTCTCTCAATCTGTGCCCAATTCTGATGATGTGTGAGCTTTTCAACATCAAGGTTCAGTAGAAATGGTTGCCTGGTCACATCTACTCCTAGTTGTAGAATCTTAGGCAAATCATTTGCCCAAGGAATTCCAGACCTAATTTATGAAAATACGACAACATGCACATCATCACCGAGGTACTCTTCTTTGAAAACTTTCCTCAGAAGCATGATAATATCCACCTTTTCCCCCCAAGTCCAACAAAGATGCCAAGAACTGAGATGAAATGTCAGTGTTAACTCCATACCAATTTTCACTCTCCAGAAATTCACGTCCGAGCACCGTCCTTATAGCCTCCTTGGTGAAGGCTCCCAACTCCATAGCAACAGACACCAAGATTGGGTCTGTGACTAGGCCCAAAAAGGCCTTCTGATCCTCAAAGGCAGTGCATCTTAGATGAATTGGAGTGCCCATTGAAAATCAAACTGATATTAGTATTCTAATTTTTGACAAAAATTAAAAGAACCTAGCACTCGTAGACTATTTTCACAAATATGCTTTCACAATCATAAATTAATGAGCATAGATCGATCTATTTATAAGTCCTAATTGAAATTATTTCTCTTCCCTAAAGATCTAATTAATTTGTAAGATAAATGGTAACCGTCCTTCAAAAATCTCCAAATCTTTCATATTTAATGCAACAATGGGTCAAATTGGAAACAACACTTATGATAAGACATTTTCTATCTTTGGAATAATGAAGGCTGAAAGGATCACACCACGTAGGTACCCACTCCGTAGAAACAATAAGCAAAGTATGTTAGTTGAGAAAAGGCAGAACAAAATGAAGCTTTACCATTGATGTAAGATCATCGAATGGTCAAAAAACAATGTCCTTAGATGACATGATGTTTTTATTCAAGCCTTCACTTTAAGGCATTATTCTATCAAGTATCGAGGTAATGATCTCACAAATATCCTTTGACTGTCAGTGAAAATTGAAAGGCACCATCTAAAGAAACCATTAATTCTCTTTACTTTAATTGATCTCATGACTCATCTACTCATCACCATTAATTAATATTTTTATCTAATATTACTAAAGATTGCCAAAATGAGGTCACAGACTCATAGTGTCACACGTTCGTTTGATTACAACATATCAATGGCCAAAGGTGAATTTCAGGCCTATTGTTGGTCTTCATCATCTTTACGAAAAATTCTCAGTGGAATCATGACACATGGTATGATTGATCGTGGGCTTATTGGTATGATTAATCATACCACATGTCATGATTCCACCGAGAGCTTTTTGTAAATATTATTAAGAGAAAAAATAGGCCCAAAATTCACCTTTGGCCATTGATATGTTGTAAATCCAATGGACGTCTAAGTCTGTGATGTCATAGTGATGTGACCCAATGCAACTTCAACATCAAATCACAACCATTGGATTAAGAAAGATGAATGGTAGAAGGTGCATTTCAGATGGAATGTGGTGAGATAACTCCTTTATTGAAAACTCTCTCCGGAATCATCACACATGTCATTCTTCAATCGCCATACCAACTATAAATACTTGAAAACCATTCACCATGACAAATAAATTAATTCAAATATTTGGAAAATAGTTTTTCCATATTTTTATAAAAATGGTATCCGTTATTAAAAAATTTGCCACCAAATATGCATATTTTGAAACATAATTTGCCAGCAATATTAATAATTTTCCTATAAAAAAAATTGTAGTCACCATTTTTTTATAAAAATGGTATACGCTATTAAAAAATTCTCCACCAAATATCCATATTTTGAAACATAATTCGCCATGACTATTAAAATTTTTCCCTCCAAAACACATGTGATTCACCACAATTTTATAATTTTCAGGAGGGGGGGTTTCTTAAAGTTATCCCTGTCCCTCTTGCTTAGTTTTGACAAGAAATCAGCGTGGAGGAAAAGCAAGTGGTTGGTCAAACTCAGCAACCAAGGATCTTGGAAGTCAGACCAATGATAATTTGAAGGTCCCAAAGACAAGTGGTCTAGAGGTACAAATCTTAAAAAGGTCTAAATCTGAATCTTCTCTTAATATAGTTGATTTTTGTAAAACTTCCAAAATACATATCTCTGTTGTGGATTACTTAAAAATGAACCCTCAGGAGTAGGATAAACTGGTTAGTTATGTCAAAGGTCCCTCTGTTGAACATAAATCTCAACAAACTAATAATGCATGTTTTAAAGGAGAGACTATAAATAAAGAGGACAAAGTTGAACAAAAGCCTATAGATAAGCCCATTTCTACTATTCCCTCTAGTTTGAAACTAGAACCCTTTTATGTATCCTTATTCATTCACAATTTCAAACTAAATAATTGTATCATTGACTCAGGGGCATCAAATAATATCATGCCTTCCTCTGTGGCCAAAGCATTAGACCTCCCCATGACTACCACTTTTGGCCGATGCTATTCCATAGATGCTAAACAAGTCCCACTCATAGGTCAAATTAAAGATGCTCAAGTTGCTTTACCATCCTTCCCTAATAAAATATTGAAGCTAACCATTCTAGTAGCTGATATTCCATCTAGCTATGGAATGCTCCTAAGCAGAACCTTTTACAGAGATTTAGGTGGTGAGTTAAAATTGGATTGGTCTTAGGCCATAGTTCCTGTAGGAAATAAGAAGGTTACTCTACTCCCAGAACCCAAGTCCAAGTATACCTTTTTTCCCTTAGAGGATCCCAAATCTTAGATTTTGTATCAAGAGTCTGATTTTGCTAATTATGTTATCTTATCTGAGAATGACCCTCGAGGTCATGTTTCTACAAATGAAGAGGTTCCTTGGATTCTTGAATTTGATGGAAATTGCTCTACCACAGGATCAGGGATAGGGGTAGTCCTTATTTCCCCTTCTGGTCTCAAACTCCACTTTTCATTTAAGCTAGAGTTTGAGAACATGAACAACATAGTGAAATATGAAGCCCTATTGCTAGATGTAGAAGAAGCAAAGATAAAGGGAATTAAGATTTGAAAGGCACGTGGTGATGCATAGTTAATTGTTAAATAGGTTAAGAATTTATTCTCAGTAAAGAATGAGAGGTTGAAGCTTTACAAGAATAGGGTCTGGGATGAACTTGAGTGGTTTGAGGTTTTTTCAATTGAGGCAATTCACAAAGAACATAACTCAAGGACTAATGCTCTAGTGGGATAAGCATCCCTGTTGATTCCACATCCAGACTTTATAGAGGACCGTTATCCAATTGAGGTTATACATAGACCTAGTGTACCTGATAATTCTTTTTCCTGCCAAGTTTTTAGAGACGACACCCAAATTAATGAATTTTTGTAGGGATTGGACAAATTTTCAATTAATTACTTTGAAGGATCAGAGTCTGAGTGCCATGAATTTTGTCCAGGTAAAGAGGTCAACTCTTGAGAAGAAGTGATTTAGCTTAAAGGTAACTCCATACCGAAGGGACTTGTAGAGTTAGAGAAGATTTTTGATAGAATGGATTGTTATTTAAACCAACCTGTCATACTAGATAATGTCCCTTCAAGTGAATATGAAAAAATTAATATTGGAGATTAATACAATCCAAAGTTGGTAAACCTAGGGGTATGTTGCGATGAAGATGAGAAGGGTCATTTTACCAAGCTGCTGAAAGAGTATGGAGATGTCTTCACTTGGTCCTATGATGATTTGAATAACTTTAGGTAGGGACAATTTTCACAACATATTCCTCTAAAGCTAGGGACGTCTCCTTTTTGTCAGAAATTAAGGACTTATAACCCAAAGGTGGCAGATGTTATCTTTAAAGAGATTGATAAAATGCTTCAGGCACGCATTATATTCTCTATCAACCACTCTATGTGGATAGCTAACATAGTTCCTATGCATAAATGGAAAGGAGAGATTAGGATCTATGTGGATTTTAGGAACCTCAATCAGTCAAGTCTCAAAGATAACTTTGCATTACTTATGATGGATCAAATTCTTCAGATTATGGTAGGCCCAGAGAAGATGTCGTTACTTGATGCCTTTTTAGGATAGAACCAAATTAGTGTTGCAAATGAGGATCAACATAAGACATATTTTACCATGCCATGAGGCACATTCAATTATAGAAGAATGCCTTTTGTACTGATTAATGTTGGAGCTACATTTCAAAGGGTCATGGACTCTACTTTTGGTCACTTGTTGAATAAAACCATTACTATTTATTTAGATGATATGACAGTCTTCTCCAGAAGATGTAAGAAGCATCTAAGGGACTTAAAGGAGGTTTTACAGAGATGTAGGGAACATGAAAGAGTAAGAGCTATCCAGTAATTATGCCTCCCCATCAATCATAAGGGGATAAAATCTTTCTTTGGTCAAGTTAATTTTCTGAGGAAATTTGTTCATGATTTTTTCGAGATGTCAAAACCCATGGTGGATCTATTAAGCAAAAAGAAGAATTTCAAATGGGATGAACCAACTATCAAATCTTTTAAAAAAATAAAATAAGCCATAGTGCATGCTCCAACATTAATATACCCAGACTTTAAGAAATATTTTATCATTTATTGTTATGCGTCAGAGCATACAATGTCTAGAGTGTTGTTACAGAAGACTAAAAAAGATGAAGAGGTGCCTATTTCCTTCATGAGTATACCTCTTAAAATACATGAGTTACGTTACTCCCAAACTGAAAAGTAGGCATTTGCGGTGGTGAAGCCAGTTAAACAATTCCAATATTACATTCTTCATTCACATTCTATAGTTTTTGTTCCAAATTCTGTTGTTACAAGTATCCTTACTCAGCAAGAAGTATTCATTAATAATAGAGCTAGTTGGGTGGAAAAGGTGTAGGAGTTTGATTTGGAAATCAAATCCATGAAGCTAGTAAGAGGTCAAGGTCTGTGTAAATTGATGGCTGAAAATAAAGAAGACCTAGGTTTGCCCAATTGTCTATTTATCGGAACAAATGATTCATGGTTTTTAGATGTGGCTTTTTTTTTTACTTATGCAGAAACATCAAATCATCTGTCAACTAAAGAAAAGAGGAATTTACAACTAAAAGCACCAAAATATGTCATTGTGGACAATTTTTTGTACAAAAAAGGATTGGATGGGATGTTCATGTGCTGTGTTGATAAAGACCAGCAATAGAAGCTATTGCAAGGATTTCAAAATGAAGCCTATGGAGGACACTACTCATCATCTGTGACGGCTTTTAAGATCTTAAGAAACTGCTATTATTGGCTCGAGATGTTTAAAGATGCATATAAGTGGGTGGTAGATTGTGAGAAATGTAAACTCTTCTTAGGCAAGCCCCAATTAGCTGCTTTTCCTTTAAGGTCCATAATCACTGAAGAGCCTTTTCAACAGTGAGGACTTGATTTTATTGGCCTGATTAATCCAACTTCAAGCGGCAGGCACACTCATATCCTTACAGTGACATATTACTTCACCAAGTGGATTGAGGCAATACCAGTTAAAGTGACCACCTCTGAGGTAGTCTATAGATTCCTAAAGGAGAACATTGTCACAAGGTTTGGATTCCCACTTAAAATAGTTTTCGACAATGCTCAAAAATTTTCATCTCAAGAAATTCAGCTCTTCTGCTATGACCATGGTATAAATTTGTCTCACTCTTCATATTATTTCCCATGGGGAAATGGTCAACAAGAATCCACAAATAAGAACCTAATCAACATCATGAAGAAGCTAGTAGAAGAGAAGGGGAAGGATTGGCATAAGAAGCTATATGAAGCATTGTGGGGAGATAGAACTTCCCCAAAATGAGCTATTAGAATGTCACCTTTTGAGCTAGTATTTGGAGTTGAGGCACAACTATCTCTCCCATTGGAATTAGCTTCTGCTAAGTTGCAGAGATGCATTGAGAATGAATTTTTCAAGGATTCATTGGAAAATATAATTATGTATTTATCAAAGATAAAAGAAGAAAGAGAGGAACTAGTGGATCACATAACTAGCCATCAACTGAAAGTGAAAGAAATATTTGATCATCATGCCAGACCACACAGATTTATGGAGGGAGATAAAGTCCTACTCTGGTATAAGTGTCGAGCACCACGTGGGGCACATGGAAAATTTGAGTCTCTCTGGAGGGGCCCATTCAAGATTTCTCAAGCTCTGGGTCCAAATGCCTTTAAACTAGAATATGTTGATGGAGATGAACTACCCCTGTCCTATAACAGACAAGACCTCAAGCTTTATCAATTGTAAGTTCCTTTTTCTTTCTTGTACATAAGTTTTTGTTGTATCTGTAGGAGTAGAAAATTTTGTGGTGGTGAGTCTTCCTAGTCTAAATAAGTTAAAGTCTATCTTGTGAAACTAGAGATCCTCGGTTCATTATCAGTCTTGAAGATTCCTGGTCCCCAGTCAGAGCTAGTTGTTACCCTCAAAATTTCCCTACTCTTGGTTCTAATTAAAGGTTAATGAAAGTCTGAAGTTAAATTTGAACTTGAACTTTGTCCAGTTCAATTTCAAGTTCATAAGTCATTATGAGTTATATAGCATCAATGTTTGTTAGCTACTTCAGTCTGTATGTTGGTCTTTTGAAGTCAAACCTAAACTTTGAACTTTGTCCAATTCAAGTTCAAGTTCAAAGTACTATGTCAAGCACATGGAATATTTTTCAGATTTGTTCTTTTGCCTAGTTGAAAGTTTCCTTTTCAAGAAATGCAAGTATCAAATCAATAATGGGAAGCTGTCATACAAAGTTACCAAATTAGACAGGACAATTCATGCATGTTAATTGTAGATGTGACAGTTGGTGGCACGATTAAAAAGGGGATATTGTAGCAAAAAGTATGGTAATCAGAGCATGATTAGGAAATCAAGAAACGTGTGCTGATTTAACCTAAAAATAAATGAGGAGTGACTTAATATGTCACATCAATCATTTTTGCATAAATATATTTATTATAACTGTCCTACGAGGATTTATTCAGGATTTCATTGGCCATATTAATAAATGAAGAATTATTAAGCATTTTTTTTATCTTTTCTTGAGGAGAAAGGAGGAGTAGTGAAGTTGGTGGTAAGAAAATCATAGGAAAATTGGTACTCAGATAACTAATGAGTCATCTTCTTTCTTGCATCTCTCAATTTGTTGAAGCGGGTCATTACTGTATTGTGAAATTTTCTCTTATTTCTTGGTTAAGATGCATCTATTTCGTCACAAACTTTCAAAAGATGAAAGTAGAACCTGTTTGTTGATCTCTCTCCCAGATATCTATGATACTTCCTTAGTCAATGTGAATTTGAGTGAGTTATGTAGTAGGGTCAACAATGCCTCTGAAAGTCCTCTCTCCAAGAGAATAATAGGAAGTGGGTTAATGGAGGCCACTACTTTCCCTCTAGCCTTAGTTTTCCCAGAGCTGGTATTAGAATGTGCAATAGGTATGATGCCAAGAATAGATGTGTCAAGGATTCTTTAGGAGAATTTTTAGTTAAAATAAGTCAGGAAATGATGATGGCAGCCTTAATAATCCCAAACAAAGATCCTTATGAACACTGGAGCTATAAAAAAGTAGATCGAGTGTTTGAGGAAGATAAGAAAAAGTATAGTTCCTCGATAGCCCAAGTATGGTTAGTGAAACCAGAGAAGGGAGGATCAAGATTACCCAAACCCCTAACAATAGAAGATTTATGTAAGGACATTGTAGACATTAGTTTCTCTTAAATAGAGTGAAGGGAAATCCACATGCCTTCCACTGGGAGGATTGGGTGTACTATTTTATTCAAAAAATTCTCAAAGGGGAGAAGTTCATAGATTGGGCTGACCTAATTGTAGAAAGACTTCACTAGGAACTCCTAAAGGTGACTAACTTGACTCCCTTCTACATGTCATCCTATCTCATCTATGTTCTTTCCTACTGTAGGAATTGGGAGGGCCTTCCTCATGAACTGTCGACCAATGATATGAAAATTTATGATTATTTTACATGTCTGTAAAATGAAAGGTTTCCTAATGAATTCAAAATAGTTAATAATAGGTTTTGAGCTAAGTTAGTTTTTGAATTATGGGGAAGAGATAATAGTAGGCTCTTCAAGGAAGCCAAGAAAGTAATAAATGTATATGGATGCCATTTTATCTAATTTCCCAAATTCACATATCTTAGAGTTGGGGATTTTGATGGTGAACCTCTAAGATTGCCCAGACTTTTCTTGGACAATGTGGTTTTAATGGATATTTGCATGCAGCTCATCATTGTTGAGAGAAAATTTGGTAGTCCTAAAATGTCTTTAGGTGTTTTGTTTCCTATTGAAGTAGGCTACTATAGGTGCAAAAGTTTTCAATATGCGTTAACTATGGAAGGTAAGTTGTTGACTCTAAGGTTGAAATCTTACACTTCCAGGGAAAATTTTGATTACAGGGGTTTTGCTAAATCAAACATCAATGTTCCTATCACATTTATGCACATTCTCAAATTGGAAGACTTATGGGCTAACTATTCAGATGAGCTCAAAGTTAGGAAGAGGTTATGGTCTAGATTAACTCTAAGACAAATAATCACTTTCAAATTGGATTTAGATACAAGTGGGGTTGAAGAAGATAAGGAAGTTGATGTACTTGATTCTTATTTTTTGAAGAAAGTGGAAGCTCTACCTATTCCAAAATTGGATTGGACAAAACTGGAAGAAAATAACTTGCAAGTGAGAATGGCTAATATAATCAAGAGGATAGAAACTTGGCTATTTGGAAAGAGGGCACCTAAGACTACTTCACAGTCTTCTAAAAAGAAAGTGAAACCAAGGAAGAGAAATTCATCAAGAAAGGCTTATGTTTTAACTTAGTTGTTGATAAATCTCTTGTAGGTAATATTAAACTTGAAGTTGAACCAGCTAGTCCTGAGGTTCAGGTTCAAGTTCAACTTCAAGATGAATCTGCCACACGGGTCACCTGATTGGGCTCCAAAATAAAAATCAAAGCTAAGCAGCCAGAGGTGATTCCCAATGTAGTGGTAGATTTGGATCCTTCTAAAGTACACACACAAGAAGATCTAGTTGTAGATTCTAGTTTTCCTAATATGTTAGATAGTCAACAGGTGCAAAATGTTACTGGAGATTCTCCAAAGGATTTTGTGGCCCTCCTAAGCAAATATGATACTCAAAATAAATTCATGGCAACCCCACAATGGTTGCAAAATTCCATTTCTAAAAGGATAAATATTGTTCCTCTATCCTTACCTATTGAGGATGTAGTGAGTAACTATTTAGGCAAGACTCCAAAGGCTAAGAAACCAAAGAGTGAGTCTAGGATTGATTTTGATGAGAACACCAGTCATTGGGTGGCAGAGATGGAAAAACTAGTGAGTGATAAGGGAGATGGGGAAGTTTATACTGAGGATTTCCAAGAATCTATAGTTGATCTGGGAAGAGATAGTGGAGTTGTTGATATGAAGTTCTTTGAGGTTTCAAATAAGAAAATTGCTAATAGAGTCTAGAAAGATGCAAAGGATAAATAGGAGATGAAGGAAGCTATGAAGAGCATGGCTCAATATATTCACACCATTCAACATTTAGAACCTTTCCCATTGAGTGAAATTTCGGCTTCTATCGACATCAAATCTCTAGATAACGAGAGGTTTCTAGATCAGATACACAGGAATAAAGTCATAACCAAAATGTTTGAAGAATGGGTTGAACATGTGAAATCTGAGACTGTCAAACAATTAGCCTACCTGAATCAATCTTGAATTGAAGCCAACAACCTGTTGGATATATTTTAGGTTTTTTGAGGTTTTTGGCTCTAGGTCATTGTCCTTTGTCTTTGCATATGCTTTGTCTGGTTTAGGGTTTCAGAATTCCTCAAAATCTATCATATTTATGTTGAAAAACCCTTGTCTTAAGTATTTTCCTTGGTCTGATCATTCTCTCACTTTTTCTGAAGTGTTCCCTAGTTCCTTATATTTGCACGTTACTTTTCAGTCACTTAAGTCTTCCAATTTACACATGGTCATTCTTTTCCTTATCTCCGTTGAATCGTGCAATATTTTTTCCATGTCTTCAAGTCTTTCAGTGAACTAGCGACAGTGGTGAGTCCTTTGTTATCTTTTTCTTAGTTGTTAAATCTCCTAGTTTATGTCATGATTAGTCTCAACATTCAGTGAATCAATGAATGTGTGTTCTCTTATTAGCTTGATTCTTAGCGGTTTCAGTTTAACTTTTGGTGACTTGGCATGGCGACTATCTCCTATTCTCTGAATTGGGTGGCTAAGTTTAAAATCTTCCAGTGATTTGGTGAGAACCATTGATCATCTCTGGAATCAATGGCATTATTCTAATCTCACAAAGAATGGGTCCTATATTAAATCCTTTGGTGATTCAGCGACTAAGTCTTATTTTCATGCTCACTAAGTTTGGTAACTCCAATAAGGTAATTTGGCAATGGATATATTTCTCTTTAGTCACCTAATCTTAGGATAAGTGGGCAATGCTCTAAATCATTTGGTGACCTAGTGAATCAAAGTGTTTGCTGAATCTTGGAATTAGTTAGTGAAGTCCCAAATCTTTTGGCAATCTAGCGAACAAGGCAAAGTTAAAAGGTATTTTTCCTTTAGTCACATGTTCTCGAAATGAAAATTTTAAAGTTCTAAACATTGGGAGATTAAGAAACGGCTATGTTCACTGAGTCTCATAATTAAAAAGAAAAGGTCTAATGGACTGGGCAATTCAGTGATAGCCACTGATTTTTTTCAGGATCTATAGTCAGTGTATATTCTTAGAGTGTAACCTAAGGTATAAAAAGTATTCAGCAAATGGGAGATATGAGTTATTCACTCAATCTTGAAGTCTGACTATGGTTAAGCATTTCTTTTTGAGAATGCGAGATATTCATATTCACGGAATTAGGGGATGGAATAAGAGTTAAGTGTGGCTTCTTCAAGATTAATAGATTTAGTTGTTCATTGATTCTCCAGATGTCACTATGATAGGTGATATGCTAATGAGTTTTTAAAAGGCTCTATTCATGGGATCTCCAGATCTTAGCTAAGTTAAGAAAAGGATTGCAAGAATTGGTGAAGTCCTTGGTCACTTATTCTCTGAGTTTAACTGTGATTGAATAAAGTGTTCTGAGAACTAGAGATTGCCTTTAGTCGCCCAATGTCTGATTATGGCAGGATTATGATGGATTTTACAAGATAGTCTGAGGACCATTGATCATGTTTGGGATCAACAGTGGTCGCTAAATCTCTAAGTAAAGTCATGAGTTAAGAGATCACTCTAAGATTTTGCAATTGGCCTTTTCTTTGGATCTCCAAACTTAACCCATGATTAGTATTTCTTGTGGAGATCATGAGATCCTTTGTTCACTTGATCTCTTAATTGGATCTGGTTAAGTTTTCTTTCTAATCAGTGTTATGAGCCATTGTAATGTGGAAAAGGTACTCTTCCAAGCTAGAAAAGGGTAAAATGCCATCCAATCAGGTTTTAATGAAGGTTTTTGTCAGTAATTAAGGGTTTTAATGCCAAAACCTATGGTCATTGCTCTTGTGCTCTATTTTTTATTTTTTAAATCAGCCTGTCAACATCCATGCCACAGCTAGCTTTGATTTGAAGGTTGGTAATATGTAGAATTGAATGGAGAAGTGACTTAGCCAAGATTTGTGATGATTTAGTAATCGTACGCATTCAATTCTTGAAAGTATATAGGTAGGACTTCATTTCTTTAAGTGCTCAAAGCTATTCTGAAGATAATTGAGATTGCTGGCACTAAAGTAGTGAGTGAGAAGTAAAATAAGTTACTATGTTGTGGGGTTTTTTTTTTGCCAAGATGAGTCATCCAAAGGCAAGCATTGCATCATCCAGTGGAGCAGCAAAAGAGCAAGGTGGTGAAGACAAGGGAAAGCCCAATTATCCAGATAAGATCCTCAAGTTGCTTCCTGACTTGAACCAAAACAAGAAAGCCATTGATACAGCTTTTGAGGATCTCATGGACAAGTGTAGGGACCCCATCACTCCTTTAGGCTCAGGTTACACAATCTTCTCATAATTTTACAATAATAGGCATAAGCTTATACCTATTTGTAATGCTTGGGCTTTGGAGATGGAAAAATTAATTGTGCCTGATGTTTTCTTAGATGTCGACTTGATTATTGTGTTGACTAGGCTATATGATCATATCTCTAGAACCATTAGGTGTGAGGACCAGTCTATTTTTATTAACTTGGATAGGGGATCATCATGAGGTAATTTGATTTCTTTGCCTCTTCTTCCACTGAAATTGATTTGAAGAAAGAAAGGCTGAAATATGCAAGTAATATTGGATCAGTGAAGAGTCAGATAGTTAGGCACATGCCCAAGCAGGGTAAATATATAGCTCCTCTCCCTGCAAGTATGAATGCTCCTTATGAATTTAAAACCTTCAATCACTACATGAAGTTCTTGTGTCATGGGTTGTGTAGGGTTCTAGAGATAGATGGGGATGAAGAGAAAATGTATGTTGACCTTTTGATGATAATTCTAGATATTCAGAACTCTCACTTTAACACTGACTATGATTACATCTAGTATGTGAGTGATAGAATGCATGAGAGGCTGATATCTGTTAAGGAAAATAAGAGACCTATTAGGTTTATGCACTACTCACTCCTTATGCACTTGATTTTTTACCACCATGTCAATCATCTTGATGCAAGAATGTTGAAGTTTTGAACTACTTTTGAGGGTCAGCCTAACCCATGGCAATTTTGGTTGGGGGCTTGCAATTACATGTCTAATGAGTGTAATTTTGTTGTTTTCTAGAATTACTTTGTTTATCCAATTCTTGGGTTGTTGGGAACAAATATAGTAAGGATGTCAACTAAGGTTTTGAAGTTGTTAAGGCCAATGCAGTATGAAGATAAGTGGCTAGGGAACCATAATTGGGGTGATTTCTACCTTGGGGCCAATTTCACAGTTCTTAGGGTTTATGGTTACCCTCAACACCCACATCTTCTATCCAAATTTGTGCCTCCTAGAGTTTCCATGATGGAATTTATTTGGCAATTGATATGAACTGATAGAGAACACTTGGCATCTCATAAGAAGAGTACCTTCACACCAAGGTAGTTTAGAATTGGAATTTTCTAGATTGGGAAGAGGGCACTTGATCAGGTTAGTAGTTGGCTCAATCATTTCAAGATGATTTTAGGCACCTGCGAGTATGTTGATCCTGAGAAATTTATCAGGACTGCTAGGATGACTTTGATCCCAAACATTGGGACAATCAGAGAGCATGAAGGCTTAGGTGAAGATGTGATAAAAAACATTATGGATTATGATGAGGCTGAAAGAAGGTGGAGAAAATATTTTGATTTTCTAGACATAGAGGTCCTACTTAAGAAGGTCGATATTCCTTTCAATGGCTATTTCCTGAAGCTCCCATATTTGAAAAGGATGGAGAAGATGATAGAAATGCATGGCACCCTGTCCAATCAATTGGAGGGGTTTCTTGAGGATAAGTTGGATGTACCAAGAGATTACTCTAAATCTGAATGTGAGGAGTCTGCTGGTGACTCACAAGAAGGCATTAGTCCACCTCAAGTGGGGGACTCACCAATTATTGATTGGATCCAAGATGCACTAGAGGAAGGGGCTGCTTTAGAGCCACCATTGAAAAATAAAGGCTTGCAGTGGGTGAGCCCTTAAAAGAGAAAAAACAAAAGAGGGTACTTGATAGAGCTTCTGCTCTTGTGCTTGGTAATAGGGCCTACCATCATCAATAAGGAAAGAAATCAGAGATGGTAAAAATATTGTATCAAAAGAGGAAGGAGATTTGCCCTTACTATTGGGAAAAGATGAAAGAGAGCTTTATCAAGAGGAATTCCTTAGTGATGACCAGTTCATCCAAAGTAAATAATTTAGGGATTTCCTCATTTGGAGGAAACAAAATGAAGTAGCAAAGACCCTGCCTAAAGGAATGCAACCAAGTGAGGAGACTATGAAGGCTCTGACATCATATGACCCGAGTCTTGAAAGGATTACTATGGAGGAGGAAAGGGAGATGGTTAGATCAAGTGGAATTCTTTTAACTTCTCAATGGGACTTGACCTTTGCCTTCATTATTGATCAGATAAGAAAATAGCCAGAGGGTAGCTTCTCATATGAAGTGCAGATGGGTAGCTTCTCATATGAAGTGCAGATAGATGACATGATAAGAGGGAATGGTTATGACCCTAAGTCTCAAGTTGTTGCATTGCGGTCCTTGGATCCTAGAACTCAAAAGCCATCTCTCTTAATCACTGAATATAAGATGGAAGGAAACAAAATTATCTGGACGTCCAAAACACTACTGATCTTGAGGTGTCCAAGGAAGTAACACACTTTGCCCACCTTAATGAGGAAAAAACCATCCGGTTGTCTCAAAGGTAAGACAAGTTATTTGAAAATTCAATGAAGGTTGCTAAGGACAGAGATTTGAGGCTCATGGTAATCAATAAAATGGAGGGTGAACTTGAGGATTTAAAAGCTAAGCTTGAAGAAGCTTCAAAGGTAGTTCCTCCTCCTTTTCAAATTGAGGCCCCTCCTTAGCCAGAGGTAGAAGTTCTTGACCAGCCAATTGAGGATCTAGAGAAAGTGAGACTGGATGTAGCCTTGAAGACCATGGCAAAGGTTGTGCAACACAGACAGAACTGTGCATGGTCCAGGAGGAATTTTTTGTTTGAAAAGCTTGATGCCTTGCAGGAACATAGGCCTAATATCCCTGAAGTGGTGATAGAGGTGTATGAGATGATTGGATTGGTTAGTGTTGTTTCAAAGTTCTTCAAAGGAAAATCAAATCAAGTAAAGGCCAAGCTTGCCATGTTTGACAAGAATTATAGTAAATATATGCCTTCTATTTATAATGATGATGGAGGTGTGGTAAGTATTTATGAGTGGAAATTATCAATGGTTCAAATGGTGATTAGGTAGGAGGCTTTCCTTGATGGTGATGGTTTTGTAGAATTGGATGGGTGCAATAGTATAATTGACAACTAGTTCAAAGTTGAAAATGATTGCACAAAGGTTGTTATAGAGGTTAACGGCATAACTGATTCCAAGTGGGAAGAGAAATTGAAGACATTACAGGAACTGTAGAGTTATAATTGGCCATCTAATGATTATGTGGCATCTTGGGACAAAAGTACAAAGAAAAATAAGAAGTCAGTTGTCTTAGAGATAGAAGCAGAAGAAGAAGAGTAAAGTACACATGGCACCTGATCCAGAATTCTCGGGAGATCATGTATCAAACAAAGGATGGTGTAGGTTAGCCTGTAATGGCAGTCATCATTCATGTGATAAATCAAGTAACTACTCTAAAATATCCTTAGACAAAGGTGCCACCTGTGAAGATTCCAGTTGTTGGGAACTACTTTCTATTTTCTTCAGTCTTTGTCATGATTATTTATACATTTTTGTCTATAGTGCAAGTCTCTTTCCTAGCCATCCGAAGCTTGTTGCATCCTCTTGAGGATTCCAAGATGGCTAGTAGTATATATAGCATTTTTTTTCTTTTGCAAAGGGTGGTTATTTATACTATGTAAAGAAAGTTTTGAATATAGGACCGGATTTTCTAAGAAATCTCTATCAAATTGTACTGATGTAGTTGATTTATTAATACAAAATACAGGAACTTCATTACTATTTTCTAATTTTCTTTGTGTATGGATGCTTTGGTTCTTTTATGTGTTAAATTGTAGGGCTTTTTAATGCATTTTTTATAAGGTAAACATAGGGGTTAAGCTTAAGTTCTTTCAAGGAAAGAATAATTCTTAAGGGAGGCTTCTAGGAATCAATTATCTATATATGAATTTGATGAAAGGGATAGTGATCAAAAGAAGGAATGCTAGGCATTTCATTCAAGTTCTTAGTATATTTGTCTTAGTAGGATTCAGTTGATGTAGGGTTAGACTCTGATGCCCAATGAATAAGGCATTGGTTATTGCTTGATTTGCTTGTATCTACCACCAAAAACTTAAATAATATGTTCATTTACATTTACTGTACTTTCTAAATTGTATCATCTATGTCAAGCACATAGATGTCTATTGTTATGCTTTGTAGAATCTTTTGAGAAAGGTAAACCTACCTAAGTTTTATACTCGAAGTGAAGAAGGTTTTAAAACCTTAATACCTTAGCATTTGAATTGTGCTAGATGCATCAATTAAGTATACATGAGTTGTGATTTCAGGAGTTTCTTGAATCTTCTATTCATCTATAATTTTAAGTGCTAACAAAACTGGTGACTCTACCGGGGAACTAACGAGAATACACAGCAGATTTGTGTTGTTCATGCAATACCATCTATTGTGTTTGTTGTAGACCAGTAACATTATAATTTTATTCCCATTTTTTTGTGGGTGGCAACTCTAAAAATCTATGATTACTAGTTGCTAGTATTTGTAAAAAAAAAAATTGGTTATATCTTGTTGTGACACGCCATGAGTCGGCTGAGATTTACTAGGTCTTATTTCAAGGATCATCCAGAGAGTAATATGGGTGATGAGCTCCGCACACCTAGTAGGAAACAATGGTCTAGGAGAGGTCACATTACTACTAACTCTGTTGGACCCTCAAGATAAAGAATCCCTTCCCCATGAAGCTTCTTCTTCTTCTGATGACCCAGAACTTGTTAACAAAATCATGCCCAGTGTTGATTTCCCTTCTCAGGAAGAGGAGATCATAGAAGTAGGTTTTTTCCCTACAAGAGAAACTCTATATCAACCAGAGGAAACTTCTGCTACAAAAAATTCCTCATATGATTGAAAAAAATTAAGAGAAGTAATTTCTTTGAGGAAAAAGGAATGTGAACAACTATTAGAAATTGCTAATAGGAGGAAGGCTAGGGAACAAAAAATTTATGAATTTCTTATGGAAAGGAAAGATCTTATAAGAAAAACCAAGAAAAATGAGATCCAGGCTAGGGATCTAAGTCAAGATGTCTAAGGTCTAGATAAAGAGTTGTTTGGTGACATCGGGGCCTTAAGAAATTAGGCTGAAGGTGGTAAACCTAACCAAGATGAATTTGAGGGAATGGATCATGTTCTCAGGTAATTACACCCATCTGAAATCAAATGAAATGAGGATATTAGAAATGCCACAAAGGAAATCCCTGATAAAGGAAAACAAAAAGTGGTTGGTGTAAGTATCAATGAACCTAAGAAGAATGTTGTTAATGCTAACATTTTTTCCCAAGAAAGCCTAGATTTGGAAAAGGCTAGAAAGGCTAAAGAATATCTATCTCTCCATCTTGAGAAGTTAGAATTGGAGGCTATTGTAGATGAAATGAAAAGAAATATTTCTTTCTTGCATGCCAATATAAATACATCTACTAGTAGCTCAGTCCATGTTACTTTAGGAATGATCCCATCAAACCAGCCTTGCAGTTCACTTCCCAATCCCCAAGCCTCATATCCCAGACAAAGTGCACTTGGACTAAATCGAAATACCAATCCAATTCCCCCTATGACTAGTGGTTCAATGAGAAATGTGTCTTGTCAAAATGTTGCAATAGTTCCCCAACCCCAGCCTAATTTCCAAAGGAGACTAGTACACTTGGATAGGTATAGGCCTTTATTTTTTGATGGTATCCCTGGTTAGCCTAATGTCATTCCAAATGAGATCAGAGAGAAAATCCCATTATTTACTAGAAACAATGTGATTACATGTGAAGGGCATCTAAAATTTTTTACAAATAAGATTAATGATTATGAGATTGAGCATGAAGATGTTGTAATGAAGCTCTTTGTTTAGTCATTAGTTGAAGATTCCAGGGATTGGTATAGATGTCTACCAGAGAATAGTATTGCATCATGGGATGAGTTTGTTACGTGTTTTAAGGAACAATATGTAGAACATGTTAATTCAAGCTACATGCTTAATGAGTTTAACAATATCAAAGACCACTACAATGAGAGCATGTCAAAGTTTAATGGTAGATTCCAAAAGGCCATGAACAAACTATTCCAAGTATTGAGGTTCAATGATGTAGTTTGTCTGACCACATACTTTAATTCTATGGATGTTAAGATGTCATATCTTTTGAGAGATAAGAATCCTCATACCCTAAGGGATGCCTTTAAATTGGCTATAAATATTGAGAGTAATCGAAAGGCATCTAGTCAAATGTACAAGAGGGATGAGGGAAGGTTGTGGAAAGAAACAAGGCCACAACCTGCAAGGCCAACCAAGGATGATGATAGAATGGATAAATGGGCTAATGTTGCCAAATATTTCCCAAAAAAATTTGAAAAGAGTGGGAGAAATTTTCAGGACAATAGACCACCTTATTAGAGACAAGAAAGACTTCCTAATTTATGGGATATGCCTTATAAGACAAACTGGAAGGATGGGAAGCCTGTCATTGATAATAATGAGCCTCAAAAGGGGAGAGATACACCAGACCCTTTAAAGAAAAATACAACACATAATATGGAGAGTACTCCTTGGTGTGTGGCTTGTAACATGCCTCAATCACCTTTCCAATGTGTTGTGGCTTAGGCTTTGTGGGAAGAAGCTGATAACTCATATGCAAGAGATTATGAAGAATCTAAAAAGCTTGTTGTTAACATGTTTACCACCGAGATGATGGAGGAGCTTGTGTCCTTAGACGATGAAGGTTTTTATGCTAATATTGATTATAAGAGAAGGATCCACCCTGACTATGAACAAAAAATATTCTCCTACTCTGATCAAGAGGAACCTAATTTTGATATGTGTAAAAATAATATGGTTGAATCATGATCAGATGAGAAATAATGGAGGAAGCCCAGTAAAGAGGGAATTAGAACTTTGATTATGGTGGCCATAACACAAGCTAAGTCCTCATACAATTTGAGGAATATAAGGGTAGATGCTGATTAAGGATTACTAAGGTCAATATTTGTTAAGCATAACCTTTAGAACAAAGATTCCCCAAAGCCAAGTGTTATCAATAATAAGAAGGAAGGGCCTATTGTTGAAAGAAAAAGGAATGAAGAAGTTGTTGTTGACAAGGCCAAGAGGAAGACTGGAAAGACAAAAGATTCTCCTAGCCCTTTTACTGATCCTCCCACTTTTGACATGAGGCATGCCTTATCTCAAATTAAGGTCTCTATTCCTTTGTTAGAGATGTTGAAAATCAAAGAGCATAAGACAGCAGCCCTGGCCCTCATAAGTGAACAAGGAGTGGGTCCTATTATGCAAGAAAAGGGGAATGCAGTGGAAGGGCTTGATTCAATTAAGGACATTTTTTATGTGTGTGTTGGAAATATTGTAACACAAGAGCCTTCTTCTATTGATCCCTTTTATGTGACATTAATTGTGAATAATTTCTTGCTAAAAAATTGTATGATTGATTCTGGTGTTGTTGCCACTGTAATGCCATATCATGTAATGAAGGAGCTAGGATTGCAAGTAGACACATCTAATGGTAGGAGTTATGTCATGGATAACAGGGTAGTGCCTATTGTGGGAACCCTGGTTAGGATTGAAGTGAAGATTGTTGCATTCCCAAAGGCCACATATAAGATGGATGTGTTTGTTGTGGATACTAAACCCCATTATGGCATGCTTCTATCAAGAAAGTGGGCTATAGTAGTAGGAGGAAAATTGCAATTGGATCTATCATATGCCACTATTCTAGTCAATGGGATAGAAGTAAAGTTGTATAGGGAGCCCCGTTCTTCAGTCATGGTTGAAAAGGGTGCACCGAAGGATTTAAACTATTTTATGGATATTGACATGGACAACTTCATGGTTGAAGAGATAATGCCTCAAATGAAAAACATAGACCCAATAGTGGATGAGATAATACTGCAACAAGATGGGCTTTGGAAAATGTTTTTTGATGGTGGATGCTCTAAGGAAGGTTCAGGAGCTGGTGTTGTGTTTATTTCCCTTCAGGTACTACTTTCAAATACTCATTTCTATTAACTTTTGAATGTACTAATAATACTGCTGAGTATGAGGCTCTAATATTGGGGTTAGATGTTGCTATAAAACATGTGTGTGTGTGTGTGTGTGTGAAAATTGTACTTGATCTCTAGACACAACACTTCAGTAAAATATTAGAGGTTAGCAAAAACAAAATCATGTAATGAATTGAAAGCTAAACTAACCAGGTGATTTACTACCTTCTAATAGGTGTGAGATTGATGTTCTTAGATTGTTCTCAAGATCAGTGACCTAGATGACACCTAAATGAAGGATTTGAATGCAATCGATCTAGATATGAAATTGAATGCAAATTGAGCTATTTGTTTAGATTTTATGCAATATGAATGATAAAAACTTGATATGAATCTATGATATGTAAAAACTGATATGTTATGATATGCTAAATGATCTAACAATAATATGCAATATGAAGCTAAAATGAATGTAAAAAACCAAATTGATCTCACAATAGCCTTGATTCGCAATAAGCTTTGATTCTCCAGATAGCAATTCTTCAGCGTGATTATGCAAAATTATGAGATTATGCAATTCTTGTGGATTTGAGAGATGAATTATGAAGAGCTTAGCCTTGTTTTTATAGAAATCTAGGGCTTTGGAGGTGCATGGAAGAAAGCCATAAATCACTCAGATTAACTCAGCTTGATTTTTGAGTTATCTGATAATAAAGATAATTTAATTCACAAAAATATGCAAATCATGCAAAATTAACTTTTTAACTCAAATTAGAAGTTTAGATCAACTTTAAAACTCAAAAATGATGTTGAGTTCCAAAAAGTCAATAACTTGCATTGATTTTATGATTTGGAGTTTAACTGCTCTTTGATTATGCACATGGATAATTATGAATCAATAAATAAATAAAGTGATTTATTCTCAACTTAACTGATTTTGAAAAATAAAACAATTGATTTATGGGTGTGTGTGAAAATTGTACCTGATCTGTAGACACAACACTCAGTAAAACATTAGAGGTTATTGATAATCAAAATTGTGCAAAATTGAAATCTAATCTAACCAAGTGATTTACTGCCTTCTAATAGGTGCGAGATTGATGTTCTTAGATTGTAATCGAGATCAGTGACCTAGACGACACCTAAATGAAGGATTCGAATGCAAAAGATGGATATGAAATTGAATGCAATTAATCTATATTTTTGATATTTTTTATGCAATAAGAATGATAAACTGATATGCTATGAATGCTATTGAAAATTGATATGAAATGAATGCTAAATGATCTAACAATGAAGATTCTAACAATGATATGAAAACTATGAAATTCTATGCTAAGATATAAAAACTATGCAATTGAAATTGATCTCACAAAGCTTTGAATTCGCAAGTTGATTCTTTCAAGCTCCAATTGTGCAAATTCTCCAAATCTGATATGCTATGATTCCTGTAGAGTAAGTTTGCAATTTGCGAGATGATTGAGAGATGATTGAGAGATTTTAGAGATGAATTTTGAAGAGCTGAAGCTTTAATTTATAGAAATCCAAGGCTTTGGAGGTGCATGAAAAAAAGTCATAAATCACTCAAATAACTCAGGTTGATTTTTGAGTTATTTTTAAATAAAAGATAATTAACTCACAAAAACATGCAAAAGCTAAGCTTTAACTCAAAATAGAGTTTAGCTTTAATTGATAATTGATAGTTGTCCACTTTTATGATTGTGCATATTTTATTTATGAATTAATTTAATAATAAAGTGATTTATTTCCAACTTAACTGATTTTAAAAATAAAATAATTGATTTATGGGTTAATCAATTATTTAATCAAACTTTTATTAAAAACTATATTATTAAATAATGACAACTTGCTTTAATTAATTAAATAAGAATTTAATCAATTATTCATAGGATATTTGGATTTATTGTCAAAATTAAATAATACAATTAATAATAGATAGAATTAAATTTAATTACACAATTAAGTGGCAAATATTAAATCTAATTAATTAAATATGAAAATATTCAATTAATCAAACTTTAGGATAAATGTGATTTATTGCCAAATAATTATAAAATTAAAGATAATTAAGATAATTAGGAATATTGCTAGGAATATTCTCCAATGCAGAATTTAAGATAATCAATTATGATTCAATGATGTTTAGATGTGCCTTAGGTTAGGACTTCGATGTCGATTTTGTTCGATTTGTTGATGTAGGAGGTTAATGAACATATAGCCCATTTTTGGGGTATTACATTTTGCCCCTCTTTGAATTACTGTGCGAAGCGCAGTGGTTCAAAGATAGTCTGTGTTTGATAGAGATATGAAACTAATGCAAAAGATAAACCGATCTCAAGATAGAAACCAATTGAAAGATATTGAGATAGGAGGTCATGAATGACCAGAGATAATGTTCACTATAACAGCAATGAACCGATGATTGCGCAAAAGTGTCCAAAATGCCTGATTCCAAACCTTAGGATTGCAAAGAAGTGAGTGACCCGTTCTAGACTCGATTGTCTTAGCAGAACTAGCAAGTATCACATCCGAACCCTTCAGTTGCCAAAGAACCAAAGAAAGAACACTATGATCTGATGGTTGCAAAAACTGATACAGATTACAAGATTAAGAGAATACCAGATTGATATGGATCGATGAATCTGATATGCCCCAAGTGATGATAGATTTGCCCCAAGCGATGAGGACTTTTGATGAATCAGCAACTAGATGTGATTGTTGTCTTGATCACTGATAAAAGATATTGATAGACTTGATCGATAGAATTTTGATTTACAGACTTTGAATGATGTGCAATACCATGCCCCCTTCGGGATTAAAATTGAAATCTGACAAGAAAAGTCAGTGTTGATAGTTTACAAGCATGTTAATTGATTTGAGAAGTGGTTAAACAGGTTCAAGAATGCATTCTGCATTGGTAGAAGGTCCCAAAAGACCAAGTTTGACTAGGTTTCACCATGAGTTGACCATGGTTGACCAAGTTGAAATTTTGATAGTTTGATGTAAGATAATCAGTTAAGTTGAAAAATGGATTTCTACTATGATTGAAGGTTGATTATGCAAGTAGTTGACAATATGAATGATCTCAGATTTTGATTTTGATCCCGAAAAAGGATTCTACTTGCTATTTCGTTGGAGGAACCTTCATGTGAGATTCAGCTCTTGTTAGATTTGAAGATGTGATTTGAAGAATCATTTAAGCATTGAAGTTTGTTTAATCATTGTGAGATCATGCAAAGATGAAAAATGCAAAGAGACATGCAAAATGAAATGCAATCTAAGACCTAGGACCTACTCACTGATCATATGTCGATTTGTTATCATCATTGAACTTTTAGGTAACCGGATAAATCAATACAATGCCTACTAGCTAAAAAAAAACTAGACATATGAATATTGATTTGTATGCGCAAGAATCAATACAACCCCCACTGGTCAAACAAACATGGACATATGAATATTGATTTTATTTTTGGAATGTCAGATTAGATATAAGTACCAAAGCATAAACGCCAGGATGACCTGAATATCATGTCCATTTTGATATAGCAATTTGTATAAGCATCAAAACATAAACATCGTGATGACCTAAATATGCCTTGCATTGCAAACACATCAAAGAGTCAAGAGATCATTCTAAATCCAATGTGAATTACCCGTAGTGACCCTTTATCATTCACCTCCTTAGGAAAGATCGCATTTCACAGTAGGAGAAACAATTCACTCAAAAAGATAATAGTTAGATCAAACTTCCTTGAATTTTCTAGGTATCAATGGTCGAGGTACGCATGGCCATCCAATTCAAGATAGAGGCTCTTATAGTCGGACACCATTTCAATCCAAAATTTTCAAAGTTGTTAGATTTTCACATACAAGCAGAAGACAAAGAAAAGATTATGCCCCCAGTCATCACTCTCTAAATCTTATAAAGGACATCATCGAAGAGCTCGAAGGGACACAATATGCAAAAATCTCAATGCGAATCAGTAAGCATACAAGGAGATAAAAGCATGTAAAAAGCATAGATTGTTTTCAGTTGAGTTTTGATGTTTGATTGCATTGTTGTAGATGCAAAATCCTTTCTGGAGACAAGACAAACTTGACTGACTCAAATGAAGCTTCAAAGGACTCTGACTAGATATGATATGTCTAAGATACACTGGAGGCCATAGGATATGACATTGATTGCCCCCAAATTTGAACATTGATAGGATACAGACGCGCAAGCTAATTGGTGTACAGACCAACTTATTGAAACTAGGATTGGTGACAAACTAAAGCAAGACTGAAAGCTGGGAAAGACCAAGATTGTGCTGATAGATGGAGCATTTTGGAACAAGTGGCACCCGTTTGCTGGGTTTTCACCATCTTGGCAGAGATTCTATTTTTGCTACCAAGGCGCCTGTTTCCAAGTTTTCACCAAGGCACTTTTTCTTTTTCTTTAATTTTTTGTATTTTTCATTTTTTTAATTTTTTTTAATTTTTGGATATTTTTTTATTTTTTTTTGTGAATCATCAAGGCGCCTATTGCTAGGTTTTCACCAAGATGTTCATTTTGTCAGGACTTTTTCCAATTTTTAAGATTTTTTTCAGGACATTTACCAAGCAATGAATGTCTTAGGCGTAGAATTTCTTCAGATGGAGAATGTTGATTGGTTCTCAAAGCTATTCTTCTTCAGTCATTGAGAGTTGATAGGCACCAGAGCCAAAAGTAGCAGTGATTACAAAGGGACCTAGCCAGTTGGGTTCAAACTTCCCCTTGCGTTCTCGATGGGATTGATTTTTAGGATTTTCTCTCAAGACTAGATCACCAACTTGAAATTCTCTGTGTCTGACTTTCTTATTGTAGCCTCTAGACATTCTTTTCTAATACACCCTGAGATGATCATATGCTACTTGCCTGCGCTCATCTAGTAATTCAAGTTCTTGTAACCTAGACACTCTGTAGTCTTCATCAGTGACAAGTCCATGCATTCTGATTCAGAGTGATGAGATTTCAACCTCAATAGGTAGTACTACTTCAGACCCATAAACTAAAGCAAAAGGTGTAGCCCCTGTAGGCGTTCTGATACTAGTTCTGACACTTGTTCTGATACTGATTCTGATACTATTTTTGATACTAGTTCTGATACTTGTTCTGATACTAGTTCTAATACTTGTTCTGATACTGGTTCTGATACTAGTTCTGATACTTGTTTTGATACTAATTCTGATACTTGTGCTGATATTCGTTCTGATACTTATTCTAATAATGGTACTAATATTGATTCTGATAATTGTTCTCATACTGGTTCTAATATTGGGTATACTTGATAGCATATTTTTCTATTGCAAACTCCCAAGAAAGATCATATCATGCAGTCCCAATGTCTAGCAAGGTGGAGAACAAGAGGGATTGGCAAGCTAGTGGAAGAGATGGAAGACAAGAGAATGAAGGAGAATGAATGGAAGAAATCCTCAAGGGAAAACTCCTCAAGAATACTCAGGCTAGGGAAAAATTGTTATGTAAAGCGCATTTGGACAAGCAATAAAAGGCCATCATAGGATAAGTCACAAACGCGTAATGCCAAAGAAGGATAGGATGTAGTCCAAAGGAGTAGACATGTCAAGAGGCTTCATAGCACTGTGTTTTACTCTTTCTTTTTTTTTTTTAGATCAAGACCAAAGGAGAAAAGGATAGCGATATGTGACAATGAATGGAGGAAGATGGATATAAAGGCTAAACATGGAAGGAATGAAAGCAAGATCATCATAAGATAGCTCAAAAAATAGTCAAATATTTGTGTATAGATCAACATTGTCAAGATCAAAGAGAGAAGATGGAATGGATGAAATATGTAGAAGAACTACGCATGATGCCTGATTGCCAGGTTTTCATCATGGTACTTATCCAAGGTGTCACAAGGAAGTGGTTTTCACCATAGGACAAATTTATTTCTCTTTACTTTTGCTACCAAGGTGCCTGTTTCCAGGTTTTCACCAAGGCACATTTTCAATTTTATTTTATTTTCATTTTTTATTTTTTTTGGAAGAAGGCAAGCTTTTTAGATAATGCTCCTTGAAAGGATAAACCATGATATGCCAAGGATTCAAAATGATATGCTCAAAGATGTTGATAGGGAAAGGAACATGGAAGAGAAAAATGGAGGATAGGGTTTTATGTAAAGCGAGTGAGGTTGGAAGATAGGAGGAATAGGCAAATGAGGAAAAAGGATAAAAGGTAGAAGGTTAATGAATGGAAAGATTGTGAAAGGGTAGATGGAAAGGAAGGCAAGATCAATGTAAACACACACCTTGAAGGGTGGCGAGAGGGTGGAGGAATCATGAATGAAGGAATATGGTGAATGGATAGCAGAGGTTGTGGTTTAGGCACATGAAATGGAAGAATATTTTTGGAGGGAGATGTAGTGGAAGCCTTTGGAAGCTTGAATGTCAATTTCACTTTTTGTTCAACACCAGACTCTTTCAAGAGAGACTTTGGAATCCATATAGTCGTAGGATTTTTATTTCCTTTTGATGATTTAGAGATAATATCTTCAATGATGGATTTTGGAACCCATACTTGTCTTGTAGTTTTTTTTTTAGATATCTCTTTTGACTTTATGCCTCCATGTCATTTAGAGGAGACATGGTGATCTTCTCTTTTTGATGGATTCTTGTATTGCTTCTTTTTCTTGTATTGAATATTCAAGTTACTTCCAAAAGACTTGGGATTTGTGGAAGAGGGAGGATACGACTAGTTTAGATGGGTGGGTGGATGAAAAGGATTCAAGGGTATGCATCTATGTTGATCTTGAGGAAAGATGGGAGATGGAGGTATGTAAGGACCCAAGATGGATGGAAAATTAGGAGAGTTAGGAGCGGAAAGTGAAGGGACATAAGGACCCAAGATGGAAGGAAGGTGTGAAGATCTTTGTAGTGGTGGAAGAGGTCCAAGGATGGAAGTGGAAGATACAAAAGGATAATCAATAAGTTCATCAGCATCTATATGACAACCAAGGATATCAGCATCTTTAGAGTGAGCATTAGAATTTTCAATAGAATCGTGGACATCTTGAATATGAGCACCTTCTTTGATAGGATTGTTCAAAGCTTGCAAAGACATAGGAAGAGTAGAAAGTGGAAGTGAACATGGAGTGGTAGAACAAGAAGATGAAAGACTTTGATCTTGACAAAGATCTTCGGATAGCATAAGCGCATAATTTTTCTCTTATTTTTCAATAGGCTTAACATTGGAAGTAACAACACTATTTTTACCAACCTTAATGGAAATATCATCTTTGGAAAGTGCAAGTGTAGTAAGGTCATTTTGATTGTCAATAAGCTCAACAGTGTGAGTAGTAGCTTGATCTTGCTTAGGACAAGACTTAAGACATGGTGGAATGTATGAAGAAGGGTGTATAGGATCAAAAGAACCATGAAGCAGATAAGAGACATCGAGAAAAGGAGTGGATGACATGGAGGGTTCTTGATCTTGATCTTTCTTTATGTTCTTTTCTTTATCATTTTTAGAGTTCTCTTGACATGGAGACACTTCTAAGGACAAGGAAGCATGTTGGGATTGTATGGATGACTTTGGAAGAGATGGTGGAGGACTAGCTGAAGTAGAGATTATAGCATATGAAGGCTTAGGCTCTTTAGGTTTATCATTATTGAAAGTCTTTGCAACCAAGTGAAGGTTAGCTTGAGTTTCTTTAAGAGGTAGCCCTAGAGGATAACTATAGGGAACTACATGAAAAATATCAGAGCTTGTGTCGGATGAAGGTTCTGTGAAAGATTTGAAAGACTCAGAAGCTTTAGGAAATGTATGGGTATTGGAGGAAGTAGGGGATGGAAGGGAACCATCACAAGACAAAGGTCCAACATTAACATGATCTTGCTTGAGAGTGTAATCTTTATTTTCAGCCTAAGAGTTCTTAGAGGAAAGATCCTTATAGTATTGACATTTCAAGCTAGCATGATGTATTTTATAGTCCTCAGCAGTAGTAGATGGATCATCATCAAGGTATTGTCCACAAAAGCCATCAAAGTCTCTTTCAAAATCAAAATCATATGGATCACCATCATGATCTATCCAATGTGATGGCCCATTTGTAGTAAGCAGGAATGAACGATGAGGAGGACTCTTAGGAACAGAGGTGTCATAGGTATCATTACATTGTCTATCATCATAGTCATCATAGTCTCCAAAGCTAGATGTGTCACTCTCCGTGGAAGAGGTATCATATTGCTTAAATTTTTTTCGGGGGCATGGTGACATGTACAAGTCTTTATCAAATGGAAAAGAGTATAGAGGTTCCTTTTCTTTCTCAAGTTTGTCAAGCTGGACTTGCATAGCTTGCAGCTGCTTCATCATAGCGGCGATCAGAATTTCTTCCTCATGTGTACTGATTCTTTGAGACATGTGTACTGATTTTCAATAGCTACTGATTTGTTCTTGACACAATAATATTTTTGACAGATTCTGGAACTAGGCTGGAAACATTGGATATCTTGCAATTTGACAATTTTTGACAACTCTCAAATTTTTCCAAACGACACTCTGCAGACTTGTACAACACTGGGTAGTCTATGAAATGACAGTTGCTAAACTCGTACGACAGTTGGGTAGAAATGAAATGACAGTTGTAAAACTCGTATGACAGTTGGGTAGCAATGAAATGATAGTTGTAAATATCATATGATAGTTGCTAACAGGATTTTAACTTTCTTGAATTTGCTGGTTTGAAAACTCGTACGACACTGGGTTCTCAATTGTACAACAGATGGGCAATACTGAAATGACACTTGACAAAACTCATACGAATTTTGACTTTTTGAAATGACTTTTGACTCCAGAAAGAATTTACGTCAATTTTTGCAAAATTTAAGGTCTTCAGTTCTGGATTGTTTGCAAATTGTACTATCCAGATTTTGAAGGTTATACTAGATTTGATCATTTTTAATAGCCAAGTAGATAAACAAGCACACAAAATAGCAAGCAAATGATTCCAAGCATGTCTGAAAACAATGAACAAGGGCAAAAGCAACCTTGTGCATGAACAATCAAGTGACCAAATTGTGCTAATCCCTAAGAGTACTAATTGTGTATGTTCTAAAAAGTTTTGCAATAACACACATATACCTGAAAGTGAAAAATTGGCCTCTCTAGGGTTTTTAATAATAGTTTGACTCTGCAACTTTTATGATTCAAAGGGGTGAACTCTAATCCCGGTGCACCAGGGTTTTGACACAGTCCGAGAACTTAATCTTCAAGAGCTGCTAGGGAGATCTGACAACCCAACAATGAACCATACCCATGGAGATTTCTTCCACAAGGACATTTATATAGCGGTTGTCACTACCATTGCGAAAATGGCTATTACCGCTTGAGGTTCCATCAATGTAGTTTTCCCTATGAAGGGATTGTCCGCTATGGTTAACCCTCTCTAAAGGTGACTCACAGATTTATACCACAAGGGGACTTGGCTCCAAATTCAAAGTTTTGACACCTCTTCACTTTTAACCCAAACAAAGCAAGCAGATTAATTCGACACGCTAAGACAAAGTTTTGTTCCACCAAGGTCTGTGATATCAACTCCATGTGATCTATCAACCTCTCTGGGGAGAGAATGTATCAATCAATAAGAGAAGATGCACTAACCAATTTTGATTCACCAAAGCTCATGATATCAACCCTACGTGATCTATCAACCTCTCCGAAGAGAGAATGTGTCGATCAATAAGAGAAGATGCACTAACCAAGTTGAATGTGAAATGCACTAAGTATCCTCCCTACCTACAAGGATTCTGTCATCAAGAAAGATTTCGTTGGGAATCCAATCTTTCAAGAATCATGAATAGTGTTCATAGGGCCTAATTACTATGTGAGCACAGATATATTCCTGAAAGCAAATCTACCAAAAGCATCCAAAAAGTAGAAAGAGGAACACTTAACGCTTAAAGAAAATATGAGATGAGTCCACAAGCTAGAACACTTAACACCTCACACAAGCTGAAAATGAGTCCACAACTTAGAAAACAAGTGAGTTCTTAAAAGCACAAAAGGGTTGCCAAGTGGAACACACTTAACGCTATTGTCCTGTTGACCCCTCCCCTTTATGGCGCTGAGATTGCAACCACGGGGCATAAATGAGGGGTCGGCAGATTAGTGAGTCCAATAACTCAAGATAGCAATCAAGATCAATCACAAGTATTTTAAGACTACTTAATGAATCCTTACGGGATCACAACCTAGTATCAAATTATGCAAGTGTGTAGAAATAGATCAAAAATATGAAAAGATGCACACAAGCTTGACACATAAGAGGTTTATTTTAAGTCCAAATTGAAATGTTTTCAGAACAAGGAGAATACCTCATGATCCTTGCAACGCACTTAGTAAATTCTACTTGATTTTTAGCAATTTTTGTTGAGCTTTTCCATGCAAGCAAGTGACGAACTCTCCAACAAGCAAACAAGCAAACAAGATATGCAAAATATATTCAACTTATGAAAACTATAGGGTTAGCTCTAAAAATCAATTGTTAGGAGAAATAATAACCATAAATTAATCCAAATGACAACTCATATCATGCATTGAATCATATGAAAAATAAGTGCATACCCATCATAAAATTTTAATTTTTTTGTACTACATTTGACCTAGTCAACAAGATCTAATTTTTTTGATATGATTTTGGCTACAAAAATAGAAATTCAGAATAGAGACCCCTACTAAAAAATAAAGAGCTTTCCAAAAATGCAAAAATTTTAGAAAATTTTCTTCATTTGTGCCCTAGAGACCCATTTTATCAAAATAGATTAGTTTTTGTAAATTGATTATTTGAGCTACTAAATTGTATCCAAATTTAAAATACAAAGAATAGACCCATTATATAATTTGAAGAGATTTCTAAAAATATAAAAATTTTAGAAAAATATGCTGATTTACGTCAGATATTAATTTTTTATGAAAAATAGAAAAAAAATTATTAAAAATTCAAAATAATTCAAAAAATTTTGAATTTTTTTTTTAAGCTTCCCTGATATGTCTCCAACCAGTAAAAAAAATTTCAAACCAAAAATCTAAGCTGTTTGAGAGATAAAATTAAATCTTTGAAACTTTAAGGTTTTAGCTCCAAGAATCAAAATCAGCATGCAAATGTGGGTTGCCCCACGGTGGGTGCTAGAAATGTGTGTGTGAAAATTGTACCTGATCTGTAGACACAACACTCAGTAAAACATTAGAGGTTAGTGATAATCAAAATCATGCAAAATTGAAATCTAATCTAACCAAGTGATTTACTGCCTTCTAATAGGTGCGAGATTGATGTTCTCAGATTGTAATCGAGATCAGTGACCTAGATGACACCTAAAAGAAGGATTTGAATGCAAAAGATGGATATGAAATTGAATGCAATTAATCTATATTTTTGATATTTTCTATGCAATAAGAATGATAAACTGATATGCTATGAATGCTATTGAAAATTGATATGAAATGAATGCTAAATGATCTAACAATGAAGATTCTAACAATGATATGAAAACTATGAAATTCTATGCTAAGATATAAAAACTATGCAATTGAAATTGATCTCACAAAGCTTTGAATTCGCAAGTTGATTCTTTCAAGCTCCAATTGTGCAAATTCTCCAAATCTGATATGCTATGATTCTTGTAGAGTAAGTTTGCAATTTGCGAGATGATTGAGAGATGATTGAAAGATTTTAGAGATGAATTTTGAAGAGCTGAAGCCTTAATTTATAGAAATCCAAAGCTTTGGAGGTGCATGAAAAAAAGCCATAAATCACTCAAATAACTTTGGTTGATTTTTGAGTTATTTTTAAATAAAGGATAATTAACTCACAAAAACATGCAAAAGCTAAGCTTTAACTCAAAATAGAGTTTAGCTTTAATTGATAATTGATAGTTGTCTGCTTTTATGATTGTGCATATTTTATTTATGAATTAATTTAATAATAAAGTGATTTATTTCCAACTTAACTGATTTTAAAAATAAAACAATTGATTTATGGGTTAATCAATTATTTAATCAAACTTTTATTAAAAACTATATTATTAAATAATGACAACTTGCTTTAATTAATTAAATAAGAATTTAATCAATTATTCATAGGATATTTAGATTTATTGTCAAAATTAAATAATACAATTAATAATAGATAGAATTAAATTTAATTACACAATTAAGTGGCAAATATTAAATCTAATTAATTAAATATGAAAATATTCAATTAATCAAACTTTAGGATAAATGTGATTTATTGCCAAATAATTATAAAATTAAAGATAATTAAGATAACTAGGAATATTGCTAGGAATATTCTCCGATGCAGAATTTAAGATAATCAATTATGATTCGATGATGTTTAGATGTACCTTAGGTTAGGACTTCGATGTCGATTTTGTTTGATTTGTCGATGTAGGAGGTTAATGAACATATAGCCCGTTTTTGGGGTATTAGAATGGGTTAATCAATTATTTTTCAAACTTTTATTCAAAATTACAATATTAAAAATTGACAAAATGATTTAATTAATTAAATAAAATATTTAATCAATTATTCATAGGATTTTGGATTTATTGTCAAAATTAAATAATACGATTAGGAATAAATATAATTAAATTCAATTAAATAATTAAGTGGCAGAATTAAATTTAATTAATTAAATATTGAGAATATTCAATTAATTAAACTTTAAGATAAATAGGATTTATCGCCAAATAATCATTAAATCAAAGATAATTATGATGATTAGGAATATTACTAGGAATATTCCTTGATGCAGAAATTAAGATAATCAATTAGGATTCGATGATGTGTCGATGTGCCTTTGGTTAGGACTTTGATGTCGATTTCATTCGATATGTAGATGTAGAAGATTAATGAACTTATAGCCTATTTTTGGGGTATTACATTTTGCCCCTCTTTGAATTACTGTGTGAAGCGCAGTGGTTCAAAGATAGTCTGTGTATGATAAAGATATGAAACTGATTCGGAAGATATGATGATTGAAAGATTTGAAGATATTAGATCCTGAATGACCAAAGATAATGTTCACTATAGCAGTGATGAACTGATGATTGCGAAAGAGTGTCAAAATGCCTGATTTCAAACCTTAGGATTGCAAAGAAGTGAGTGACCGATTCTAGACTCGATTGTCTTAGTAGAACCACAATGTAGGTATCACATCTAACCCCTTCAGTTACCAAAGAACCAAGGAAATAACACTGATGAACCAATGGTTGCAAAAAGCTGATACAGATTACAAGATTAGGAGGATACCAAATTGATATGGATCAATGAATCTGATATGCCCCAAGTGATGATAGATTTGGCCC
This sequence comes from Chamaecyparis obtusa, assembly GCA_027943335.1. Taxonomy (NCBI): domain Eukaryota; kingdom Viridiplantae; phylum Streptophyta; class Pinopsida; order Cupressales; family Cupressaceae; genus Chamaecyparis; species Chamaecyparis obtusa. The sequence goes on from BSBK01001707.1 coordinate 2,188,965, forward strand.
GAGCGATGAGGACTTTTGATGATTCAGCAACTAGACATGGTTGTTGTCTTGATTACTGAGGAAAGATTGATAGAATTCGATTGCAGACTTTGAATGATATGCAATACCATGCCCCCTTAAGGATTAAAATTGAAATCTAACAAGAAAAGTCAGTGTTGATAGTTCAGAAGCATGTTAATTGATTTAAGAAGTAGTTAAACACATTCAAGAATGCATTCTGCATCGTTTGAGGGTCCAAAAGACCAAGTTTGACTAGGTTTGACCATGAGTTGACCATGGCTAACCAGGTTGAAATTTTGATAGTTTGATGTAAGATAATCAGTTAAGTTGAATACTGGATTTCTGTGATGATTGAAGGTTGATTATGCAAGTAGTTAATAATATGAATGATTTTAGATTTTGATTTTGATCCTGAAAAAGGATTCTACTTGCTATTTCATTGGAGGAACCTTCATGTCAGATTCAACTCTTGTTAGATTGGAAGAGGTGATTGAAGAATCTTTTAAGTGTTCAAGCAATTTGTGAGATCATGCAAAGTGCAAAAATGCAAAGAAACATGCAGGATGATAATGCAACCCTAGGACCTAGGACCTACTCACTGATCATGTGTCAATTTTTTATCATCATTGAACTTTTAGGTAATTGGATAAATCAGTACAATGCCCACTAGCTATGAAACCATAGACATATGAATATCAATTTGTATGTGCAAGAATCAATACAACAACCACTGGCTAGGCAACTATGGAAATATAAATATTGATTTTGTTTTCAGAATTTCAGATTAGATATAAGCACCAAGGCACAAACGCTAGGATGACCTGAATATCATGTCCATTTTGATATAGCAATTTATATAAGCATCAAAACATAAATGTCATGATGACCTAAATATGCCTTGTGTTGCAAACACATCAAATAGTCAAGAGATCATTCTAAATCCAATGTGAATTACCTGTAGTGACCCTTTATCATTCACATCCTTAGGCAAGATCATGTTTCATAGTAGGAGAAAGAACTCACTTAAAAAGACAATAGTTAGATCAAACTTCCTTGGATTTTCCTGGTATCGATGGTCGAGGTACTCATGGCCATCCAATTCGAGATAGAGGCTCTTAAAGTCAGACACCATTTCAATATGGAATTTTCAAAGTTGTTAGATTTTCGCATACAAGTAGAAGACAAAGAAAAGATTATGCCCCTAGTCATCACTCTCTAAATCCTATAAAGGACATCATCGAAGAGCTCGAAGGGACACAATATGAAAAAATCTTAATGCGAATCAGTAAGCATACTAGGAGATAAAAGCATGAAAAAGCACAAATTGTTTTCAGTTTGTGTTTGATTGTTGTTGTAGATGCAAAATTCTTTCTGTAGACGAGATAGACTTGACTGACTCAAATTAAGTTTCAAAAGACTCTGATTGGATATGATACATCTAAGATATATTGGAGGCCACGGGATATAACATTGATTGCTCCCAAGTGTTAAGCATTGATAGGATACAGATGCTTGAGCTGAGTGGTGTACAGACCAACTTATTGAAAACTAGAAATGCAAAAACAAACCGGGAGATATGTACAAACTAAAGCAAAACTGAAAGCTGGAAAAGACCAAGATTGCGCTGATAGATGGAGCATTTTGAAACAAGTAGCACCTATTTTCTGAGTTTTCACCATCTTGGTAGAGATTCTATTTTTTCTACCAAGGCACCTGTTTCCAAGTTTTCACCAAGGCACTTTTTCTTTTTCTCATTTTTTTGTATTTTTCATTTTTTCAATTTTTTTGATATTTTTGATATTTTTTACTTTTTTTGTGAATCATCAAGGCACCTATTGCTAGGTTTTCACCAAGATGTTCATTTTTTCAGGACTTTTTTTTATTTTTATAAAAAAAAATTTAGGAAATTTTACCATAGACTGAATGCCTTAGGCATAGAATTTTTTCAGATGGAGAACATTGATTGGTTCTCAGAGTTGTTCTCCTTCAGTCATTAAGAGTTGATAGGCACCAGAGCCAAAAGTAGTAGTGATTACAAATGGACCCAGCTAATTGGGTTCAAACTTCCCCTTGCATTCTCGATGGGATTGATTTTTAGGATTTTCTCTCAAGACTAGATCACCAACATGAAATTCTCTATATCTAACTTTCTTGTTGTAACCTCTGATATACTCTAAGATGATCATATGCTACTTGTCTGTGCTCATCTAGTAGTTCAAGTTCTTGCAACCTAGACACTCTGTAGTCATCATCAGTTACTAGACCATGCATTCTGATTCTGAGTGATGGGATTTCAACCTCAACAGGCAGTACCACTTCAAACCCATAAACTAAAGTGAAAGGTGTAGCCCCAGTAAGTGTTCTAATACTTGTTCTGATACTGGTTCTAATACTTGTTTTGATACTTGTTCTTCTTGATAGCATCTTTTTCCATTGCAAACTCCCAAGCAAGATCATATCGTGTAGTCCCAATGTCTAGCAAGGTGGAGAACAAGAGGGATTAGAAAGCTAGTGGAAGAGATGGAAGACAAGAGAATGAAGGGAAGAAATCCTCAAGAGAAAACTCCTCAAGAATACCCAAGCTAGGGAAAAATTTTCATGTAAACCGCATTTGGACAAGTAATAAAAGGCCAGCATAGGATAAGTCACAAAAATGTAATGCCAAAGAAGAAAAGGATGCAGTACAAAAGAGTAGACATGTCAATAGGCTTCATAGCATTGTGTTTTACTCTACTCTTTCTTTCTTTTTTTCTTAGATCAAGACCAAAGGGGAAAAGGATAGTGAAAGGTGAAAATGAATGGAGGAAGATGGATATGAAGGCTAAACATGGAAGGGAATGAAAATAAGATCATCGTAAGATAGCTCACAAAATAGCCAAATATTCGTGTATAGATCAACATTGTCAAGATCAAAGAGAAAAGATAAAATAGATGAAATATGTAGAAGAACTACACATGATGCCTGATTGCCAAGTTTTCATCACAGTACTTATCCAAGGTGCCACAAGGGAGTGGTTTTCACCATAGGATGAATTTATTTCTCTTTACTTTTTCTACCAAGGCACCTGTTTCCAAGTTTTCACCAAGGCACATTTTCAATTTTTTTTAAATTTTTTTATTTTTTGGAAGAAGGCAAGCTTTTTAGATAATGCTCCTTGAAAGGATCAACCATGATATGCCAAGGATTTAAAATGATATTCTCAAAGATGCTAATAGGGAAAGGAATATGGAAGAGAAAAATGGAGGATAGGGTTTTATGTAAAGCGAGTGAGGTTGGAAGATAGGACGAATAGGAAAATGAGAAAAAATTATAGAAGGTAGAAGGATAATGAATGGAAGGATTGTGAAAGGGTAGATGGAAAGGAAGGCAAGATCAACATCAACACACACCTTGAAGGGTGGGGAGAGGATGGAGGAAATGTGAATGAAGGAATACGTGAAGGAATATGGCAAATGGATAGCAGAGGTTGTGGTTTAGGCGCATGGAATGGAAGGATGTTTCTAGAGGAAGATGAAGTGGAAGTCTTTGGAAGCTTGAATGTCAACTTCACATGTTGTTTAACACCAGACTCTTTCAAGAGATACTTTGGAATCCATATAGCCATAGGCTTTTTATTTCCTTTCGATGATCTAGAGAGAATATCTTTAATGATGGATTTTGGAACCCATACTTGTCTTGTAGTTCTTTTCTTAGATATCTCTTTTCACTTTATATTTCCATGTCTATTAGAGGAGACATGGTGATCTTCTCTTTTTGATGGATTGTTGTATTACTTCTTTTTCTTGTATTAAACATTCAAGTTACTTCCAAAAGACTTGGGACTTGTGGAAGAAGAAGGAGGATATGACTGGTTTAAATGGGTGGGTGGATAAAAAGGATTAAAGGGTATGCATCTATGTTGATCTTGAGGAAAGATGGGAGATGGAGGCATGTAAGGACTCAAGATGGATGATGAATTAGGAGAGTTAGGAGGGGAAAGTGAAGGGACATAAGGACCCAAGATGGAAGGTAGACGTGAAGCCCTTAGTAGTGGTGGAGGAGGTCCAAGGATGGATGCGGAAGATGCAAAAGGATAATCAAAAAGTTCATCAACATCTATATGGCAACCAAGGATATCAACATCTTTAGAGTCAGCATTAGGATTTTCAATAGAATCATGGATATCTTGAATATGAGCACCTTCTTTGATAGAATTGTTCAAAGCTTGCAAAGACTTAGGAAGAGTAGAAAGTGGAAGCGAACATAGAGTGGTAGAATAAGAAGATGGAAGACTTTGATCTTGACAAGGATCTTTGGATAGCATAAGTGCATAATTTTTTTCTTGATTTTCAATAGACTTAACATCGAAAGTAACAACACCATTTTTACCAACCTTAATGGAAGCATTATCTTTGGGAAGCACAAGTGTAGTAAGGTCATTTTGATTGTTAGTAAGCTCAATGGTGTAAGTGGTAGCTTGATCTTGCTTAGGAGAAGACTTAAGACATGATGGAATGCATGAAAAAAGGTGTGCAGGATCAAAAGAACCATGGAACGAATAAGAGACATCATGAAAAGGATTGGATGACATGGAGGTTTCTTGATCTTGATCTTTCTTTATGTTATTTTCTTTATCATTTCTGGAGTCCTCTTGACATGGAGCCACTTCTAAGGACAAGGAAGCATGTTGGGATTGTATGGAAGACTTTGGAAGAGATGGTGAAGGACTAGCTAAAGTAGGCATTATAGCATATGAAGGCTTAGGATTTTTAGGTTTATCATTATTGAAAGTATTTGTAGCCAAGTGAAGGTTAGCTTGAGTTTCTTTAAGAGGTAGCCCTGGAGGATAACTATAGGGAACCACATGAAAAGTATCAGGGCTTCTGTCAGATGAAGGTTCTGTAAAAGATTTGAAAGACTCAGAAGCTTTAGGAAATGTACGGGTATTGGAGGAAGTAGGGGATGGAAGGGAACCATCACAAGACAAAGGTCCAACATTAACATGATCTTGCTTGAGAGTGTAATCTTTATTTTCAGCTTGAGAGTTCTTAGAGGAGAGATCCTTATAGTATTGACGTTTTAAATCAGCACGGTACATTTTATATTCCTCAATAGAAGAAGATGTATCATCTAGATATTGTCCACAAAAGCCATCAAAGTCTCTTTCAAAATCAAAATCATATGGATCACCATCATGATCTATCCAATGTGACAGCCCATTTGTAGTAAGTAGGAACACACGACGAGGAGGACTCTTAAGAATAAAGGTGTCATAGGTATCATTACATTGTCTGTCGTCATAGTCATCATAGTCTCCAAAGTTGGATGTGTCACTCTCCATGGAAGAGGTATCATAAGGGTTATCATGTTGCTCAAATTTTATCTGGGGGCATGGTGACATGTACAAGTCTTTATCAAATGGAAAAGGGCATAGAGCTTCCATGGAGAACTATTTAGGTTCCTTCTCTTTCTTAAGATTGTTAAGTTCAACTTGCATAGAATGCATCTATTTCATCATAGCAGTGATTAGAATTTCTTCCTCATGTGTATTGATTTTTTGAGACATGTGTACTAATTCTCAATAGCTACTGCTCTGTTCTTGACACCGTGATTTGTATGACAAATTCTGGAACTAGGCTGAAAAAGCTAGGTATCTGACAATTTTGACACTTTTCAAAAATTTCCCAAATGACACTCTGTAGACTCGTATGACAATGGGTATGCCATGAAATGATAGTTGCAAAACTCGTACGACAGTTGGTAGGTAATGAAATGATAGTTGAAAATATCATATGATAGTTGCAAGTAGGATTTTGACTTTTGAATTTTCTACCATAAAAACTCGTATGACACTGGGTAGTTCACCATACGATAGTTGGGCAGTACTGAAATGACATTTGACAAAAACTTATATGATTTTCTAACCTTCTGAGATGACTTTTGACTCCAGAAAAGAGTTTTACTTCAGATTTTGCAAATTTTGAGTTTTCAGATTCGGATTGTTTACAAATTTCAATGTCTAGATTTGAGAATTGTAACAGATTTGTTCATTTTCAGTAACCAGATAGATAAGCAAGCACACAAAATAGCAAGAAAGTAATTTCAAGCATGTCTAAAAATAATGAACAAGGGCAAAAGCAACCTTGTGCATGAACAATAAAGTGATTTTATTCATTCTAATCCTTCGAAGCGCTAATTGTGTATGTTCCAAAATATTTGCAATAATGCACATATACCCTAGAAAATAAAAATTTGGCCTCGCTAGGGTTTTTAGTAATGGTTTAACTCTGCAACTTTTATGATCCAAAGGGGTGAACTCCAATCTTGGTGCACCAGGGTTTTGACACAATCCGAGAACTTAATCTTTAGGAGCTGCTAGGGAGATCTGACAACCCAACAATGAACCACACCTATGAAGATTTCTTCCATAAGGACATTTATACAGCGGCTGTCACTACCACGGTGAAAATGGCTATTACCGCTTGAGGTTCTATCAATGTAGTTTCCCTTGTGAAGGGAATGTCTGCTATGGTTAACCCTCTCTAAAGATGACTCACAGTATTGTACCATAAGGGGACTTGGCTCCAGATCCAAGGTTTTATACACCTTTTCACTTTTAACCCAAACAAAGAAGACAGATAAATCTGACACGCTAAGATAAAATTTTTCTTCACCAAGGTCTATGATGTCAACTCCATGTGATCTATCAACTTCTCCGAGGAGAGAATGTATCGATCAATAAGAGAAGTCGCACTAACTAATTTTGATTCACCAAAGCTCGTGATGTCAACCCCACGTGATCTAGCAACCTCTCCTGGGAGAGAATGTATTGATCAATAAGAGAAGAAGCACTAACCAAGTTGAATGTAAAACACACTAAGTATCCTCCCTACCTACAAGGATTCTATCGTCAAGAAGGATTTCACTGGGAATCCAATCTCTCAAGAATCATGAATAGTGTTCATAGGGACTAATTAGTATGTGAGCACATATGTATGTTTCCAAAAAGCAAATCTACCAAAAGTACCCAAAAAGTAGAAAGAGGAACACTTAACACTTAAAGTGAATATGAGATGAGTCCAGAAGGTGGAACACTTAACACCTCACACAAGATGAAAATGAGTCCCCAACTTAGAAAACAAGTGAGTTCTTAAAAGCATAAATGGGTTGCCAAGTGGAACACTTAATGCTTCTGTCTTATTGACCCCTCCCCTTTAATGTGGATCTGACCTTGCAACCACGGGGTGGAATGAGGGGTTGACAGATTAGTGAGTCCAATAACCCAAGATAGCAATCAAGAACAATCACAAGTATCTAAGACTACTTAATGAATCCTTAAGGGGTCACAACCTAGTATCAATTATGCAAGTGTGTAGAAATAGACAAAAGCATGAAAAGATGCACACAAGCCAGACACATAAGAGATTTATTTTAAGTCCAAATCAAAATGTTACTAGATGAAAGAGAATACCTAGGATCCTCGCAATGCACTTAGTAGATTTTACCTGATTTTTAGCAATTTTTGTTGAGCTTTTACATGCAAGCAAGTGACGAACTCTCCAACAAGCAAACAAGATATGCAACATATATTCAACTTATAAAAACCATAGGGTTAGCTCCAAAAATCAATTTTTATCAGCAATAATAACTAGCAATTAACCCAAATGACAACTCATATCACTCATTGAACCATGTAAAAAAAATAAGTGCATACCCATCACAAAACTTTATTTTTTTTGCTGCATTTGACCTAGTCAACAAGATCTAATTTTTTTTAAAAAATTTTAGCCACAAAAATAGAAATTAAAAATAGAGACCCCTACTAAAAAATAGATAGATTTCCAAAAATGTAAAAATTTTAGAAAAATCTCTTCATTTGTGCCCTAGAGACCCATTTTATCAAAATAGACCAGTTTTTGTAAATTGACTATTTGAGCTATTATATTGCATCCAAATTTAAAATACAAAGAATGGACCCCCTATATAATTTAAAGATATTTTCAAAAATATAAAAATTTCTGAAAAATATGTTGATTTGAGTCAAATATTAGTTTTTTCCAAAATTTCAAGAAAAAATTATTAAAAATTCAAAACATCTCAAAAAATTCTAATTTTTTTACGATAGCTTTCTTGATAGGTTTCCAACCTACAAAAAAAAATTTAGAGACAAATTCCAAGCCGTTTGAGAGATAAAATTAAATCTTTGAAACTTTAGGGCTTTAGCTCCAAAAAAAAAATCAAAACCAGTATGTAAAGGTGGGCTGCCCCACGGTGGGTGCCAAAAATGTGTATGTGAAAATTGTACCTGATCTGTAGACACAACACTTTAGTAAAACATTAGAGGTTAGCAAAAACAAAATCGTGAATGAATTGAAAGCTAAACTAACCAGGTGATTTACTGCCTTCTAATAGGTGTGAGATTGATGTTCTCAAATTGTTATCGAGATTAGTGACCTAGACGACACCTAAATGAAGGATTTGAATGCAATTGATCTAGATATGAAATTGAATGCAAATTAAGCTATTTTTTTAGATTTTATGCAATATGAATGATAAAAACTTGATATGAATCTATGATATGTAAAAATTGATATGCTATGATATGCTAAATGATATAACAATAATATGCAATATGAAGCTAAAATGAATGTAAAAAACTAAATTGATCTCACAATAGCCTTGATTCGCAATAAGCTTTGATTCTCCAGATAGCAATTCTTTAGCGTGATTATGCAATTCTTGTGGATTTGAGAGATGAATTATGAAGAGTTGAGCCTTATTTTTATAGAAATCCAAAGCTTTGGAGGTGCATGGAAGAAAGCCATAAATCACTCCGATTAACTCAGCTTGATTTTTGAGTTATCTGATAATAAAGATAATTTAATTCACAAAAATATGCAAATCATGCAAAAACAACTTTTTAACTCAAATTAGAAGTTTAGATCAACTTTAAAACTCAAAAATGATGTTGAGTTCCAAAAAGTCAATAACTTGCATTGATTTTATGATTTGGAGTTTAACTGCTCTTTGATTGTGCACATGGATAATTATGAATTAATAAATAAATAAAGTGATTTATTCTCAACTTAACTGATTTTGAAAAATAAAATAATTGATTTATGGGTTAATCAATTAATTTTCAAACTTTTATTCAAAATTACAATATTAAAAATTGACAAAATGATTTAATTAATTAAATAAAATATTTAATCAATTATTCATAGCATTTTGGATTTGTTGTCAAAATTAAATAATACAATTAGGAATAAATATAATTAAATTTAATTAAATAATTAAGTGGCAAAATTAAACTTAATTAATTAAATATTGAGAATATTCAATTAATTAAACTTTAGGATAAATAGGATTTATCGCCAAATAATCATTAAATCAAAGATAATTATGATGATTAGAAATATTACTAGGAATATTCTTCGATGCAGAATTTAAGATAATCAATTAAGATTCGATGATTTGCCGATGTGCCTTTGGTTAGGACTTTGATGTCGATTTCGTTCGATATGTAGATGTAGAAGATTAATGAACTTATAGCCCATTTTTGGGGTATTACAACATGGTATCAAATGCTTAAATGTCCATGGTGATTCCCAATTGATTATAGCCCAAGTTAGATCTAACTATGCTGCTAAGGATGAAAGGTTGAAATTATACAAGCATGTTGTCTGGGATAGACTAGAGTTTTTTGAGGCTTTCAATATCATATGGGTAGAAAGGTCAAACAATATCATGGCTGATTTCCTAGCCAATGTGGCCCTGAAAAACAATGACATTACTCTTACTGGTGTGTCCATGTTAGAAGTCAAAAGTAGGCCTGTAGTGCCTGACAATGTGTATAATTGGCAAGTCTTTGAAGATGACTTTAATATCCTTAGGTTTCTTCAAGGTCTAGATCAGTATGATGGGTAGCAGATAGACTTCAATGCTTCATAGTAGGTTTTTGATGGAAAAGAATGCATTATGGGAAATGAGATAGTTAAATTGCCCACAAATCATATACCTAAGGGATTAGTGGAATTAGAAGGTATGTTTAAGATAAATGATAGATATTTTTCTCAAAATTCTAATACCAAACTGGAGGACCTAGAGGAAATAAACTTAGGATTTGAAACATCCCCTCAAATGGTATACATTGGGAAAAAGTTGAGTAGAGAGGTTAGGGGAAATTTGATAAGACTATTGAAAAGATACAAGCATGTGTTTGCCTAGTCTTATGATGACCTCAAAGCTTATAGAGCAGATCTTTTTCAACGTGAGATTCCCTTAAAAGAAGATACCAAACCATTTAGATAGAAGAAGAGGCCTATCAATCCCTTATTAGCCACAAAGATACAAGCTAAATTGACAAAATTAAGGGATGTTGGTATTATTGAGCCTATTAGGCATTCCTCTTGGGTCTCTAATCTTGTGCTAGTAAGGAAAAAGAATGGTGATATTAGACTCCCTGTTGACTTTAGGAATTTAAATGTTGCCTAACTCAAAGATAATTATGGGTTGCCAAACATGGAAGCTATGTTGCATAGAGTAACAAGTTGTGAATTATTGTATATGATGGACAATTTTTCAGGGTACAATCAGGTATTGGTCAAAGAATCTTAAAAATTCAAGACAGCATTCACCACCCCCTGGGGAACTTATGTATATGTCTGAATTCCATTTGGTTTGAAAAATGTTGGGGAAACTTTTCAGAGGGCAATGGATGTTGCTTTCAAAAATCTAATTAATATCCTTATGGTTGTATACCAGGATGATTTAACTGCATACTCTAAGAAAGCTAAGGATCAATGTAACCATTTGGAGAAGGTCATTGTCAAGGCATTGGAGTTTGGTATCTCACTAAATCCAAAAAAGTGTCAATTTTCTATGACTGAAGGAAAATTGCTTGGTCACATAGTATCAAGGGAGGGAGTAAGAATTGAGCTTGAAAGGGTGGAGGCAATCAAAAAAGTCCTTCCCCCTAAGAATATCAAAGGTGTACAATTTTTTCTAGGATAGATTAATTTTGTCAGGAGGATTATTGCAAATTTTGCAGAACTAGTCAAACCCATAGTCAAGCTTCTAAAGAAGGATGTGAAGTTTGATTGGAACTGTGAGACTCAGCAAGCTTTTGAAAAGATCAAACAATCAATCCAAGAGGCCCTTGTCTTGATATCCTCTAACTATTCCAAGCCTTTCTCTTTATTTTCCTTTGCATCTTTTCACACAATTGCAGCTATTTTGTTGCAAAAGGATGAAGAAGGGTTTGAACATCCCATTGCTTTCTTTAGCAAATCACTACAATCTACTAAGATTAACTATGAAATGATGGAGAAACAAGCATATGCACTAGTCAAGGTAGTCAAAGCTTTTAGACCTTATCTAGTATGTGCTAAGGTGAATGCATATGTACCCCATGCAACAGTAAAAGACATTTTGAGTCAAAGTGAGGTCACTGGAAAAAGATGTAAATGGATCAACAGGATCCAAGACTTTGATATTGAGCTCCATATTACCAAGCTTGTAAGAGGTTTGGAGCTTGCAAAGTTGATGATAGAGGAAAATATGGATCTTGTACAATTAAACAATGTGGCCAATGGTGAAGGATATGTAACTAGTATTGAAATGTAGTCCTGGTACACAAATATTGTTCATTTTCTCAAACATGATAGTTGCCCATAGGAGTTGAATGACAATCAAAGTAGAAGCTTAAGATTGCAGGCTCAAAGGTATGTATTGATACAAGGTGATTTTTTTTGGAAAGAAAATGATGGGATATTTCTATTTTGTCTAGACAAACACCATTTTGAAAAGGTTTTGCAAGAGATGCACTTAGGATTGTGTGGAGGGCATCATTCAGCTAGGTCTATAGCTCATAAAATTTTGAGAGCTGGATATTATTGGCCTATATTGTTCAAGGATACCCATTCATATGTCATAAAATGTGAATCATGTCAAAGATTATCAAAGAAATTAAAATTCTCAGGCACCTTGCTACTGAATCATGTGGTTGCAGAAGCCCCTTTTGCTATGTGGGGCATGGATTTTATTGGGGAATTCTCAAAAAAGTCTAGTGGAGGGCATAGCCACATTTTGGTGGACACTGATTATTTTACTAAATGGATTGAAGCCATTCCAACCAAAAAAGCAACCAGTATAGTGGTAATTGAATTCTTGATGAATAACATAATTACTAGGTTTGGTGTACCCATGAAATTAGTAATGGACAATGCTATGAACTTTAGGTCACAGTAATTCATTAATTTTTGTGTTGAGATGGGAATAGTTCTATCATATTCATCCCCATACCATCCATAGGCCAATGGGCAGGCAGAATCAAGTAACAAGCGTATTCTACAAATTCTAAAGAAGACCTTGGAAAAGAACAAAAGGAGTTGGCATGTAAAACTAAAATTGGCATTTGAGCTGATAGAATTATTGAAAAGAAGGCAATAGGAAAGTCCCCTTTTGATATGGTTTATGGTGTAAAGTCCAGGCTTCTTGTGAATAATTTGTTGCCTATTTACCAGTTCATAAGAGAAGAAGAGATGGAAACCAGTGATCCATTGCAAAATAGGATGATTTAGTTAGTGGAATTGGATGAACTCAGAAGAGAAGGTCAAAAAGAAAATTTGAAGTTACAATAGAAAATGAAATATCTTTTTTGACAAAAGAGATACTATTAGAAAATTACAACCTAGTGATATGGTGCTTCAATGGAATGGTAGGGCTGAGGACAAAGGAAAGCATAAAAATTTTGAATCCTTATGGTTAGGACCTTTCATTATTCATCAAATTCATGGAAAGGATTCATATTTCTTAAGAAATTTGAATGGTGAAGAACAGGAATTACCAGTGCATGGACAATTCTTGAAATATTTCTTCAATTGATTCTCATTTTCTTCCATGCACAGTAGTTCTATATATATGTATAGGTGTATTTGCTTCTCACCTTGGGTTAGGGTTTTGTGGTCTGTCACCTAGAGATTCATGGTTTCTTGCTATGAACTTGCATTCAAGCATCCTCAGATAGAGGCACTGTTGGATATATTTTAGGTTTTCTAAGGTTTTTGGCTCTAGGTCCTTGTCCTTTATCTTTGTATATGCTTTCTCTACTTTAGGGTTTCAACATTCCTCAAAATATGTCATATTTATGTTGAAAAATCCTTTCCCTAAGTATTTTTGCCTTGGTGTGATCATTCTCTCAGTTTGTCTTAAGTGTGCCCTAGTTCCTTATATTTGCGTGTTACTTTTTGGTCACTTAAGTCTTCCAATTTGCACGTGGTCATTCTTTTCCTTTTCTTCACTGAATCGCGCAACATTTTTTCCATGTCTTCAAGTCTTTCAGTGAACTAGCAACAGTGGTGAGTCCTTTGTTATCTTTTTCTTAGTCACTGAATCTCCCAGTTTATTTCATGGTTAGTCTCAACATTCAGTGAATCAACGAATGTGTGTTCTCTTATTCACTTGATTCTTGGTGGTTTCACTTTAACTTCTCGTGACTTGGTGTGGTGGCTATCTCCTATTCTTCGAATTGAGTGGCTCAGTTTAAAATCTTCCAGCGATTCGGTGAGGACCGTTGATTATCTTTGGGATCAACAACATTGTTCTAATGTCACAAAGAATGGGTCCTACCATAAATCCTTTGGCAATTCAGGGACTAAGTCTTATTTTCATGCTCACTAAGTTTGGAGGCTTTGATAAGGTAATTTGGAAATGGATATATTTCTCTTCAGACACTTGATCTCAAGAAAATTTGCAAATGCTCTAAATCATTTGGCGACCTAGTGAATCAAAGTGTTCGCTGAATCTTAGAATTAGTTAGTGAAGTCCCAAATCATTTGGTGATCTAGCGAACAAGGCAAAGTTAAAAGGTATTTTTCCTTTAGTAGCACATTGTTAGAATGAAAAGATTAAAGTTTTAAACATTAGCAGATTAAGCAACTACTATGTTCGCTGAGTCTCGTAATTAAAAAGAAAAGGTCTAATGGATTGGGCGATTCAACGACAGCCATTGATTGTTTTTAGGATCTATGGTTAGCATATATTCTCAGAGTTTAACCTAAGGTATAAACTATTCACTGAATGGGAGATATGAGTTATTCACTCAATCTTGAACTCTGACTATGGTTAAGCATTTCTTTTTGAGAATGTAAGATATTCATGTTCGCTAAATCGTGAGATGGAATAAGAGTTAAGTGTAGCTTTTCGAGATTAAGAGATTTAGTTGTTCAATGATTCTCCAGATGTCACCATGGTTGAGGTGATATGCTCACAGGTTTGTAAAAGGCTCTATTTGAGGGATCTCCAGATGTTAGATGAGTTAAGAAAAAGAATGTGAGAATTGGTGAATTCTTTGGTCGCTTATTCTCTGAGTTTAACTGTGATTGAATAAAGTGTTCCGAGAACTAGAGATTACCTTCATTCACCCAATCTATGATTATGGCAGATTATGATAGATTTTAAAAGATAGTCTGATGACCATTGATCATCTTTGGGATCAACAGTGGTCACTAAATCTCAAAGTAAAGTCATGAGTTAAGAGATCATTCTGAGATTTTGTGAATGGCCTTGTCGCTGGATCTCCAAACTTAACCCAGGATTACTATTTCTTGTGGAGACCATGAGATCCTTTGTTCACTTGATCTCTGAATCAGGTCTGGTTAAGTTTTCTTTCTAATCAATGTTATGAGTTGTTGCAATGTGGAAAAGGTACTCTGCCAAGCTAGAAAAGGGTAAAATGTCATCCAATCAAGTTTTAACAAAGGTTTTTGTTAGTAATTAAGGGTTTTAATGCCAAAATCCATGGTCATTGCTATGGACTCTATTTTTTATTTTTTAAATCAACCTGTCAACATCCACGCCATGACTAGATCTGATTTGAAGGTTGGTAATATGCATAATTGAATGTAGAAGTCACTTAGCCAAGATTTTTGATGATTTAGCAATTGTACGCATTCAATTCTTGAAAGTATATAGGCCAGACTTCATTGCTTTCTATGCTTAAAGCTATTCTGAAGATAATTGAGATTGCTTGCGCTGAAGTAGTGAGTGAGAAGTAAAATACGTTACTATGTTGTGGGGTTTTTTTTTTCCAAGATGATTCATCTAAAGGCAAGCATTGCATCATCCAGTGGAGTAGCAAAAGAGCAAGGTGGCGAAGACAAGGGAAAGCCCAATTATTTAGATGAGCTCCTCAAGTTGCTTCCCAGGTCGAATCAGAACAAGAAAGCCATTGATATAGCTTTTGAAGATCTCATGGACAAGTTTAGGGACCCCATCACTCCTTCAGGCTCAAGTTACACAATATTCTCATACTTTTACAATAACAGGCATAAGCCTATACCTATTTGTAATGCTTGGGCTTTGGGGATTGCAAAATTAATTGTGCCTAATTTTTCTTAGATGTCGACTTGATTATTGTGTTGGCTAGGCTATATGATCCTATCTCTAGAACCATTAGGTGTGAGGACCAGTCTATTTTTATTAACTTGGATAGGGGATCATTCATGAGGTAATTTGATTTCTTTACCTCTTCTTCCACTGAAATTGATTTGAAGAAAGAAAGGTTGAAATATGCAAGTAATATTGGATCAGTGAAGAGTCAGATAGTTAGGCACATGCCCAAGTAGGGTAAATATATAGCTCCTCTCCCTACAAGTATGAATGCTCCTTATGAATTTAAAATCTTCAATCACTACATGAATTTCTTGTGTCATGGGTTGTGTAGGGTTGTAGGGATAGATGGAGATGAAGAGAAAATGCATGTTGACCTTTTGATGATAATTCTAGATATTCAAAACTCTCACTCTAACACTGACTATGATTACATCTAGTATGTGATCAATAGAATGCATGAGGGGTTGATATCTGTTAAGGAAAATAAGAGACCTATTAGGTTTATGCACTACTCCCTCCTTATGCACTTGATTTTGTACCACCATGTCAATCATCTTGATGCAAGAATGTTGAAGTTGAGAACTAATTTTGAGGGCCAGCCTAACCCATTACAATTTTGGTTGAGAGCTTGGAATTACACATCCAATCAGTGTAATTTTGGTTTTTTTCCAGAATTACTTTGTTTATCTGATTCTTCGGTTGTTGGGAACAAATATAGTAAGGATGTCAACTAAGGTTTTGAAGTTGTTAAGGCCAATGTAGTATGAAGATAAGTGGCCAAGAAACCATAATTGGGGTGATTTCTACCTTGGGGCCAATTTCACAATTCTTAGGGTTTATGGTACCCCTCAACCCCCACATCTGCTACCCAAATTTGTGCCTCCTAGAGTTTCCATGATGGAATTTATTTGGCAATTGATATGGATTGACAGAGAACACTTGGCATCTAATAGGAAGGATAAATTCACACCAAGGCAATTTAGAATTGGAAGTTTCTTGATTGGGAAGAGGGCACTTGATTAGGTCAGTAGTTGGCTCAATCATTTCAAGATGATTTCAGGTACCTTCAGGTATGTTGATCCTGAGGACTTTATCAAGACTACCAGGATGACTTTTATCCCAAACATTGGGACAATTAGAGAGCATGAAAGCTTAGATGAAGAAGATGTGATAAGAAACATTTTGGATTATGATGAGGCCCAAAGAAGGTGGAGCAAATATTTTGATTTGCTACACATAGAGGTCAGACTTAAGAAGGCCGAGATTCCTTTCAATGGCTATTTCTCAGAGCTCCCATATTTGAAAAGGATGGAGAAGATGGTATAAATGCATGGCACCCTATCCAATCAATTGGAGGGGTTTCTTGAGGATAAGTTGGATGTACAAGGAGATTTCTCTAAATCTGAACCTGAGGAGCATGTTGGTGACTCACAAGAAGGCATTAGTCCACCTCAAGTAGGGGACTCACCAATTATTGATTTGTCCCAAGATCCACCAGAGGAAGGGGCTACTCTAGAGCCACCATTGAAAAAAAAAAGGCTTGAGGTAGGTGAGCCCTCAAAAGAGAAAAAAAAAAAGAAGGTACTTGATAGAGCTTCTGCTCTTATGCCTGATAACAATGCCTACCATCATCAGCTAAGAAAAGAAATCAAAGATGGTAAAAAGATTGTATCAAAAGAGGAAGGGGATTTTCCCTTACTATTGGGAAAATTTGAAAGAGAGCTTTATCAAGAGGAATTCTTTAGTGATGACTAGTTCATCCAAAGTAAATAATTTAGGGATTTCCTCATTTGGAGCAAACAAAATGAAGTAGCAAAGAACCTACCTGAAGGAATGCAACCAAGTGAGGAGACTATGAGGGCTCTAAAATCATATGACCCGAGTCTTGAAAGGATTACTATGGAGGAGGAAAGGGAGATGGTTAGATCAAGTGGAATGCTTTTAACTCCTGGATGGGACTTGACCTCTACCTTCATTATTGATCAGATAAGAAAATAGCCAGAGGGTAGCTTGTCATATGAAGTGCAGATAGATGACATGATAAGAGGGAGTGGTTATGACCCTAAGTCTCAAGCTATTGCATTGTGGTCCTTGGCTCCTAGAACTCAAAAGCCATCTCTAGTAAGCATTGAAGATAAGATGGAAGGAAACAAAATTATCTAGACTGTCCAAAGCACTACTAATCTTGAGGTGTCCAAGGAAGTAACACACTTTGCCCACCTTAATGAGGGAAAAGCCATCTAGCTGTATGAAAGGTATGACAGGTTATTTGAAAATTCAATGAAGGTTGCTAAGGATAAAGATTTGAGGCTCATGGTAATCTATAAAATGGAGGGTGAACTTGAGGATTTAAAAGCTAAGCCTGAAGAAGCTTCAAAGGTAGTTCATCCTCCTCCTTTGCAAATTGAGGCCCCTCCTCAGCCAGAGGTAGAAGTTCCTGAACCAGCCAACTGAGGATCTAGAGAAAGTGAGACTAGATGCAACCTTTAAGACCATGGTAGAGGTTGTGCAACATAGACAAAACAAAATAAAATAGAAGATGGAGTCAGTCCATCAATCAACTATTTTGTTTCAAAAGGAAAATGAGAAAATAAATGAGTCACTGGCTACTTTGGAGCCACTTTACAGTGCATGGTCTGGGAGGAATTTGTTGTTTGAAAAGCTTGATACCTTTCAGGAACATAGGCCTAATATCCCTAAAGTGGTGATAGAGGTGTATGAGAGGATTGGATTGGCCAGTGTTGTTTCAAAGTTCTTCAAAGGAAAATCAAATCAAGTAAAGGCCAAGCTGGCCATGTTTGATAAGAATTATAGTAAATATATGCCTTCTATTTATAATGATGATGGAGGTGTGGTAAGTATTGATGTGTGGAAAACATCAATGGATCAAATGGTAATTAGGTAGGAATCTTTCCTTGATGGTGATGGTTCTATAGACTTGGATGGGTGCAATAGTATAATTGACAACTTGTTCAAAGTTGAAAATGATTGCACAAAGTTTGTTATAGAGGTTAAGGGCATAACTAATTCCAAGTGGGAATTGTAGTTGAAGACATTACAAGAACTACAGAGTTATAATTGGCCATCTGATAATGATGTGGTAGCTTAGGACAAAAGTAAAAAGAGAAAGAAGAAGAAGCCTCTTGTCCTAAAGTCAGAAGCAGAAGAAGAAGAGTAAAGTACACATGGAACCTAATCTAGAATTCTAAGGAGAGCATGTATCAAACAAAGGAGGATGTAGGTTAGCCTATAATGGTGGTCATCATTCATGTGACAAATCAAGTCACTGATTTAAAATGTCCTCAGACAAAGGTGCCACCTATGAAGATTCCAGTTGTTCCGAACTACTTTTTGTTTTCTCCAGTCTTTGTCATGATTGTTTATACCTTTTTGTTTGTAGTGCAAGTCACTTTCCTAGCCATCTGAAGCTTGTTGCATCCTTTTGAGGATTCCAATATGGCTATTAGTATATATAGCATTTTTTTTCTTTTTCAAAGGGTGGTCAGTTATACTATGTAAAGAAAATTTTGAATATAGGACCGGATTTTCTAAGAAATCTCTATCAAATTGTACTGATGCAGTTGATTTATTAATCCAAAATATAGGAACTTTGTTACTATTTTCTGATTATCTTTCTGTATGGATGCTTTGGTTCTTTTATGTGTTAAACTGTAAGGCTTTTTAATGCATTGCTTATAAGGTAAACATAGAGGTTAAGCTTAAGTTCTTTCAAGGAAAGAATAATTCTTAAGGGAGGCTTCTAGGAATCAATTATTTGTATATGAACTTGATGACAAGGATAGTGATCAAAAGAAGGAATGCCAGGCATTTCATTCAAGTTCTTACTATATTTTTCTTAATAGGATTTAGTTGATGTAGGGTTAGACTCTAATGCCCAATGAATAAGGCACTGGTTATTGCTTGATTTGCTTGTATCTACCACCAAAAATTTAAATAATCTATTGATTTACATTTACTGTACTTTCTGAATTCTATCATCTATGTCAAGCACATAGATCTCTATTGTTATGCTTTTTAGAAGGTTTTGAGAAAGGTAAACCCACCTGAATTTATACTCAATGTGAAGAAGGTTTTAAAACCTTAATACCTTAGTAGTTGAATTGTGCTAGATGCATCAATTGGGTATACATGAGTTGTGATTTCAAGAGTTTTCTGAATCTTCTATTCATCTACAAGTTTAAGTGCTAACACAACCTCATAAAGAAGGTTGAAGAAAATTTTGACGAGTGGGAAAGAGAAAAGGCTACCTGGATCAGGGAACTCCAATGGATGGAAGAGATACAAGAGTATGGTCTATAGAAATTCCTTACAGAAAAGCCAGTCCCCGGGTTAGATGATAAGACTCTGTATGTTTTAAAAGAATGCATTGATTAGAGGAATGATGCTATAGCATAAGGAATCTCTGAGGTAAAGGAGCTTCTAAAAGGATTAGGAATAATCAAAGACATTATTTCAAGTGATATGGACTAGGTAGATAAGGGATGTTTTGAATCCAAAGAGGAATCAGATAGATCAAGTGATCAGGTAATCAAGAGCATCAAAGCCTGGTTTGATGAGCTTTGAGAGATGAAAGCACTGACAGTACAAGAATTTTCAAAAGTTGCATGAGTGGATTCAATGCTCATACTTCAACAGGACCACTTGGAGATGCACAATAAGAAGGTAGCTCAAGTCAAAAAAGAGAAAGAGGTTTGGAAGCAGAGAATCAACTACCTTGGTTTGCCACATTAGTAGGTGATTTCTACATTCATAGTAGCATTTGAAGACTGGAAGGAAGCTCAGCTAGTAGAAGCCTTGACACCTTAGTTTCCTGAAACACCTAGCTTTATTTTGGAGGCACTTCATGCCCATTTCTACTTTTATTTCTTTATTCTTAAGACAATTATTTAGTTTAAAATAATTACCTCTAGTAAAAGATAGTCTTATCTAGTTAGTTTGAAAAACCTTGCATGGCTATATACTCAAAACTTAAGACTTATTTTGGGTCAGCTCTCTGAGGTTTTGGAAACTATTTTCTAAAAGTCTATGCTTTACGCTTTTCTAAGTACTAATATGATAGATTACATACAATATCTTATGGTGTTATATATATGTTTGAGCTTTTGAAGTGATAAATACTAATGTTTATCATATATATAGTTGATTTTTTTTCTTATGGAAATGAGTTATATTGGATGAAGCTCAACTATGATATGACTTGATTTTGTGCTTAGAGTAACAAAGAGAATCAATATAGAAGTTTTGGTTTTAAGTATTTAAAGTTTGAAGAAGTATCAAAATTGAATATTTTCTTTAAAAATTTGCACATTCTTTTCATTTTGATGAACTGGATGTTTGCCTTATGTGTTTTCTGGTTAAAAGCACACATGATTTTCATTCTTTATTCAATAAGATTGTATTGAAAATCTACTAGGAAGGTAGCTACACCTTGAAAATTTGCAGAGAGTTTTCTTTAAAAGAAACTCAATTATTAGTGTTGTATTTTATCTTTTCCTTTCATGATTAGTAGAAGTATTGAGATCAATCTAAAGGAAGGAAAAAACTATTCACTAACAGTTTTTGGTGACTCTACTAGGAAGTCTAACATGTAGACCATAGCTTAAATCATTTAATTTAATGATCAATTATGGTACTACCCACTGATGTGATAGCTGGTCAACAAGAAGTTCTCCCAGTTTTACAACCTGACCTTCATTTCATAGATACCCAAGAAGACATTATTGCTGATCTTAATGCAACAACTTGGAATCTGAGAACAAGTGGTCAACAGTATCAGCAGTGAGGTTAGTTACTGAAGAGGAAGAAGAAATTGGTGAGTGGTTGAGAGGTTTACCCATAGCTCAGGAAGCTATTGTAGTGGACAGAGCAATCCAAAGACCTTAAGAGTAGGTATTTCTTTCTATATTTGTTTTATTTTTAATCAGTAAGCTAGCCAATAAAAGATATACAAGAGGAGACCAGGAAAAGGGCTTGATTGACTCATATTTTGAAGATCTAGCAAAGCTTGATTTCAAACCCCAAAACCCCTCTAGGGAAAGATGTTATAAAATAGTTAGTAGACCTTCCTCCCCCACCAAGGTTACTTCGGTCAGTTCTTTCCAATATTTGGTGTCACCTAGTACTCTAGTTCCCTCTTTTATAAACTTGTAGCCTTTGAATATTTTCTTACCTCCCATGGCTCAAAATCAACCGTGGGGTGTGGCTGTGGGACCTTTGAGCTTAGGGGATAATTTAGGAAACTTTCCTAAAGGTTGAGATATTTTACCTAAATTCAGTGGTGATGGAAAGAAATCCCCTAAAGACCATTTGAATGCCTTTAATGTGGCATGTGGACTTTGATTTGTTGGTACTCAAGATGTGGCTGTGAGGCTTTTTGCTCAGACATTGACAAATGTTGTAGCAGATTGGTTTCATAATTTGCCTCATGGCTCCATCACTAATTGGGATACAATGAAAAGGGCATTTGAGGCTAGATTTAAGTCATCTAATGATGCTAACACACTCTTGATCCAATTAAGTCAAATGAAGAAAGAGATTCAAGTACCTATGAGGGAGTTCGTAGCAAGATTTAACAAGGGAATTCAGAAAATTCCAGCTACAAGAAGACATAGTGATGAAAACCAAAAGGGGTTTTTCTTGAATTCTATGCCTCTTGATGTTGCATTCCCATTGAAAAGGGCTAGGCCAGCTTCCCTTAATGATGCCCAAACTCTTTCCATTGAGTTAGAAGACAACCTCATCACAAGTGGTAAATGGAGAAAAGATATATAAACACCTAATTCTTAGCCCTCTACTTCTTCATCATCAGACCCTTTAATCCAAATATTGATGAATGACCTAATAAAAATTAATCGACAGTTACCTAAAGCTGCCAATTCTTATCAAGATGTCCCTCATAAATATCCACATTAAGGAACCTCAAGCTTGGGAAAACAATTCCATTTACCTCCTACACAACAGAGACTTCAAATTGAGCCTCAGCCAAATAAAGTCAACATTTTTATTTTTCATCTTACTCATGAACATCAAGGGGGTACTTGCCCTAAAAATATATGGTATGAACAACTTGAAGCTGAAGAACAAGCTACAACGAAGGTGATTGTTGAAGACATATCCTTTCAAATAGCTGGCGACTCTGGAAATTTCTATTTTGAATATGAATCAAACTCTGAAAGAGGTGGTGACATATTGGTAACTTTAGGTTATCCCTCTTGCTCATTTTTGACAAGAAATCAGTGTGGAGGAAAAGCAAGTGGTTGGTCAAACTCAAAAACCAAGGATCTTGGAAGTTAGACCAATGATAATCTAAAGGTCCCAAAGACAAGTGGTCCAGAGGTACAAATATTAAAAAGGTCTAAATCTGAATCTTCTTTTAATATAGTTGATTTTTGTAAAACTTCCAAAATACAAATCTTTGCTTCGAATTACTTAAAAATGAACCCTTAGGAGTTGGATAAACTAGTTAGTTATGTCAAAGATCCCTTCATTGAAACTAAATCTCAATAGAGTAATAATGCATGTTTTAAAGGAGAGACTATAAATAAAGAGGACAAAGTTGAACAAAAGCCTGTAGATAAGCCCATTTTGTACTATTCCCTCTAGTTTGAAACTAGAACCCCTTATGTATCCTTATTCATTCATGGTTTCAAACTAAATAATTGTATCATTGACTCAAGGGCATGGGATAATATCATGCCTTCCTCTATGGCCAAAGCATTGGACCTCCCCATGACTGCCACTTTTGGTCGATGCTATTCCATGGATGCTAAATAGGTCCCACTCATAGGTCAAATTAAATATGCTTAAGTTGCTTTAGCAGCCTTCCCTAATAAAATATTGAAGCTAACCATTCTAGTAGCTAATATTCCAGCTAGCTATGGAATGCTCCTAAGCATAACCTTTTGTAGAGATTTAGGTGGTGAGATAAAATTGGATTAGTCTCAGGTCACGGTTCCTATAGGAAATAAGAAGGTTACTCTACTCCCAGAACCCAAGTCCAAGTATAACATTTTTCCCTCGAAGGATCCCAAATCTCAGATTTTGTATCATGAGTCTGAGTTTGCTAATTATGTTATCTTATCTAAGAATGACCCTCCAGGTCCTATTGCTACAGATGAAGAGGTTCTTGGATTCTTGAATTTGATGATAGTTTCTCTACCACAAGATCAGGGGTAGGGGTAGTCCTTATTTCCCCTTCTGATCTCAAACTCTACTTTTCATTAAGCTAGAGTTTGATAACATGCACAACATAGTGGAATATGAAGCCCTATTGCTGGGTCTAGAAGAAGAAAAGAAAAAGGGAATTAAGATTTTAAAGGCATGTAGTGATGCAGAGTTAATTGTTAAATAGGTTAAGAATTTATTCTTAGTAAAGAATTAGAGGCTGAAGCATTACAAGAATAGGGTCTAGGAAGAACTTTAGTGGTTTGAGGCTTTTTCAATTGAGGCAATTTCTAGAGAATATAACTCATGGGCTAATGCTCTAGCGGGATCAGCATCCCTACTGATTCCACATCTAAACTTTACAGAAGAACATTATATAATTGAGGTTATACATAGACCCAGTGTACCTGATAATTATTTTTCCTATTAAGTTTTTAGAGATGATGCCCACATTAATGAATTTCTATAGGGATTGGACAAATTTTCAACTAATTAATTTGAAGGATCAGAGTCTGAGTGCCATGAAGTTTGTCCAGGTAAAGAGGTCAGCTCTTCAAAAGAAGTGATTTAGCTTAAAGGTAACTCCATACCGAAGGGACTTGTAGAGTTAGAGAAGGTTTTTGATAGAAGGGATTGTTATTTAAACCAACCTGTCATACCAGATAATGTCCCTTCAAGTGAATATGAAAAAATTAACATTGGAGATGAATACAATCCAAAGTTCATAAACCTAGGGGTGTGTTGCGATGAAGATGAGAAGGGTCTTTTTAACAAGTTGTTGAAAGAGTATGGAGATGTCTTCCCTTGGTCCTATGATGATTTGTTGAATTTTAGGCAGGGACAATTTACAAACCATATTCCTCTGAAGCCAGGGACATCCCCTTTTCATCAAAAATTAAGGACCTATAACCCAAAGGTGGAAGATGCTATCTTTAAACAGATTGATAAAATGCTTTAGGCATGTATTTGTTACAAGTAGTGGTTGTCATTGCACCAAAAGATCAACCTATTAATGCCCAATATAGCCACTAGACTTATAGAAGACATAGGAGTTTAATCCATGTCATGAACCCCATGAGGGATGTTGGCCCATGGCCAACAATCCCACTCCCAGCATCACTTGTTGTGGCCTGCATGGATTCGAACCTGTGACCAAGCTCTAATACCAATTTTTAGAAAGTAAAGTTCACCAAGATAACTGAGAGGGAGGGGTGAATTAGTTATCTTGGTGGACTTTACTTTCTCACAATATTATCTTCCCTATCCACCACTCTACGTGGATATCTAACATAGTTCCTATGCAGAAATGGAACAAAGAGATTAGGATCTATGTGGATTTTAGGAACCTCAATCAGCCAAGTCTCAAAGATAACTTTGCATTACCTATGATGGATCAAATTCTTCAGACTATGGCTGGCTCAGAGATGATGTCATTACTTGATGGCTTTTCAAGATACAACCAGATTAGTGTTACAGATGAGGATCAACATAAGATAGCTTTTACCATGCCATGGGGCACATTCGCTTATAGAAGAATGCCTTTTGAACTAATTAATGTTGGAGTCACATTTCAAAGGGCCATGAACTCTACTTTTGGTCACTTGTTGAATAAAAGCATTACTATTTATTTAGGTGATATGACAGTCTTCTCTAGAAGATGTAAGGAGCATCTAGGGAATTTAAAGGAGGTTTTACAGAGATGTAGGGATCATGGCATTCCTTTAAACTAGAAGAAGTCAATTTTTTGTGTAATAGAATGGATGTTGTTGGGCCATTTAGTTTCAAAATAAGGTATTAAGATAGATCTAGAAAGATTAAGAGTTATCCAGCAATTGTGCCTCCCTTTCAATCTTAAGGGGATAAAATATTTCTTTGGTCAAGTTAATTTTCTGAGGAAATTTGTTCCTGATTTTGCCGAGACGTCAAAACCCATGGTGGATCTATTAAGCGAAAATCAAAATTTCAAATGGGATGAACCAACTGTCAAATCTTTTAAAAAAATAAAAGAAGCCATAGCACATGCTCCAACATTAATATACCTAGACTTTAAGAAATATTTTATCATTTATTGTTATGCGTCAGAGCATACAATGTCTAGAGTGTTGTTACAGAAGAATGAAAAAGATGAAGAGGTTCCATTATCCTTCATGAATATACCACTTAAAAAATGTGAGTTACATTACTCCCAAACTAAAAAGTAGGCATTTGCAATGGTGAAGGCAGTTAAACAATTCTGAAATTACATTCTTCTTTCACATTCTATAGTTTTTGTTCCAAATTTTGTTGTTAAAAGTATCCTTACTTGGCAAGAAGTAGACATTAATAATAGAGCTAGTTGGGTGGAAAAGGTGTAGGAGTTTGATTTGGAAATCAGACCCATGAATCCGGTAAGAGGTCAAGGTCTATGTAAATTGATGGCCAAAAATAAAGAAGACCAGGGTTTGCCCAATTGTCTATATATCAGAACAAATGATTCATTGTTTTCAGATGTAGCTTTCTTTTTTACTTATGGAGAAACCCTGAATCATCTGTCAACTAAAGAAAAGAGGAATTTATGCATAAACACAGCAAAATATGTCATTGTGGATAATATTTTGTACAAAAAAGGATTGGATGGGATGCTCCTGCAGTGTGTTGATAAAGACTAGAAACAGAAGCTATTGCAAGAATTTCACAATGAAGCCTGTGGAGGACACTACTCATCATCTATGATAGCTTTTAAGATCTTAAGAAACTATTATTCTTAGCCTGGGATGTTTACAAATGCATATAAGTGGGTGGCAGATTGTGATAAATGTAAACTCTTCTCAAGAAAGCCCCAATTAGCTGCTTTGCCTTTAAGGCCTATGATCATTGAAAAGCCTTTTCAATAGTGGGGACTTGATTTTATTGGCCTGATTAATCCAACTTCAAGTGGCAGGCACACTCATATCCTTACAGTCATAGATTACTTCATCAAGTGGGTTGAGGCAATGCTAGTTAAAGTGACCACCTTTGAGGTAGTCTGTAGATTCCTAAAGGAGAACATTGTCACAAGGTCTAGAGTCCCACTTAAAATAGTGGCCGACAATGCTCATAATTTTTCATCTCGAGAAATTCATCTCTTCTGCTGTGACCATGGTATAAATTTGTCTCGCTCTTCATATTATTTCCCGTAGGGAAATGGTCAAGTAGAATCCACAAATAAGAACCTAATCAACACTATGAAGAATCTAGTAGAAGAGAAAGGGAAGGATTGGCATAAGAAGCTATATGAAGCATTGTGGGCAGATAGAACTTCCCTAAAATGGGCTATTGGAATGTAGCCTTTTGAGCTGGTATTTGGATTTGAGGCATGGCTATCTCTCCCATTAGAATTAGCTTCTGCTAAGTTGCAAAGATGCATTGAGAATGAAGTTTTCAAGGATTCATTGGAAAAGAGAATTATGTATTTATCAAAGATAGAAGAAGAAAGAGTAGAACTAGTGGAACACATAACTAGCCATCAGCTGAAAGTGAAATAAATATTTGATCATCGTACCAGACCATGCAGATTTATGGAGAGAGATAAAGTCCTACTCTGGGATAAGCATCCAGCACCACATGGGGCACATGGAAAATTTGAGTCTCTCTGGAGGGGCCCACTCAAGATTTCTCAAGCTCTAGGTCCAAATGCCTTTAAACTGAAATATGTTGATTGAGATGAACTACCCCTATCCTATAATGGATAGGATCTCAAGCTTTATCAATTGTAAGTTTCCTTTTCTTTCTTGTACATAAGTTTTTGTTGTGTCTATAGGAGTATAAAATTTCATGGTGGTGAGTCTTCTTGGTCTAAATAAGTTAAAGTCTTTCTTGCGAAACCACAAATCCCAGGTTCATTCTCAATCCTAAAGATTCCTAGTTCCTAGTCAGAAATAGTTGTTACCCTCAACTTTTCCTTACTCTTAGTTCTAATTAAAGGTCAATGAAAGTCTAAAGTTGAAGTTGAACTTGAACTTTGTCCAGTTCAAGTTGAAGTTCATAATTCATTATGAGTTATATAGCATCAATGTTTGTTAGCTTCTTCGGTCTATATGTTGGTCTTTTGAAGTCGAACCTGAACTTTGAACTTTGTCCAGTTCAAGTTCAAGTTCAAAGTACTATGTTGAGCACACAAAATATTCTGTAGATTTGTTCTTTTTCCCCTTTGAAAGTTGCCTTTTCAAGAAATGAAGGTATCAAATCAATAATGGGAAGCTGACGTACAAAGTTACCAAATTAGATGGGATAATTCATGCATGTTAATTGTAGATGTGATAGTTGGCGATGCGATTAAAAAGGGGATATTATTGAAAAAGTATGGCAATCAGAGCATGACTTGGGAAATCAAGAAACTCCTGCTAATTTAACATGAAAATAAATGAGGAGTGACTTAATATGTTGCATCAATCATTTCTACATAAATAAATTTATTATAACTGTCCTACAAGCATTTATTCAGGATTTCATCGGCCATACTAATAAATGAAGAATTGTTAAGCATTTTGTTTGTCATTTCTTGAGGAGAAAGGAGGAGCAGTGAAGTTGGTGGTAAGAAAATCATAGGAAAATTGGTACATAGATAACTGATGAGTCATCTTATTTCTTGCAGCTCTTAGTTTGTTGAAGCAAGTCATTACTGTATTGTGAAATTTTCTCTTAATTCCTAGTTAAGATGCCTCTATTTCATCCCAAACTTTTGAAAGATGAATGTAGAACCTATTTTTTGATATCTCTCCCAGATATCTGTGATACTTCCTTAGTCAATGTGAATTTGAGTGAGTTATTTAGTAGGGTCAACAATGCCTCTGAAAGTTCTTTCTCCAAGAGATTAGCAGGGAGTGGGTTAATGGAGGTCACTACTTTCCCTCCAGCCTTAGTTTGCCCGTAGCTCATATTAGAATGTGCCTATAGGTATGATGCCAAGAATAGATGTTTCAAGGATTCTTCAAGAGAAGTTCTAGTTAAAATAAGTCAGGAAACATTGATGGAAGCGTTAAGAATCCCAGACAAAGAGCCTTATGAACCCTAGACCTATACAAAAGTGGCTCAAGTGTTTGAGGAACATAAGAAAAAGTATAGTTCCTCGATAGCCCAAGTATGGTTGGATAAACCAAAGAAGGGAGGATCAAGATTACCCAAACCCCTAACAATAGAACATTTTTGTAAGGACATTGTAGATATCATTTCCTCTTAAACAAAGTGAAGGGAAATCCACACGCATTCCACTGGGAGGATTGGATGTACTATTTTATGTTGGAGATTTGCCAGCAGGCCAGTACTGATTGTATGTTTTTCATTGAAGACAACATATGGAAAGTAGCATGTGTGGAAGTTTTATGTAGTAAGATTTTTGTATATGAAGCATGGACATGATATCAGCATGATATCATGGGTGCAGAGGTTAACTATTAGTATAGACAGTTATATAGGTGCCGGTGTCAGTAGTTTTCCTGACAAAGTTACAGGCAGTGTTCTATGTATGGTTGTTCATATAGTTATCATGGAGCCTTGCACTCTTGGATATATGTTGAAGACATATTAGTGATGTATTAATTATGGACACATAGTCTGTTGATGATTAGAAGTAAATTTATGCATTCATTATTCGCCAGTAGTAGTTTCCTATGTTCGTTCAGAAAAGCCGACAGAGATTTCATTGGTTATGTAGTTGTGCCTATCATGTGGGTATGCACCCTTGGATTTAAGCTAAGAGGAGAGTTATTGATGTTTGGTTAAGATTGCAGGAGTTAATTTAGCTTGAGAAGAAAGATCGAGTTGTTTTGGTAGAGCTGACAGTGTGTAGCATGCATCTACAATTATCTTATTGAATAGGTCCTAGATTGTGTTGCATGCATAGTAGAGCTGACATAATATTTCTTAGAGTTTGTTATGGTTTCTCTGATATGATTTCAAGGTGGTTCTAATAGGCTGACTTGATTATATCATTTAGAAGAAAGATATTTATAGGTAGTCATTTGTGATTGCTGAAGTGTGGTTCATAGTTGATTAAGCAAAGTGTGCAAAGTGTTGAGCCATCAGAAGAAGGTCTATGTGACCAAGTAAAGTACTTGTGCTATACATTGGAATTGATCTAGATAGCAGGTCAAATCACAGTTCACCAAGATCTAGATATAGTGTGTATCTATTATTCAGAAGGTTGTAGCCTTCACCCATTTGAGTAGTGAGCTCTCAGATAGTGTGTCCCCTCCCCTAACAGGGACAATTGTAAAAGACTCCTAATAGGGTCTAACCCTTGACCAGGTCTACTATACTAAATATATTATTAAGAAACTTGTAACAGGGTTAAGGATCTTCTAACAAGGTGTTGCTGCTCAAAAATGCTGGTCATTTTGAGGCCAACTAACAGGCATAATAGATGCCTCTGCAATTTTGGTTCGATTGAACCAAGCCTAGTAGGCCTAAATTGAGTACACTATCTAACTGCACAAACAACATGCGTAAACAAAAAAATTTCTTACAAAGGGGTTACTGATCCTTGGAAGATATATTAACCTAATATCCTAATTGGAAAATATTTAAAATATTTAGACTATTGCTATGAACTAATGCTAAACCTAATTTAACATTTTGAAAAAGAATAATAGATAAAGTATAAAATGTAAGTCACAGAGGAATAAAAATGACAATTTCAAATAAAGGAATAGACCGGTGCCTTATACCAAATTGAAAATAGATTCAAACACATTCAATGTAACTGGAGATGGTTTTAAGATAACTTGTTTCTACAAAATGAGACCATCACCCTACAAGCTACTATTAAAACAAAATTTACAACAATTTATATAATAGGTCCTAAGATTTTTAACTCAACTTAAGAGCCCGAAGGAAATAGTAATAGGTTCCTGGACCATGCTACCATTTTTCAAATTGTAAAAATTAGTCGTAAAACAATGCATAAAATAGACAACACAGTAGGATACCCTGGCTAAAGAGTATCTGAGAAACCAATTGAATATAAAAACTATATAATCAATAATGCATGAGTTCTTATTAGATATCCGTGCATAAGATCTTGGGACATTAAATTCCAGTCTGTGAGAAGTAACCTTTTTGTCGTGATCGAATTGTATCCTATGAAAATATATCTTGTATTGTATTCTCTTTCTTTACATTTTACATTATGTATATATGCATGTTTGAGTGGCTTTCACACCTCTTTAGGGTGAAAAGACACACCCTTATTACAAATTGTTTTGAAAAAATGATAAACTAACTAAAAATAAACTACCTAACTTTCGGATTTGAGCTTGGTTGAAAAACCAAAACACCTCATGGAAAGCTAATATTTTTATTGGAGATAGGAAATTTGATTTCTTGAACTGGGTCTTTTTTAGATTTTTAAAATTCAACCATCTTATGCCTTTGTCGACACCATCTTTGCAACAAGTCAAAATTCCAGCATTTTTTGAAGGCTTTGATCATAGAATTTTGATTGTTCTTGTCACAGAGCTTCCTTCCATTATATCTCAATTTTTTAATTGAAAATTAATGTAATATTTTATCCCATTTCATGTACCCCATTATTAATTATTGGGCATGGAGTTTAAGAGGCCATTTTTTAGAGTTTTATCACTATATAGGACTCCAAATTTTGCCCAAAATTTAGAGCTCCAACATGCTCTTTCTAGGGACATATGCTCCATGTGAGCATAGCAAGATTCTAGCTATCTCTAGAGAAGCAGACCAACTATCCATACTAATCTGGTGCGAAGTAAAATTGGGTGGCCCCAGGCCCCCCAAAATTGAACATTGATCCTTTCCTCTATCAAACACTTGATTTTGATCACGCAACACTTTTAACCTTGATGCATTACACATGTCATCCTTATAGACAATTCTCATTGCTTCATCAATATGATCTTTGGCATCCAATCTATGTTCAACCCTTGAGAAATCATCAGATTTATTGTAATCCTTGCTGAATAGAAGATTTTGGTTAATCATACAAACCTTTAGGTTAGTCTTCTTTTTTGGGATACCTTCTTGTTGACAATCTATCCCATCTCTATATTTGGATATTTTTTCTCCTCACCAAAAGGCTTTGAAAATGTCTTATCTTCAAGTAGTACAAACTCTCTCCCACCAAAAGTTTGATCAGCTGGGACATTTCTAAAATTTTCAAAACTATTCTTCAACACATTCTCTGCCTCATGTCTAGTTGATTCCATCTCATCTTCATATGTTTGGTGTACCACTGGCTCAAAGGATGAACTCCAAGATATTTCACCCTCTAAATGCACTTCATGAGTTTCATCAACTTTAAAATTAGGACTTTTATCTTCATTATGATGCTGATGGATTCCATTGCATAAAGGATCCTCTTCAAACAATGGATTTGATAACATAGAGAAATCAGACATATCTTCATCTACTTCCTCTTCAAACAATGGATTTAGGAACATGGAGAATTCAGACATACATTCATGAGAATTTTCATTTGGATCATCAAGTTTTTCATCAACAAGACTAACATCTTCATTGACATTATCTCCTGAAACTTCCTCCTATTCATGCGGTTCTATTTCATCTCCACAATTTAATTTCTCTTGAATATGGGCTGATCTGTCTACCTCCTTACCATGGTGGATTGAGAAAAAAATTGGACCATTCTTCTCAGTGTGTCTTCGATAGTCTATGTCTAATAAGGCTGAAATCTCTTCTACACGGAGAAGATCCTCTTCCTCATTTTCATATTCACTTATGTTTGACATCATACAAGTATCATCATGAAAAACATTTTCCTCAGACTGTGCAAAAGAATCTTCTCCATCAAAATATGAAACCTCACTTGACTCATATGTTATTTCAATTTTGCACTTGTTCTCCTCTACAACTATTTCATTATTCATAAGTTCGAGAAAGGTAAGGAACTGATGATCATATAAAAGACCTAGTTCTCACATTTTGTTTAAAAGATCAGAAGATGGAGGTCTACATTCTAAAGCTATTTCATGATAGATATGAAACATCCTGAGGGAGAATTTCACTATAGATTCTTCCTCTTGTTTCTCTAAGTTCAAAAATGTGTCCAAAGGGGATATATAATTTGGGTCTTCTTCATCATCACTGAGATTTCCACCAAACACAAGGACTTGTTCAATTTGATCATAAGCCTCATCTTCTTTGTCTTCACTATCTTCTTCTAATATCTTAACAAGAATCTTTAGATCATGCTCATCTAGCGAGATTCTCAAGTTTTTGACCTTTCTCATTAATTCTTTTTGTGAAGGCATAATTTTTACAGGTATCCTCCGATAAATATCTGCCATCCTCAAGGATAAGTGTGCACAAGACTCCCCTTCGAATCTCTCCAAACTAAAAAATGCATCAAGTAGAGACATACTATGATCCTCCTCGATGATGCAACTTTGGTCTTCACACTTTTCATAACACATGTTATCTTCATTGCTTGCATCATGAAATTCATATAGAAACCATTGTTCAAATTCTTTCCAAGATGAAATACTTTGTGTAGGTAATGATTCATATGCCTCTCTTACATTATCTTCTAATGTCCTGACAAATAGTTTAATTGCCTGATCTTCTATTAAAATCTCACAGTTCTCTATAAATGCATAAAATGCATCCAAATGTTCAACTGCTAATTCATCCCATTCTCCATGGAACTTTGGTACAAGCTGCAAAAACTTAGGGAGTAACTTAAAAGGAATACATTGGAATCCCTTGAGATCCAATGGCCTAATACCATATGGAATAAATGGTTTTCTTTGAAATGGTTGTTTATTTTGATACATTTTGAATATCTGAATTGGTCATAACTTATTTCTTTATACATTAGGTTCTTGACAATAGAGTCACCACCTCTTTCAAAGAGGAAAACTTTACTTATCTCCTTCTGGGTCTTCTTCCTTAGTAGAATCACTGATTGAAATGCTTTATTGAATAGAGTCACCACCTCATTCGAGGAATGTCTTTCTTCTGGGTTCTTTCTTCTAGTAGAGTGTGCTTCCAAACAAACTACTATAACTACTTTCTGATTCTGATCTACGAAATCTAAATTCTAGGTAACTTCACAATATATATTGTGAGCAACTCTCCACAATAGAGTCACCAATTTTTTGGTGCTCAAAAATGCTAGTCATTTCAATGCCAACTAACAGGCATAATAGATGCCTTTGCAATTTTGGTTTGATTGAACCAAGGTTGGTAGGCCTAAATTGAGTACATTGTCTAACTGCACAAACAACGTGCATAAATAACAAAATTTCTTCCAAAGTAGTTACTGATCCTTGGAAGATATATTAACCTAGTATCCTAATTGGAAAATATTTAAAATATTTAGACTATTGCTATGAACTAATGCTAAACCTAATTTAAAATTTTGAAAAAGGATAATAGATAAAGTATAAAATGTAAGTCACGGAGGAATAAAAATGACAATTTCAAATAAACGAATAGACTAGTGCCTTATACCAAATTGAAAATAGAGTCAAACACATTCAATGTAACTGGAGACGGTTTTAAGATAACTCAATTTTGCAAAATGAGACCATCACCCTATAAGCTACTATTAAAACAAAATTTACAACAATTTATATAATAGGTCCTAAGATTTTTAACTCAACTTAAGAGGCCAAAGGAAATAGTAACAGGTTCTCAGACCATGCTACCATTTTTCAAATTGTAAAAATTAGTCGTAAAATAATGCATAAAATAGACAACATAGTAGGATACCCTGGCTAAAGAGTATTCTGAGAAACCAATTGAATATAAAAACTATATAATCAATAAGGCATGAGTACTTATTAGATATCTGTGCATAAGATCTTGGGACATTAAACTCTAGTCTGTGAGAAGTAGCCTTTTTATCGTGATCGAATTGTATCCTATGAAAATATATCTTGTATTGTATTCTCTTTCTTTAAATTTTACATTATGTATATATACATGTTTGAGTGGCTTTCACACCTCTTTAGGGTGAAAAGACACACCCTTATTACAAATTGTTTTGAAAAAATGATAAACTAACTAAAAAATAACTACCTAACTTTCGGATTTGGGCTTGGTTGAAAAACCAAAACACCTTGTGGAAAGCTAATATTTTTACTAGAGATAGGAAATTTGATTTCCTGAACTGGGTCTTTTTTAGATTTTTAAAATTTGATAATCTTATACCTCTGTCGACACCATCTTTGCAACAGGTCGAAATTACAGCATTTTCTGAAGGCTCTGATCATAGAATTTTGATTGTTCTTGTCATAGAGCTTCCTTCCATTATATCTCAACTTTTTAATTGAAAATTAATGTAATATTTTATCCCATTTCATGTACTCCATTATTAATTATTGGGCATGGATTTTAAGAGGCCATTTTTTAGGGTTTTATCACTATATAGGACTCCAAATTTTGCCCAACATTTAGAGCTCCAACACAAGGATCATAATACTCTAGTGCAAAATATTAGTGGGTGTCGATTCCCACCGAGGTTTTTACCTATTTGGGTTTCCCCATAACCAAAGATTGGTGTTGTGTTCTTGTGATCTTTCATTGTGTTTATGCTTTATTTTTAAGTAGATAACTGATTCACCCCCCCCCCCCCCCCCACTCTCTCAGTTATATAGACCTATGTGGTCCAACTCAAACAAGATCATACTATGGTGAAAGGTATTTCATTTTTTTTGTTGATGATTATACTAGAATGATGTGGGTTGCATTCTTGAAAGATAAATCGAAAGCTTTTGAGAATTTCAAAATATTCAAAGCTAAGTTTGAGAATGAATCTGGACTAAAGATAAAATGTTTGAGATCGGATAGAGGAGGAGAATTCACCTCTGATAGATTCTATGAGTACTGTGAAGAACATGGTATAAAGAGACAGTTAAGTGTACCTAGAACCCCTTAGTAGAATGGAATTTCAGAGAGAAGGAATAGGATCATCCTTGATATAGTGCGCACCATTATGATAGAAGAAAAAGTTGCACACACCTATTGGAGAGATGTGGTCAATGCAGTAGTCTATAACATCAATAGAATTCAATTGAGGCCAGGTGCTAACAAAACACCTTATGAGCTATCGTTTGGTAATGTTCCCATAGTAAAATACTTCAGAATCTTTGGAAGCAAGTGCTACATAAGGAGGGATGAAGCAGTAGGCAAGTTTGATGCAAGAAGTGATGAAGGTATTTTTCTTGGTTACTCTACTAAAAGTAAAGCTTATAGATGTTTCAATTTAAGATTGAAAAATATCATTGAAAGTGATCATGTTAAGATTGATGAAAAGTTTATGATTTAAGAAAGATATCATGATTACTCACCTATGATTGAAAAAGAACCTAGACCCTCTACTAGTGAGACATTTATTGAAGAAATGTTTGATAGTATTGATGTGTTATTTAATGACCCTGAGACAAGTGAAGAAGAAACTCCTAAGGTTGATAAGTTAGCATCACCTAAAGTTCCAAAGTTTACATCAAGAAATCATTCCAAGATAGACATCATTGGAGATCAAAGCGATAAAGTCTTAACAAGGTCACAAGCAAATAACTCAGCTAGCAGTGAAGTGGTATGTTTACTATCTCAAATTGAACCTTTAAGTGTTGAAGATGCATGTAATGATTCAGATTGGCATGATGCTATGAAAGAAGAACTTGATCAGATTGTTAAGAATGACACTTGGGAACTAGTCCCAAGACCTAGTGATAAGAATGTGATTGGAAAAAAGTGGACATTTAGAAACAAGATGAATGAAGATGGTACAATAGTAAGAAACAAAGAAAGATTAGTATGTAAAGGGTATGCACAAAGAGAAGGCATTGATTATTCAAACACATTTGCACCTATGAGTAGATTAGAAGATATTAAGTTATTTCTAGCTTGTGCTAAATTCAAAAATTTCAAATTTTATCAGATGGATATCAAGTCAGCATTCCTAAATGGAGATTTGAAAGAAGAAGTATACATTGAGAAGCCAAAAGGATTCACCTTATCAGACAGACCTAATATGGTATGCAGATTGAACAAGGCCCTCTATGAACTTAAGCAAGCCCTTAAAGCATGGTGTGAGAGACTAGATGGATATCTAACAAAGATTGGATTCAAGAAAGGAGAAGTAGATTGTAATCTATTCATTAGAGAGACATCTAAAGGTTTACTACTTGTAGCTATATTTTTTGATGACATTATCTTTGGAGGTAATGACAAACTAAGTGCAAAATTTTCCAAAGAAATGTAGAATGAATTTGAGATGAGTATGATTGGTCCTATCAAATCCTTTTTGGGACTAAATGTGCAGTAGACAAAAAAAGGAATTTTTATTAATCAATCAAAATATGTGAAAGAGATATTGAAGAAATTCAAGATGGATGATTACAAGCCAGTAGGAACCCCTATGATCACTAGATCCAAGCTTAAAAAAGAAGATGACTCACCAGTAGTAGATATAACATTATATAAAACTATGATTGGTAAACTTATATATCTTACTCAAACTAGACCTGATATTTCAAATGCAGTTGGCATAGTTGGAAGATTTGCAATAGAACCTAAACAAATTCACATCATGGCAGTAAAAAGAATATTCAGATACTTACAGAGAACTATAGATTATGGTCTATGGTATCCTAATTTAGAAAATGTTGAGCTTCATGTGTACACTAATGCAGATTGGGCAGGATGTGTTGATGACAGAAAGAGTACTTCAAGAGGAGCAATGTTTCTTGGTGATAGACTTGTCACTTGGACAAGCAAGAAATAAAATTGTATTTATTAGTCAATAGCAGAAGTGAAGTATGTTGCAGTAGCCTTGAATTATTCTACAATTGTTTGGATCAAGTAGATGATAAAGGATTTTGGAATTCAAATTGATTATCCTATTGTTATTCACTGTGATAACACTAGTGTTATCAATATGTCAAAGAACCCTATGATGCATGCAAAGAAAAAGCACATTGAGATCAAGTATCACTTCCTAAGAGAGAAATTGGTAGAGAAAGAAGTCAAGTTAGACTATGTGAGTACTAAAGATCAGTTGGTAGATATAATCACAAAGCCCTTGCCTAAGGATACTTTTGAGTATCTTAGGGAGAATTTGGGAGTCATTCCCTTCCCTAATTCTGCTTAGAAGAAAGGAGGAAAGGCATCAGTCCTCAAGGACTGGTACAAGGTTGAATACTCTACCTCAGGAGTAGTACCAGTGCTTAAAATGAATGGTGCCCATTACCATTGATGTCAAAGGGGGAGTAATATACAAATTCATTCAAAATAGAAGTAAAAGAAGGAGTAATATACTAAGGGGGAGCAGCATTCAGTCTTGTCAGCAGTTTAGTTGAGGAAATGGAGAATATTAGAAAATATTGTAGTAGATGAACGATTCATCTTTGGGGGAGTTTTGAAGAGGAAATGGAGAATGTTATAAAAGAAATGCTCATTTGGTTTGGTGGTGGTTTTTCATTCCACATGTTTCCATCAATGCCAAAGGGGGAGATTGCTAGAGATTTGCCAACAAGCCAGTACTGACTGTATGTTTGTCATTGATGACAACATATGGAAAGTAGCATGCATGGAAGTCTTATGTAGTAAGCTTTCTATATATGAAGCATGGACATGATATCAACTTGATATCATGGGCATATAGGTTAACTATTAGTATAGATAGTTATATAGCAGCTGGTGTCAGTAGTGTTCTTGACAAAGTTACAGGCAGTGTTCTATGTATGGTTATCTGTACAGTTATCATGGAGCCTTGTGTGCTTGGATATATGTTGAAGACATGTTATTGATGTTTTAGTTATGGATGTGTAGTCTTTTGATGAGTAGAACTGAAGTTATGTAGTCACTACTCTCTAGCAGTAATTTTTTGTGTTCGTTCAGAAGAGCCGACAGAGATTTTATTGGTTATGTAGTTGCACCTATCCTGTGGGTATGTGCCCTTGGATTTAATATTAGAGGAGAGTTATTGATGTGTAGTTAAGAGCACATGATTTAATTCAGCTTGATGAGAAAGATCAAGTTGTTTTGGTAGAGCCGACAGTGTGTAGCATGCGTCTACAATTATCTTATTAAATAGGTCCCAGATTGTGTTGCGTGCATAATAGAGCTGACAAAATTTTTGTTAGAGTTTGTTATGGTTTCTCTAATATGATTTCAAGGTGGTTCTAATAGGTTGACTTGATTATATCATTTAGAAGAAAGATATTTATAGGTAGTCATTTTTGATTGTTGAAGTGTGGTTCATAGTTGATTAAGCAGAGTGTGTGAAGTGTTGAGCCATCAGAAGAAGGTCTATGTGACCAAGTAAAGTACTTTTGCTATACACTGGAATTGATCCAAATAGTAGGTCAAAGTGCAGTTCCCTAAGATCTAGATATAGTGTGTATCTATTATTCAGAAGATTGTAGCCTTCACCCATTTAAGTAGTGAGCTCTTGGACAATGTGTCCTCTCCCCTAACAAGGACAATTGTAAAAGACTCCTAACAAGGTCTGACCCTTGACCAAGTCTACTGTACTAAATATATTGTAAAGAAACTCATAACAAGGTTAAGGATCTTCTAACAAGGATCATAATACTCTAATGTAGAATATTAGTGGGTGTCAATTCCCACCGGGGCTTTTACTTATTTGGGTTTCCCCGTAACCAAAGATTGGTGTTGTGTTCTTGTGCTCTTTCATTTTTTTTATGCTTTATGTTTAAGTATACTTAATTGGATAAAGAATTGAATCTTGTAGATAACTAATTCAGCACCCCCCCCCCCTCCCCCTCTCAGTTATCTCTTGGGACTATTCCTAACATTTTATTCAAAAAATTCTGGAAGGGGAGAAGTTCATAGATTGGGCTGACCTGATTGTAGAAAGACTTCACCAGGAACTCCTAAATGTGACTAACCTGACTCCCTTCTACATGTCATCCTATCTCATCTATGTTCTTGCCTGTTGTAGGAATTGGGAGGGCCTTCCTCATGAACTGTGGACCAATGATATGAAAATTTATGATTATTTTACATGACTATAAAATGAAAGGTTTCCTAATGAATTCAAAATAGTTAATAATATGTTTTTAGCTAAGTTAGTTTTTGAATTACGGGGAAGAGATAACAGTAGGCTCTCTGAGGAAGCCAAGAAAGTACTAAATGCATATGGATGCCATTTTATCCAATTTCCCAAATTCACATATCTTAGAGTTGGGGCTTTTGATGGTCAGCCTCTAAGATTTCCCATACTTTGCTTGGACAATGTGGTTTTAATGGAGATTTGTAGGCAGCTCATCATTATTGAGAGAAAATCTGGTAGTCCTAAAAAGTCTTCTGGTGTTTTGTTTCCTATTGAGCTAGGCTACTATAGGTGAAAAAGTTTTCAAGATGCCTTAGTTACAGAAGGTGAGTTGTTGGCTCTAAGGTTGAAATCTTATACTTCCAGGGAAAAAAATTATTATAGGAGTTTTCCTAAATCGAACCTCAACATTTCTATAACATTTATGCACATTCCTGAATTGGAAGACTTTTGGGCTAACTGTTTAGATGAGCTTGAATTCAAGAAGAGGCTATGGTCTAGATTAACTCTAAGACAAATAATCACTTTCAGATTGGATTTGGATACAAGTGGGATTAAAGAAGATGAGGAAGTTGATGTACTTGATTCTCAGTTTTCAAAGAAAGTGGAAGCTCTACCTATTCCAGAGTTGGATTGGACAAAACTAGAAGAAGATGACTTGCAAGTGAGAATGGCTAGTATAATCAAGAGGATAGAAACTTGGTTGTTTGGAAAGAGGGAACCTAAGACTACTTCACAGTCTTCTAAAAAGC
Organism: Chamaecyparis obtusa; assembly: GCA_027943335.1. Lineage (NCBI taxonomy): Eukaryota > Viridiplantae > Streptophyta > Pinopsida > Cupressales > Cupressaceae > Chamaecyparis > Chamaecyparis obtusa. The sequence continues at coordinate 2,229,304 of BSBK01001707.1, forward strand.
AAGTGAAATCAAGGAAGAGAAATTCATCAAGAAAGGCTTATGTTTTAACTAACTTAGTTGTTGATAAATCTATTGCAGGTAATATTGAACATGAAGTTGAACCAGCTAGTCCTAAGGTTTAGGTTCAAGTTCAACTTCAAGCTGAACCTGCCGCACGGGTCACCCGATCAAACTCCAAAATAAAAAGAAAAGCTAAGTAGCTAGAGGTGATTCCCAATGTAGTGGTAGATTTGGATCCTTCCGGAGCATACACACAAGAAGATCCAATTGTAGATTCTAGTGTGCCTAATATGTCGGATAGTCAGCAAGTGCAAGATGTTACCGGAGATTCTCCAAAGGATTCTCTAGCCCTCCTAAGCAATTATGATACTCAGAAGAAATCCAGCGCAACCCCATAATGGTTGGAAAATTTTGTTTCTAAAATGAGAAATATTGTTCCTCTATCCTTACCTATTGAGGATGTAGTGAGTAAGTGTCTAGGCAAGACTCCAAAGGCTAAGAAACCAAAGAGTGAGTATAGGATTGATTTTGATAAGAACATCAGTCATTGGGTAGCAGAGATAGTGAAACCAGTGAGCGATAAGGGAGATGGGGAAGTTTCTACTAAGGATTTTCAAGTATCTAAAGTTGATCTGGGAAGAGATAGCAGAGCCACAGATATGAAGTTCTTCGAGGTTTCAAATAAGAAAATTGCTAATAGAGTCTAGAAAGACACAAAGGAAAAATAGGAGATGACAAAAGCTATGAAGAGCATGGCTCAATATATTCATGCCATTCAGGATCCAGAACCTTTCCCATTGAGTGAAATGTCAGTTTCTATCGACATCAAATCTAGATAACTAGAGGTTTCTAGATCAAATACAAAGGAATAAATTTATAACCAAAACATTCGAAGAATGGGTTGAACATGTGAAATCTGAGATTGTCAAATAATTAGCCTCCTTGAATCAATCTCAGATTGAAGCTAGCAACCTGATAAAGAAGGTTGAAGTAAATGTTGATGACTGGGAAATAGAAAAGGCTACCTTGATCAGGGAACTCCAGTGGATGGAACAGATACAGGAGTATGGTCTACAAAAATTCCTTGTAGAAAAGCTAGTCCCTGGGTTAGATGATAAGACTTTGTATGTTTTAAAAGAATACATTGATTGGAGGAATGAGGCTATAGCACAAGGAATCTCTGAGGTAAAGGAGCTTCTAAAAGGATTAGGAATAATCAAAGACATTATTTCAAGCGATATGGACTGGGTAGATAAGCGATGTTTCAAAGCCAAAGAGGAATCAAATAGATCAAGTGATCAAGTAATCAAGAGTGTCAAAACCTGGATATATGAGCTTCAAGAGATGAAAGCACCGACAGTACATGAATTTTCAAAATTCACACAAGTGGATTCAATGCTCATAGTTCAACAGGACCACCTAGAGATGCACAATGAGAAGGTAGCTCAAGTCAAAAAAGAGAAAGAGATTTGGAAGCAGAGAATCAACTACCTTGGTCTGCCACATCAGCAGGTGATTTTTGCATTCATAGAAGCATTTGAAGACTAGAAGGTAGCTCAGCTGGCATTAGCCTTGACACCTTAGTTTCCTAAAACACCTGGCTTTATTTTGGAGGTGCTTCATGCCCAGTTCCACTTTTATTTCTTGATGCTTAAGACAGTTATTTAGTTTAAAACAATTACCTCTGGTAAAAGATAGTTTTATCTAATTAGTTTGAAAAGCCCTATGTGGCTATATATTCAAAAACTTAAGACTTATTTTGGGTCATCTGTCTGAGGTTTTCGAAACTATTTTCTAAAATTCTATGCTTTAAGCTTTTTTGAGTACTGATATGATAGAATATATGCAATATCTTATGGTGTTATATATATGTTTGAGCTTTTGAACTGATAAATGCTTTTATTTATCATATATATAGTTTTTTTTCTCTTATGGAAATGAGTTATATTGGATGAAGCTCAACTATGATATGATTTGATTTTGTGCTTAGAGTAACAGAGAGAATCAGTATAGAAGTTTCAGTTTTAAGTATTTAAAGTTTGAAGAAGTATCAGAAGTCAATGTTTTCTTTAAAAATCTGCACATTCTTTTCATTTTGATGAACTTAATGTTTCCCTTAGGTGTTTTCTGGTTAAAAGCACACATGATTTTTATTCTTTATTCAATAAGATTGTATTGAAAATCTACTAGCAAGGTAGCTAGACCTTGAAAATTTGTAGAGAGTTTGCTTTAAAAGAAACTCAATTGTTTGTGTTGTATTTTATCTTTTCCTTTCATGATTAGTAGAAGTCTTGAGATCAATTTAAAGAAAGGAAAAAATTGTTCTCTAACAAGTTCTAAGATGACTGGACCAACTATAGGGACAAGACTGCCCTCTACACTTCTAGCTCTGCAAGACCAAGGAGGGTACTCCTAATCCATTGAAACAAACCTTACTTCAACAATCATAGACTGGATTTAAAATAATAGATACATGGTAAGAAAATGCTAAATGATAACCACTCATTTATTGATTCTCCATTACCATTAGATGGGACAGAACATGTTGCCCACAATATGGTGCAGGAGCACCTAATCATAAAGGTCACTATGAGATATATAAGGTTTTAGAGTCATTTAAAGTCTATTATATGATGTATTGATTCATTTTGAATCCATTCGTAAATGTATTGGCAACAAATGTAAGCATGTGCACAATATTGCTCAAGTTGTCAAATAGGTCATGTTTAGGTCTCCATGGTCAAATTTGTGTAAAAGAACCATGGAAGGGTAAAAGAATTATAAAAGGTCTTAAATATTCTATTTGGATATGTATAGAGAGGTTTGACAAATTTTTTAAGTCATTTTGTCAAAAATGTAAAAGTCGCATAAAAAGTTGTAAAATGCAACATTGAGAAGTTGCTAACATTGCAAAAATGATGTAAAAAGGTAAATGGTTGGTCTAGGAGTTGGTTATGAAGTTAAAAACTACCAAATACCTTATAAATACCATTTTATGGTCGAACCAAATCAGATTTTATAGGAGGAAAGATTTTGATAAATTTTTGGTGCATTCTATTGTTGTTGTTTTGATTGGTTTTTTAGTTTTAGTGTTGGTTCCAGGGCTTGTACAGCCTGGAAACCCTGTAATATAGTAATGGAAAGAAATAATGATGAATCCTCTTTCTCATGATTTTTTTTTGGTTCAATTTTATAAATAAATGAATAAGTTATGCACGTTTTGGTGGAAGTTGTTGTTTGTAGATTCAAGATCTCCTGAGAACAATCAGGTTTCAGTGTTTGGTATGGACACATATGAAAGATTTAAGACCTCTAATAATATTAATTAGAAAGATATATGAATTAAATTTCATTTCCTTTTTTTTTGAGTCATTTTTATTCAGATTTGTGAAATTTATGTGCGTTTGAGTGGAAACTAGTTTTTAAAGATCTGCATTGGAGTCACAGGCATTCATTTGTGCTTGTAGAATGATTTATGAATGGGAAAAATAAATGGCTTACATATTTTGAAACTATAATCATTAATAGATACTTTTGAATTGGTTTGGTTCAATTTGGAGTTGTTTTTAGAAAGATATGGTATGCCCTAGGCAGGGTTTTGTGTTTTAATTTTGAATTATGATAGGGATATGGACCAGAATTTGTAGTCTGAAACAATAATTGTTTGAGGAATCAAATGGGGTCCTTAGACCTTAATATTTTTTGAGGTGATAGATATTGTAGCTATCTACAAACTTTATTCTTTCCATAAAAATTAATATTGTGATTTGATGGGTCAAATCAATCAATCTTTAAAGACTGTCTTGAAGACAACAATGTTTTCAAATCAAGTGAAAGGTTTATGTTTTTGTGATAAAAAATGTTGTGGTATACCTTATGAGATGCCTCTATACAAAGAAATTATTGAATGAATTTTGAAAGGATCATAAAGGATCCTATTAATTGTTTTGTTTGTATGATGCTCTGCATCACAATATTTTAAAGATTTTCGACTGATTTATATCAATATTTTAGGAATACAGTAAGAAAATCATCAGGAAATTATTTCTATAAACTAGCTCCACTGTTGGCCAGTGCCTTATCCATTGGGTGAAATCTTCACTGCAAAATGAAATACAGAGACAATATTTTGAACTTTGATGATTTATATCCTTAGAAAATACTATCACCCTATGATGATTCTAATCAGAGGACTCTTGAAATCCACATTACTTACTGATATCTATTAGGAATGAATTCAAAGTGTTTTGGCAGTCATTCTATAGCAATTATTGTTGCATTCATGACTTGGATTGTCATTGATGTCAACACAGTGATATTCTAGATATTAATAGGAAAGTAGGTACAATTTTGTTTTACGCACATGTTGTATTAAAAATTGGCTTTTGCGTAGTTGATGGTATGTTCTTTGGTGTGTTATTAACCTATGGTTAATAGCGCAAAAAGAAATTCATTCTTTTGTAAGAGTTATGAGCATTTTGGTGAAAGCAGTGTTTAGACAGTGTTTCTATGTAGCGATGTTCAGAAATCGGAGGATATCTCTTAGCTGGGATGGAATCTGATTTTGTGTAGTTAAAGGGATGTTGGAGACTTATTAATGATGACATGGTTCACAATGAAAACTTTGAGGACATGTTTGGAGAAAGTTACAGTAACTGGAAGCGGACAATTTTATGTGAATTCTGTGTGTAGCGTGTAGAATTTATTATTTTGTATTTGAGGACCGACTCATTTGTAATTATTTGAGTTTGGTATATAAGAAGGAATTTTTTCCTTATTGCAATGTGTACTATGAATATTGTGATGCGAATATATGCATGAAGTGAAGAAAAGAGCTAATTCAGTGATGAAGGAAGACTTGTGAGTACAGAGATCTAAAGTTGTGATCTTTTGTAGTAGAGAGTGCAGTTTTGGCATAGTGTGAAGGAGGTAATATATTTCATATTATTTTTTTGAATTATTCTAAGATCTTTTGGACAGTGTGTCCTTCTGTCTTCCATAAACTCTTAACCGGGTTAGAATCTTTTAACAGGGATTCAAAATCTCCTAATAGGGATTTATATGTACTGAATGTATTTCATAAGACTCCTAATACGGTCCATCCTCTAACAAGGAACTTTCATATTAGTACATCATTTTGTGGGCATCATTCCCACCGGGATTTACTCTTTTCAAGAGGTTCCCTAGTTAACATATCTTGTGTTATTGTGCAATTGTGTATGATTATCTTTCTATGGTTGATCAGTACATTGATTATATTGTTTAAAGTTGTTGAATGGATAAATTATCAGATAACTAATTCACCCCCCCCCCCTCTCAGCTATCTTGGGGATCTTTACTTTCTAACAATCGGTATCAGAGCAGCAGGTCCTTGAAAGAAAAGTTTAACAACTTAAGGAGATCCATGGCAAATTTTAGAAAAAAAAGCCCTAAGTTTGATGGAGTAAATTTTGACAGCTGGAAAGAAAAGATGAAGACACATCTATTGTGTTTAGGACCAAGTTATTGGTTGATTACAAAGAATGAGAAGACTATCATTGAGGAAGACAATCTAAAGGTAGGAACTAAAGATGAACTAGATCTATTCATGTGTAACATACTTGCAAGAGAAGAACTTTTGTCAGCACTACTGGAGAATGAATATGGTTAGGTAAGATGTTTGAAAACATCTCATGCAATTTGGAAAGCTTTACATTCTACTTTTGAAGGTGATGAACATGCAAAGAAGGCTAGATTACATAATTGGATTTGTGCATTTGAAGATATTAGAATGATGGAAGATGAATATATTAGAAGCTATATTGGTAGGATGTCTGAGATTGTGACAGGAATAAAGTCTTGTGGAGGTGATAAGATAGAGAATGAAGTGATATTGAAAATTCTGAGAACTTTGACACCAGTATTCAAGAAGACAACGCAGATGATTGAACAAGTGATACCTTATACATCAAACTTTTCAAGAGAGACTCTTCTTGGAAGATTAGAAACAACAGAGATGAACTTGAGATTATCAGAAGAGCTACCTAGAATGGAAATAGCATTCAATGCTCTTAGCATTAGACCTACAAGAAGTACTAGTGTGAATGGAGATTATACCAGCAGTAGCAGATCTGAGGAAGATAAGAAGATTGAAGAAGGTATTGCATTACTTGTAAAAAGAGAACTAGATGGTAAGAAAATCTTTAAATGTTGGACTTGTCAAGAATATGGTCATTTTGCATCTAAATGTCCTAAAAGAGTTAAGAAGTATAGAAGCAACTTTAAACCTAGGAGATCTAAAGAATGTTATTATGCAAATGATGAAGATTTTGAAGCGGGAATTGAAAAACATTTAAGTGACAGTGATAATGATAACTTTGAAGATATAGGATTTGTAGCAATTAAAGATGAAAGTTCTGAATCTGATAAAAGGGAAGAAAAAGCATTAGTTTCACAAGTTGAAAAGAAATCTGATTGGATTATAGACAGTGGTTGTTCACATCATATGACTGGAGATAAAAGAAAGTTTGTTAAGTTAGATAATTATGATGGAGGAATTGTTAGGGTTGGTAACAATGCACCTTGTTTGATTACTCTTGATGGAAAGACTAACACTGATGATGTTTACTTTTTTGATGGACTAAGACATAATTTACTAAGCATTGGACAGTTGACTGATAAGGGTTATCAAGTTTGGTTTTCTGAGAAAACTTGTGTGATAAAAGATAAAGATGGAAATCTGATTGGAAAAGGATCCAGAACTAGAGGTAATGTATTTCAGTTGAATCCTACTGAGATGACATGTTTGATAACTAGGATTGATGACAGTTGGTTATGGCATAAAAGGTTTTGTCATATAAACTTTGATAATATTGTCAAGGTGAGCACTACACTTGCGGTAAGAGATTTACCTAGAATTATGAAACCTACTAACATGATTTGCAAAGAATGTATGATGGCAAAGTAGAAAAGGAGTTCATTTTCCAATAAGAAGTTCACATCGGTAGAGAAGTTGGAGATTGTTCATACAGACTTGAGTGGTCCTACTAGGACTAGATGATTCTATGGTGAAAGGTATTTTATGATTCTTGTTGATGATTTTACAAGAATCATGTGGATTGCATTTTTGAAAGAAAAATCTGAAGCATTTGATAAGCTTAAGATCCTGAAAAGAAAAATTGAGAATGAAACTGGAATGAAGATTAAGTGTCTAAGATCTGATAGAGGTGGTGAATTTACATCTAGAGAGTTTAACACTTTTTGTGAAATGAATGGTATTAACAGACAACTTTCAGCCCCTAGAACACCAAAACAAAATGGTATTGCAGAAAGAAGGAATAGGTCAATAACTGAAGTAGCAAGAGCTATGTTGTTTGAAAATGATTTGGCTAAAACTTTTTGGAGAGAAGCAGTGAACACAGTAGTATACACTATGAACAGAGTACAAATCAGAGCAGATACAAACAAGACACCTTATGAATTATGGTTTGGACATACACCCTCAGTTAAGTATTTTAGAATTTTTGGAAGTAAATGTTATATTAAGAGAGATGATGATATAGGAAAGTTTGATCCTAGAAGTGATGAAGGAATATTTCTTGGATATTCTTTAAAAAGAAAAGCATATAGATGTTATAACAAAAGAACTAAGACTATTGTTGAAAGTGCAAATGTAAAAGTTGATGAGAAGTTTAAAATTTAGGAAAGAAAGCTTGATTATGAATCTGATGGAGAAGCACAACCTCAGCCTAACATTGAAAATGCAGAATTATTTTTTGAAACTAACAGTGATTTGCTGAATGAAAGTCATACTGAAGAAGACAGAGAAGAAAATAGAGAAGAAAATAGAGAAGAAAGAAGAGAAGAATCTACAATCAGAACAAGATCAGTAACTATGACACCTAATAGGTATACTTCAAGACATCACCCTGTTGAGCAAGTTATTGGAAGTTTAGATAGAGGACTTTTGACTCAGAATAAGGTACATTTATGTTTGATTTCTCAAATTAAACCTAAGACTACTAATGAAGCTTGTGAAGATGAACATTGGATCAATGCTATGAAAGAAGAACTAGAGTAGATTGAAAGAAACAAGACATGGGAATTGGTCCCTAAACCTGAAGACAAGAATGTGATTGGAACAAAGTGGGTATTCAGAAACAAGATGAATGAACAAGTAGAAGTGATAAGAAACAAAGCAAGATTGGTATGTAAAAGATATTCACAACAAGAAGGAATTGACTATGAAGAAACTTTTGCACCTGTGGCTAGACTTGAAGTAGTGAGAATGTTTCTAGCATATGAAACTTACAAAAAATTCAAAGTGTATCAAATGGATGTGAAGTCAGCATTTTTAAATGGTGAATTGGAAGAAGAAGTCTACATTGAGCAGCCTGAAGGTTTTCCTTTCACACAAGAAGGAGATATGGTATGTAAGTTAAAGAAAGCTTTATATGGATTAAAATAAGCACCTAGAACCTGGTATGCAAGATTGGATAAGTATTTATTGAAATTGGGATTTATAAAAGGAACAACAGATAGTAACTTATACACAAAATAAATTGAGAATGGTTTGTTGGTTAGAGTTATATTTGTTGATGATATTATCTTTGGAGGAGAAGATGAAGCTAGTGACAAATTTGCAGATGAAATGAAGACTGAATTTGAGATGAGCATGATTGGAGAAATGAAATATTTTTTGGGATTACAGATAACACAAAGCAAGGAAGGTATATTTGTAAGTCAGACTAAGTATTTGAATGACTTATTGAAAAGATTTGGAATGGAAGATTCTAAACCTGTTGGAACACCTATGGTAACCAGACATAAGTTATCTAGCAAAGATGAGACACCAGCAGTTGAGCAAAAAAAGTACAGATCTATGATTGGAGGATTGTAGTACTTGAAACATACAACACTTGATATAGCACATTCAGTGGGGATTGTAGCAAGATTTCAAGCAGAACCTAGAGAATCACATTATGCAACAGTAAAGAGGATACTGAGATATCTGAAAGGAACAATGGATTATGGATTATGGTATGAGAATTCTGATGATTTTACTTTATGTGCCTATACTGATGCAGATTGGGGAGGTAGCGTTGATGACAAGAAAAGCACTAGTGGTGGAGCCTTTTTTCTTGGAGGCAAATTGGTCTCTTGGCTAAGTAAGAAGTAGAATTGTACTTCACAAAGCACAGCAGAAGTAGAATATGTTGCAGCAGCAAATAATTGTAATTAGATTATTTGGATGAAGCAGATATTGAAAGATATTGGAATAAAGTTTGATGAGCCTATTGTTATACATTGTGACAACACCAGTAGAGTGAGTATGTCAAAAAATCATGTTTTACATTCTAAGACTAAACATATTGAGATCAAGTATCATGTTGTAAGAGAGAAAGTTGTAGAAAAAGAAGTAAGATTGGAGTACATAAGTACAAAGGAGCAGAAAGCAGATATATTTACAAAGCCTTTACCTAAGGATACATTTGTGTATCTAAGAGGTATGCTTGGGGTTATGCCCCAACCTATTTTTGAGAATTGATGCAGATGATTGCATCTGTCCAGTGGTATATGAGCCCTATCTTTCTTCTGGATTGGATGTTGGAACTTCTTCTATGAGGGAGTTTATGAGCTGAGTCATGAGGACTCTTGTTATTGTATTTTTCTGAAAAGTGTCTTTTGACATTAAGTTGTTGTTGACTTGGTGATGGAATTTCTATCATTGATGTCAATGGGGGAGAGATATACATGAAAAACATTGTAGATTGTATGAGAGAGCTGAATAGGAAAATGAAGCAAGATTTGATTTGATATTTTGCAGTGATGTTGTAGTATTGGATTTTTGGAACATTGGATGTTTTTCATCTATGTTGCCATCAATGCCAATGGGGGAGATTGTTAGGAATGAATGAAAAGTGTTTTGGCAGTCATTCTGTAGCAGTTGTTGTTGCATTCATGACTTGGATTGTCATTGATGTCAACACAGTGATATTCTGGATATTAGCAAGAAAGAAGGTACAGTTTTGTTTTGCACACATGTTGTATTGCAGATTGGCTTTTGCATAGTTGATGGTATGTTCTTTGGTGTGTTATTAACCTATGGTTAACAGCACAAAAAAATCCATTCATTTGTAAGAGTTATGAGCATTTTGGTGAAAGCAGTGTTTAGACAGTGTTTCTGTGTAGCGATGTTCAAAAATTAGAGGATATCTCTTAGCTGGGATGGAATCTGATTTTGCGAAGTTAAAGGGATGTTGGAGACTCATTAATGATGATATGGTTCATAGCACAAACTTTGAGGACATGTTTGGAGAAAGTTACAGTAACTGGAAGCCGACAGTTTTATGTGAATTCTATGTGTAGCGTGTAGAATTTATTATTTTGTATTTAAGGACCGACTCATTTGTAATTATTTGAGTTTGGTATATAAGAAGGAATTTTTTCCTTATTTTAATGTGTACTATGAAGATTGTGATGCGAATATATGCATGAAGTGAAGAAAAGAGCTAATTCAGTGATGAAGGAAGACTTGTAGTACAGAGATCTGAAGTTGTGATCTTGTGTAGCAGAGAGTCCAGTTTTGGCATAGTGTGAAGGAGGTAATATATTTCATATTATTCTATTGAATTATTCTAAGATCTTTTGGACAGTGGGTTGAGAGATCTTGCCTTGAAGCTGTTTGGGCAGTGGGTCCTTCTGTCTTCCATAAACTCTTAACTGAGTTAGAATCTTTTAACAGGGATTCAAAATCTCCTAACAGGGATTTATATGTACTGAATGTATTTCATAAGACTCCTAATAGGGTCCATCCTCTAACAAGGAACTTTCATATTAGTACATCATTTTGTGGGCATCATTCCCACCGGGGTTTACTCTTTTCAAGAGGTTCCCTAGTTAACATATCTTGTGTTATTGTGCAATTGTGTATGATTATCTTTCTATGGTTGATCAGTACATTGATTATATTGTTTAAAGCTATTGAATGGATAAATTATCAGATAACTGATTCACCCCCCCCCCCCCTCTCAGTTATCTTGGGAATCTTTACTTTCTAACAATATCCTTATGCAAACTTCAAGAATTAGTGTTCTATCTAAATCTTATGTAATTTGATCTTTAGATCAAAGCTGAAGACTATCAACACATACATAGAGATAGTGCATGCAATGAATAAAACAACTCATAACTCAAAGAAAGAGAACACCAAGGAGAGATATGAACTTTGGATTTTATTCAAATATTCTATATCATCTCTATGTATACACAATTCTTTAAAATGAAAACCATCTGAATATTTAGCTAAAAACTAGTAATACTTGCTATTCTATAAAAAAGTGGGCCTAATACAGTCTAATGTATCCTAGACTCAAAAAATTTTCAATCAAATGCTCAAGTTTTGGTCCTTCTAAATGATCTTGGAAATCCTTTTATAGAACAAGGATTGAAAACAAGCTATGGATCACTTAGGAACAAAACAAATATTACACAGATAAGACAAAGGACACAAAGCACACCAAGATTGCACTCAGTTGCAGTTTTCAAAAGTGTAGGTTAATTTGAGTGCCAAGTCTTCTACAATAGTTTCCAAAAATACTTCTAATTTTGCTAGGTGTTGCCAAAATGTCCCAATCAGCCTCTTCCTGTCGAACTTCCTTATTTAAGATCCATAAACAATACCTTTAGCCACCTTTCTCAAAATATCAGTCCTTTGTATTTAACTAGTATGTCATTTTAGGAAAACAACTCTAATCTGGGTGGCTACCTGATATCTTGTTCATCAATTATTTACCTGTAACCGTCCTTGGAAAATAAAACTGATTCAAACTTGTCACTTTTGGTTCACCAACTCAAACCCTGGCAAAAACACTTAAACAATTTTAAAATTCTAGCTCAACAGCTAACTGATCAAAATTAAAATGCAGTCATTGATCTCATATTTTCCCAGCATATTAGGCAATTCTCATAATTCATCATAATAGTCAACTGATCATTGAAAAATTTTGCCACATCATCTATCTTTGGTGACCAATTAGGAACAGATGAATGTGCATGACCTGGTAATGGACCCACCTTTATCTTTTAGCTAACCTGTGGCAAGTCTTAACCACACTAGATCTGGAGAATATGTGATTGAAGGCAATCTCCAAGTCACTAAAAAATTTAACTAACCTTGGTCTAGTCTGGAGATCATGTAAACAAAGCTATTCTCATGATCGTTGAATATCTCTTTAACCCTAAGTATCATCTGGAGAATACGCGACCACCGCCCGATCCCCCTCACATCAATGGTTCATGCTGAGTCTCCAAGTTTTTTAACTTAACTCATCCTTCATCACAAGATCACATGACTGAGGTAATTGCTAGAATTCTTGACACTTTTCTTAATCGGGATCTCATCTAGAGATCACACGAATGAAGCATTCACGTGGTCGCTAAGTCTTTTATTAACCTGAAGTTTAATCTGGAGATCTAGCACCAACCATTAGATCCTGAGTGCATCAATAGAGCATATTGAATCTTTGAAACCTTTATGTTAACTCATCACTAGTCTAGAGAATGCACGACTAAAGACTTTGCGTGGTTGCTGAACCTTTCATTTGACCTGGGTCTAATCTGAAGATCATGCAAACAAAGACATTCACGTAATCTCATAACCTTTTCTTGACCTAAGGTTGTATTTAGAGAATAAGTAACCACCGCCTGATCTTATCTACATCTACGGCTCATAATCAATCTCCAAACCTTCATCTTTAACTCATACTTAATCACAAGATCATGCAACTGAAGCATTCGCTAGATCTCAGAACATTTCTCTTAACCCTGGTCACATTCAGAGAACACAAGACAACCTTTATTAGCCAATTCGGTAGATCCTTTACATAACCTCAGATAAATCATGAGATCAAGTGCTAGACATTAATCTTTCTATCATCCATGATCCTCACCGAGTCGCTAGATTATTATAACTAACTGCTAAGAACTTGGAGATTCGGTGAACACTGTGTAACATCCCTTAGTCGCTAGATCACTAAATGAAAAGTGACTTGAAAAGTTTATCCTGAGATCTAGAGAACACTAAGAGATAAAAACCATGTGCAGACTCAAAAACTTAAGTGGCAAATAAAGTAACAAAGAAATAGATTTGGGTAGGGTTTTTCTGGACTTAGACAAATTTTGAAACCCTTATTCATGGAAAAGACCTATTTCTCAAACCTTCAAACTGTAATATCTCACTATTTTTTGCATTTGAGCATATGTGATCTTGACTTGAGCTTACACACATCTTGAACTATCCCTAGTTAAGTCCATAAGCTATGAAACTTGATAAATCTTCTTCATTGATAAAAACAAGTTGCAGCTAGGGCAAGACAATTTTCTAGGGTTTTGCAAGGAATAGACCACTTTCTTTGGATTTTTGGCATTGACAAGAAAATGGGCTAACAAGCACATTGATGTGAGTTACCATACTACATTCTTTAGGTGTGTGTCCATTGAAATTGCATATCTAACATGTAATGTTTAGAGGACTTCTTACACTTTGTTGTGGTTGATTTCTCTGATTGTGATGTAGCTAACTTCTTTGATTTGATCTACAATTCATGGCTCTATGACCAAAATTTTGCATGAATAACAATAACCATTGAAAGGTCTTACATCTTTAAAATCTCTTGCTATATGTCCATTCTTGTTACAGGAATAACAAGTTCAGTTTACTGGCTTGCTTCCATCTTTAGGTGTTTCTGCTTTAGCTTTAGTTTGATTTTCAGTCTTCTTAGCTTCTATAGATTCTTCTAGTGCTTTCATTTTTTCTTGTATTGTATTGATTTGAATTTGTTCTTCATTGTATCCAATACCACCAGAATATCCTTTTATCCTCTCTACATAGATCTATGAATCTAATAGATCAGTACTTGTGTGTAATTTGTCAGTATGATTCTTGGCTTTTGTCAACTTAGATTCCATCTTTTTCTTGATGTTCTCTAACTCCAAGATTTTTAGGTTTTCTTGCATAAGTTCTTTATCCCACTATTTGTTTTCTTTGATCTGATCCTCAAAGGCTAACTTGCTATCAATTAACTGTTCATTCAAATCTTCAATCTGATCTTTCAGAGACATGTTTCCTTCAATCATCTTTTTGACCATTTTTCCCAAATCATTTGTTTAAAAATATTTCAAATCTTTTCTAAGTCTCTTGATGAATACTTGTGAGCCATTGACCTTCATTTTTAGTTCTTCAATTTCTTTTTCAGATCTGTCAAGATCTTCAAGAGATGCTTCAAGATTTTTTTTTCAGATATTTTTCTTCTTCTAAACCCATGATCTCCTCAAGTGGTTAAAATTCTCTTCAAGGACCAAAGATCTGATACCAATTGTTAAGAATGGGAACACTGAGAAGGGGGGTGAGTCAGTGTTCTACAATTAATGTTTGTCTGCTTCTTGAAACTTAGCCCAATTACCTAATTACTAAAATGAATAGTAAAGTGTATAAAATAATCAACCATAATACATAACATAAGATATGTTTACGCAAAAACCATGGCTAGAGGAAAACCCTGGTGGGAATTAGTACCCACGAATAATTGCACTAGTCTTATGAACTTGTTAGAGTTCCTTTTCCCTGTTAGGAGCAGTCTTTACAATGTTGAGTAAAATGACTCTGTTAGGACTCTAAAAGAAAAAACCCTGTTAGGGGTGGATGGCACACTACCGGAGCACACTGGTCAATGAAGAAGGCTACAACCTCCTGATAATCAGATACACACTATATCTGGAAGGGTGAACTATTATTTTGACATTGTTGTCTGATCAGTTCCTTTTGTGCACTGATGCTCTAATCTCTTATAAAGATTTATTCTATTTGTTCTTCTCTAATATATACTTATCATACTTATTCTCTTATATCTATCACTTCATACCTCAAATACAAAGGTGCATATCATATATATACATGTCGAATAGGCGCAACTAAAACTTAATACTATGTCGGCCTAAAACCTAACACACATAACGCTTCCAATATAATTGGCTCAAGCATATTTACATATAATGATAATAACATGTTTACAACACTATTAAAATAGGCTCATAGCCTTTACAAAATAAAATGATATAGACTAAAAAAAAACTTTCATGTCGGCTTCATGCTCTATTCTGCTTTGTCATTGAACTGCTAGTGTCACTTAGACTTGTTGTAACTTCTCGATACTATCACATCTAATCATGTGTTCTTATACTTAGCATAATAACATATTCAAAATCTTATATCCAAGGGCACATACCATAACTCTATCATACACATTTGCGTCGATGCTCTAATCATCAGGTACATTGTTGTCTGCATTGTCTACCATACTTAGCCGAAATATGAACTTCAAAGCTTGTGCCCTAACTATCAAAACTCCATATGACTTTGTTGCAATAATGAAAACACAAAACTAGTCATATAATCTTAGTAAATTCAACTTTCCAACAATCCCATCCTAATATGTTTGAAAGTTTCTTGCAAAGTTTTAAATTCGTTTGAATAAAAGTTACAAAAGTTGTAAAATGCAACTTTTCAGAAGTAGTAGAAAGACAAATATAGGAATTTGTATGGTCATAAGAGGAAGTTGAGTAGTTGTAACTTCCATATGAAGATGTAAAGGCTATAAAAACCTATATAGTGGCCGTTCATTGTAAACTTGGAGAAGGAATTGGAAAGCATCAGAAGCATTTAGGTATCATATTTACATTGTTTCAATCTATTGTTTTGTTGTCTTGAAAGTTTTGCCTCTTGTTTCCAAGCCTTGTATGACCATGTACATTCTAGAAACAAGTGTATTTCTATTATGATATTGTATCACATTGAATAATATTTCCATTTCTTTTGATTTGAGTTGATTTCATGCAATTTTGAGAAAGTTATGAGAGTTTTGGTGAAAACCATTTATAACTACCCAAAACCCTAATTCACGACAACTAGTTTGGGAAAAATAATCATAACTTCTTTTTTTAACCCTTGGATCCTTCTATAAGTTGGACAAATTTTTTTAACTAGCAATTCTAGAATCTTATCGGAGAGATTGGCTTCGTTATCAATATTTAGAGAGTTGTGAATGACTGTTTATGACTATATTTTCATGACCAACATATAGTAAATTTCATAGTTGGATAATTCTTGGTTTTCTTTTGCAAGTAATGGATAGATGAAGGATTTAAATAATTAATATTTCATGAATAAGGGATGGATCTACAAGTATAATGGTTTGATATCTATGGAGAATATTTTCTAATGGTGATTTGATGGATGATTATGTTGGGAAACATATGACAATGCCTCTAACATGTTTGAAGATTTGTGTTGATGATTGAACTTCATGATTCTTTGAGTCCTTTGTTGAATTCATTGAGTTGAAACTAGTCCCTTAAGGAGATTACCAAAGGGATCTTCATCAAGAGGGGGACATTTTGAGTGAGAACTACTTCTTGATTATATTCTTGTGTGGGAGGCTCATGAACTGAGAGTGAAGTGGGAGAAGAAATTACTAGATGTTCATGCCCTAGTTATGAAATTAGGGCATGTGTTCATGAGTAAACTTTATTTTGGATTTTAGAAACCACCGCAATACCTAAACTATGTATGGCTTGCTACAATGGATGGACATTTAGTTGTTTAAGGGAGGCCTTAATTCTATCATAAAGAATGATAAACAATACCTTAGTGAGAATAAAATATCATGGAAGAGGCCACCCACTTATGCATGGCCTTTCTAGATGTTAGTAAATAGATTTGTCCCTTTTGAAAATGTTTACAACTTATCTCAAATCGCCCAAAAACAAGGCACAATCTGTGACTAACAGTTGAATGAGTTATCATGAGTTGATAACCCTCCTCTGAATTGAGAGGTAAAGCTCCCTCCTAAAAAGATATTCAGTGAATTAAATGCAGAGTATGTCTTTAACCCAAAGACACAAAGGTTGCTGACATTCATTCATCACTATGAAATGAATGCGATTACAATATAAAAGATTCAAAGAAAATAAATAAATGACCAACTGATCACCTATTCAGTCTTCCCAATCACAGAGAAATAAAGAAAGATTTAACATTTCATCTTATGTATATGAAGCATAAAGCCAACTGACTTCATGATTTACATGTGAACTTGACAAAATGGGAAAGACAACATTTAAAAATGATTGGAATCATCAACAGATTTATTTCAATCCAGAAACATACATTTAAAACCTACAGATTAAATAAACATATTCTCCTTTTATTCTTAAAAATTTGATAAAATGACCAACAGGTCATTTATATCCCTGCCACACTTAACAAGCCTGCAAAATAAAATATCATTTCCCTCTCATCCCTTTGCTAAAGAGAAATACAAATATATTCCCCCTATCTACAAAGCCACAGGACCCTGCCAAAAAAGAAGAACCTATTTTATATAGAAAACTCTTCTTTTATAGACTTCTTGGAAATTTCCCTCCTGTAACTTTTAGTTTGGAAGAATAATTGATTCTTGATGCTTTATAAAGTTTTATAAACTTTATAAAATACCTTCATAAAAAAGAGCCTTATTATATGATCCTTTAATTGAAATTATTAAAGGGCACATACATGTGCTTGGCATGTGGAAACACTTCCTTTCAACACCTTAATGTATAATTTCAAAATAAATTTATCATCCATGAAGGGATTCCCACCAAAATTCATTGTTGTCTGCAGACATAACAAAAGGTTGTTGACCTCTTTGATATACCTTTACACATTCGATTGTATCATTTGACTAAAACCAAATTCTGCTAATCGCTTCGGTCAAATCCTGAGTGATTTGGCTCTTCACAACATATTCAAAACTTGGCAAAATCCAACGGTTGAGCTGAACGTTATGGCCTCTGAACTAAGACCCATTTTTTTGGCTGCAAATAAATCTATGATTACATGTTGTTCAGTCCTGTGAATTGGAAATTCTTTCACGACTGTGTTGGGATTCTTATATAAGATTTTAAAGAGACCCTCCCTTATTATTATTTAATATCATATATCATGAGCGAATAAAAAATCACTCAAATCATGAGTCACAATGATTGAACCCGATCACTCTATGTTGTTTTGCATGGGTTCTCTCCTTGGCACATATTAAAATATCTAATCTGTATTAACAATTTGTCAAACAGGTTTTCAAAACTCCCTGCATTTGCACCTTTTGATGATGAAAAGAAACTTGTATATTTTGTCAAACACATTGGTCAATGCTCTCCACACACAAAAACCTAATCAATGAGATGGCGTTGAGGATCTTGTAGTTCATCTTACAAGCCATTCAAGGTTTCCCAACATGTGATTCTTTTCCTTAAAGCTTTTGGCATAGGGATTCCATTTACACCTGTACTTTTCTGTCGAACACATTTGGCATCTCTCTTGTTACAAGTGTTCACTGAATATGAATTACACATATGGATGCACTCAAAATAAGGCCTTCAATTATTGATCCATTGGGTTCAATAACATATGGGTGCATACTTGTTTAAAGCTCCATAAATAACTTCAAAGCTAAGAATGAGTATTGAGCTTTAAGACATATTATAGGAAGGCTCTGCCTTTACCACAGTGTACCTTGTTTATTTGATGGTCAATTTTCTCATTACCCTCCATCCTTATAAGTGCTTCCAATCTTATCCAAATCCATTTCTTGCTTCTTATTTTTAAGGAGATATCCCCAATTCTCTATTTTAACTCAAATTGCCCACTATGCAAGACCATATAAATCTCGTTATTCCTTACATCACTAGAACTATCATTATTGTATTTGATCATCACACAGAGGTCTTTAAGGTTATAATGGATTGATCAAGTCATGAAAACTTTGACTAACTAAACCTTGCCTTGTCATGTAGCGAGCTTAATATTTTTAGCAAATAAATCATTTGAACTTTGAGGTATTGAAACTTGAAAATCACCAAGGAGTTAGCAACCTGGTTTGATACACCGTGAACATTTTGACCCTGAATCATTTAATACCAACCTTCAATCTAAATCTGGATTGTGAGACTGATCTTAAACTTCCAAACTGGAGGACCTTGAAACCAAACTTTGAAACTTGAACTAAATATCTTGCATCTTCGAACTTTCAAACTTTTGAACATTGAATTTTGAAATTTTAAACTTTTGAACTTTGAAATTTTGAACTTTGAACTTTGAACTTTGAGGTTCAAAGTTCAAGTTCAAAGAAATCTTGGAACACCATCTCTTCACAACTTTAGCCTTACAAAAACATCATTAGCAATAAAACACACGACAAACTAAAACAATTTAAGAAAACCTTCCATGGGACATAATTTCAAAAGATTAAAACTTGGGTGCTAAAAGTAGGCTAACACTAGAGATCATATTGTTGCACGAAAAGAAGTAGTTTTTTCCTCTCAATATACTCTGGTTTAATAACTTTTATTACCACTTTTTTCTAAATTTGGCCATGATTAGAGTTAATTGAAAGCATTAGACAAGAAGATTGATGCTATCTGTAAGGAGAAGATTGTGTTAGCTGACTGTGAGTATAGAATGTTACCTCCCAACAACTTCTCTAAGTTCCTCTCCTACAATGTTGACATTAGAAAGATTTTATATTAACCTTTAATTGAATGTGTGAAATGTCATAAATACATTTTATAGTAGGATATTACCTATAATTACAAAAATAAATAATTTATATAAGAGAATCTTTTTCCTTAATAATGGAGATATCAAGTTTTTTATTTACAAGTAAAAAAGTAGTTATAAACATCAATCCTCTATAATTTGGTTAGAGTTTTTATATTCAAATTTAGGTCTTCATTAGTTGATCTTTTTATTAGTTCAATTACAAGTCATTGTTAGGACAAGAAAATATTTTGGGCCTAAGGAGAATGTTTTTTATTATGGAAAAAATAGGTTTTAAATTGACCTGAAACCCGTTTTACAAAAGATTCTTACATATAATCAGATAAGAAATTATAAGCACCAAAGATAACTAAGAAAAGAAAGGTTTCAATAGATAACATAGAAAAAGCGACAGCCAAAGACCAGCCAAAAACATAGAGACCAACATACAAAACCAAAAATGAGAGAGGAGGAATGCTAGCTAGTCGGGTTCTTGCGAGTCTCAATGACCTCATCTTCTAGTGGGATCATGATCAAATCCACTTTCTTCATATCCCATAGATCAAGAGAGGGCTACTGGGATTCTTCTTAAGGTTCCCCCCGGTTCTCTTACTAGGCCCAAACTCCCCCTAGCCTTTGTCATTATTAGCTTCTAGGTCCACAACCACATTCTCCTATTGCACTTTGTCTAGGTTTTCCACCATCAACATGTCATGAAACCAATATTTTTACTTTTTGGATTTAGCTAAAAACATAAAAGGGTAGTTAAGTTTATTCACAAAGTTTAAAACAGAAAAGAGGTGCCATAAGTTAATCTTACATGATCATTACTTTATAAAACAAGATAGAGTCTATGTTATCATAGATTATAGAAAGTATATTTTGAAAATATTAGAGGATGTGTTGCATCTATTAATAGTGTAAAATATACAGAGAAAAATCTAGGGACATATCCATGTATGCATGTAAGATTTTTACCATAATGTATCATGACTATGAGGGATGCATATAGAATGAGGAGAAAAGATAATGTGCATTAGAAAAATAAAAGTATAACACCTTTAAATTTTATATGATCTATAAGTATATGTGTAAGATTTAGCTATGTAGATAGCCACCCAAGATCTAGAGGAAATTGGAAAGAACAATAGAAAGAGAAAATGAATATGACAAGAATAAATTGTATTATCACCAATAATTCAATAAAATAATTGGATTGACTCAACTAGAATCTACTTGAATGAATATTAAATAGGAGACCCCTTGGTCATATATCCAAGGTGAGTACAAATGAGTGAATGAGACAATGACAAGTGTTGGTGTATAATTACATGATAACCAAGAGATAAGTTATTACCTTTCCATGGTCAAATCACATGTCCATCAAAGGTAGATCATCCTCCAATGTGTAATACAATATGTGTGACATGTACCACAAAGGTAGAGAGTGATAAAGTGATATTTGTACTAAAGGTGGAGTCAACGCATAAATTAGAGTGTGATAAACTGATGACACCACCTAAAGTGTAAATTCTCCTAAAATATCCTATGTGGTCCTTAAGTACGCTTAAGTAAAGTTTAAGTAGTACCTAGGTGTGAATTAACCAAGGTAAAATTCCACCAATGCCCCACTTAAGTGCAACTTAGGGAGAATGTACACATGCTAACAATGGAAGATGGGTCCCTACTACTAGGCCATCTTAGATACCCATGTACAAATACAATGCAATCTCTCACAAATAGAGAAAAGGAGAAAACCACATGGGAGAAAAAATCCCTCCAAAAGAAAGATAAAAAATACACAATGCTCTCAATGAGAAGAACAAAACCTCATATAATAAAAAAGTCTCCACATAAGAGAGAACATGAAAGATCATGAAGGCCACCCTCAATGTATAATCTCTTGCAAAGATGGTCCAAGATGATGACCAACACTCCTCCATAGGAATAAATAGAGCCAATGATGCACCAAAAATATCAAAGTGTGACAAAAATAGGTACCATTGTCAATGAAGAACGACTGATGAATCACCCACTAAAATATGATGAAGATCGGACATAGAGACACTTGCTTGAGCATCAACTAGATACTCGCCAATGGTAGATTGGTACATTCTAGGTCTCAACTTGAGTCATGTACCAAGTCTCACGAGATAATTCTAAATCTACTAAGTACATAAGGATTACAACAAATATGTCATCAATGACAAAGTACAAATACGGATGACACGTTATATCAATTTGTGTACAACATAAGTGCAAAGGTAGGATCTATTAACGATACCACCAAGAATGTGTTACAAATGATTATTTATGATGCCCTTCGATTGGACGGATGTGCTAAGAAAACATAGGAGTAATTGATCCCTTAGTTGTCAATAGGAGACAAATTGCTATAGCAGGTATCGTAGGTGGACAAAAAATATCTTTCCCAAATTCACTTATTTATCAAAAATTTAATTTTAAAAAGTTTTTAAAAATATTTTTTAATTAATTATTTTCTAAATAATAAATATTTTTTTATTTTCTTTTAAAATTGTTTTTCTTGTACTTTCTATTTCAATGATTATAATTGCTACAATCAAGCTATAATGGACTTAGATCGCTATGCAAAAGACCAAACTGAGGTCTATACATTACAATTTTAAAAATAAGTCAAATTTTGAAAGTACAATTTTTTTTTATCATAGTCACTATAAACTGATAGCGCCACTATAAAATATAGAAAAAATGTGCACTTTAAAAAAGAATGCACATGAAAAGGAGCTCATATGAACTTAAACGAGGCGTTGGAAGTTGCAAAAATGAGATTATACATTTTTTTAAAACATTTAGAAATTGAAATAAAAAACCACTTGCATCACTATGTATAGCACAAAAATCTACCCTAAATTAAAAAAAACTTGAAAAAAGGAGTTTAGATGACTAAGATATCGTTGTTTAAAAATTGCCTATGTATTTATGACACCTGACTCACTAGCACACCTCTAAGCATCAAATGGCTATAGATTTGGCCTCTCGTGTCTAATTTGGATGAAACAAAAGTTGATTTGGGGTTTTTGGACCTCGTTAATGTGATGCCAACCTTTGATTTATGCCAAGAAGCTCCAAATTTGAGATGCAATAGAAAGCCACAAAAATAAAATTGCAAATTGCACCATGATCTCTCCAAAAGACCATCCAACGATACTCTATGGGCTCTATTACCATGTAAGATTTGGCTCCAATGATAACCACCCAAGATCTAGAGACAATTGGAAAGCACAATAGCAAGAGAGAATGAATATGACAAGAACAAATTGTATTCTTACTAGGAATGCAATAAAATAATTGGGTTGACTCAACTGGAATTAACTTGAATGAATATTACACAGGAGACCCCTTGGTTATATAGCCAAGCTGAGTACAAAGGAGTGAATGAGACAATGACAAGTCTTGTTGTCTCATTACATGATAATCAAGAGATAATTTATTACCCACCCAAGGTGAAATCACATGTCCACTACAAGTGGATCATCCTCTAATGTGTAATATAGTATGTGCAACATGTGCAACAAAGATGGAGA
Source organism: Chamaecyparis obtusa (assembly GCA_027943335.1). Lineage (NCBI taxonomy): Eukaryota > Viridiplantae > Streptophyta > Pinopsida > Cupressales > Cupressaceae > Chamaecyparis > Chamaecyparis obtusa. The sequence goes on from BSBK01001707.1 coordinate 2,252,482, forward strand.
GTGATAAACTGATAAGTACACTTAAGGAAAAGTCAACACATAAAGTGGAATGTGATATCATGATAACATCGCATTAAGTGGAAATGCTCCTAAAACCTCTTATGTGGTCCCTAAGTAAGCTTAAGTAAAGTGTAATTAGCACCTAAGTGTGAATTAACCAAGGTAAAATTTCTTAATTGCACCAACAATATGCTTACAATATGCAAGACTATATACATACATATGATATAAATAAAGTCATAAATATTTCTACCTTATGATTTGTAGATTCTATTTCTTATATATTATCTAGATTCTATTTCTTATATATTATCTACCATACTAATTTTGATGTCCTTATTATATCATCATAGGGTAAATTCTCCCACATAATTAATCTAGACCTTGGGTCTGTATTTTAATGTCAACAAATTAGGAGTACCTTGATTTGTACATGCTCATACCCACTCAATTTGAAGTTTTTTGGTGCTCCAATAAAAAAAGATAATAGCTAGTTTTTACAATGATTAACTTTAGGCATATAATTTAGTACTTGGAAGAGGTGGACTAGGATGCATTGTGTGGTCTAGTCCATGGAGTAGGTTACAACGTACAACCTACTCTGAGTTGTCATACAACCTAGTGATATGGACTACTATAAATTAAATGGTCTATAAAAAATAATTAATTGGTGAGTTCTAAAATAATTCAATATATGTACCGCATAAATCAGATCAAATACTACGACTATATTTTAAAAACACACACACAACAACAACAACAACAACAACAACAACAAAAAAAAATAACATAAAAATATAAAATCACAAAAATATACACTTTCTTGCATTATAGTCTAAGCACATCCATGATTTTTAAGTCAATCATAGAATGGAGAAGTAATTATACCAAACAAGTAAAAATAATAACTCTACATATGATGTACGGCTTTCCATGCATCATAATTTTCACTCCTTTAAAAAGTTATACTCACAACAAACTATCCAAAAAAACAAAATATGATATAAAATTTACATACAACTCTTCTTAAATATCAAATATTTCATCTATTTAATATGAAATTTAATTAGCAAACATAGAATTTAATTAACAAAAATAGAACAAGTTAATTATATGAAACATAAAATTACCATTAATTATTTGATCTTAAACCCATGACCTACAAAATAAATGCAGTCTACAAATCATAGAAAGAAAATAGAAGCAACATAATCATTGTGTCTCCATTACGGAATTTGGTAGGCCATAAGACTACCTCGTTAGTCAACAAAAACGGAAAAGGGAAGGAAAATAATCGAATCCAAACTGAAGCTTTCCTTCCAACCTTGTTATTCAAAGGAAGACTTTTTCACTTAAAATATTCTTACAATATGAAAAAAAATAATGAGCTCAATTAAGGTAACGTGTTAAGATTGAGTTATATGTTTTGGGCATGGCAATGGATGAGTAGTCAATTCACATTAACACTTGTCAATTTTTAACATTAATCAACTACAATTGCTGCCCACAATCACCCAATTTTCAGTCAAATATTGAAAAAATGGTACCAATTTGCATTACCAAACATTGAATTTGTAAAGCCACTCCTAGCTCTCCATCATAACCCCCTATAAATGACCTTTTTTTAAATAATGTTGTTATCTATCTTATTTTCCTTTTACTTCTTTTTCTTTTCAATGGTATTTTAAAAAAGAAAAAAATTGGAAAACTTTTTATGATTATTATTATTATTTTGATATGTAAGACTTATTATGGGACCACATTTTTATATATAAGAATAGATTTTTTTATTAGCAGTTGATAGTAAGAGTTATATGATAGAATTTTTCACAATACATAGTTTTATAATCATATTTTAAAAAGCTAAGCAATACTCTTAAGTATGGATATCAAAGTTGTCAATGTGAACTATTGTTAATATTATTTTCTTCTTCATGTTGCTTATGTAGCAACTTTTCTTAACAAATATGAGATGACACTTATGATATTTCTCTCTCATTCTGGCAAACAGATGCATGAAGTCTTCCCTTAGTTTTTCAACACTGTTTTGAAATCCTTTAGTCTAGCCACTCATAAAATTACACTTGCTTCTATAAAAACTTCCAAAAAATCCAATGAAAGAGCCATCCCATTTTCACAATGCCAATATTAGTGTAATATCCTTTAATGTCTCATATGGCTTAGATTCAAGAATTTACATCTCATGAACGTAGACATCAACAATGTCTCAAGCCATGCCTTCATCTTTGATAATGTCCATGATATTTGAAAGGGAAGATGGACATAATTATGTTATGGCACTATTGGGGGAACACCAAGAGTTTAGGACCAGTCAACTTACATGCAATGCTCTTCATCAGAGGCAAACCTATTTTGAAAGCGTCTATTAGTCTTTTTAAATTATAACTTGCAAAATTTGAGCTCTCATTCTTTAAGTAGAAAATAAACACTTTTGATTAATTTTGCTAATATAACCCACAAATGTTGTTTCTATTTTTTTACTTTCCTATTTGTTTCAACTAGAATATAACTCTACAACTCATAGTTCACTTGATGTCTTTTTTATTATTCCTTTAATTTTTTGGTAGATTGTCTACTTTCATTATAATATCTTCTATCTAATTATATACTCTAAGGATTTCTTATATTAATAAACCATCTTATTAGCATACTCATGATTGAGTATGTTTATCCTCTTGGGTCATTAGTTCTTTAAGTGATTGTTTTTTTTCTCCTAACAAGTTTAAACCATGTGTGTTTTCCATCAATTAGACCTCTCTTAGCAATGTTTTTAATTGTCACTACTGGGTATATGTTCCCTTAAATAAAATGAATTTTTCTTATGATTTCCCTATATCAATGTTGTATTGTGAAAGAGTTGAGTAGATGAATATTTTGCTAAATGTATTGTAGAATATTGCTAATTTTCCAACTTGTCGAGTAATTATTCTCAATTGAGTTAATTATCACCATAAAATCTCCCTATATTTTAGTCTGAATAAATGTATGTAGGCCTAGAAAGAGTGCTTGAGTTTCAACTTCATTAGAAGTATTGTCTACAAGTATTTTGGAGGTAGGCACAATTACTTACCCTTTTCAATCTATTATGACTCAATAAATTCCTAGAACATTAGGATTATCCTAGTTTTAACTTAAAATATCCATAAGGAATCCATTTCATATTTTCTTTCTATTGACTTCCACTTAACAAACAAGATCCATTTAACAAAATATTTTTCTTCAATGGTGCTACAAGAAGATCCTAGGGAATTGTTGCGGCAAGGAGTGTAATAAGGATAGGATTCAATGAGATGGTGGTAGCCTATACAAGTAATCTAGAAGGAAATATTAATAATCAAGACGAGGGGATGAATTTATTATAGGGACTCAAAATTTCCCTCTTAATAGGGATTAGGGTGTTGTCTATACAAGAAAATTCCAATATCATAATAGATATTTTTTAAAGGCTCATCAAAGGTCAATTGGTCTATTAAGGGGATTATTAGAGATATTCATAAACCTTTTTTGGGACTGGAGTTGTTTGAAATTAGCCATGGTGATAAAGAAGGTAATATGGTTGTTGATGATGTGGTAGTGTTAAGCCTTTAGATTGAAAGCTTGAGGTGCTGGAGAAAAAAAAGAATCCCTCACACATTATGTCCAAACTCTCTTTAGGGGAGAGATTCCAAAAGCCAACACTAATGGATAACTTCTACTCTTGGTTGTTGCAGATTCTGCAATGTATAACCATTTTGTGGAAATGGGGATGAAAAGACACTAATTTCAAAAATTTGAGGCTAAAAAAGTTTATTTTCGAAAAGAATTTGAATGGGAGAAGGATGATGTTGGTAGCAAGAGTTGGTGAGCTAGATTAGTTGAGGGGGTCAGAGTGGTCATGCCATAATTCATAACAATAAAGAGTATATGTTGGTAGCAAATGAACTACAAGAGTGGTTTGAACTTTAAGGAGGGTCCCTCAATGATGTGATGACATTATTTCAAGATTAATCACAAATGTATCATTAAGAAATATCTTTTTATTTCATAAAAGGGCCACGGTACCTTATAATGTTGAAATTTAGTACAAAATCTCATTATGTAAAGCGATGTATTGTCTACATGAGTGGAGTGTTATGATGTCATTGAGGAATTATTGCCCCCGCCAAGTTAGAACTCAAGACCTAGATTTCTACTGTAACTATTGACTTTTCATTACAGTTTCTCTTAAATGTGCTCAAATTAGCAAAATTGAAATCTAGGTGGGCCTCTTTGCAAATCCTTTTTGTGTGATTCACAAGATAGGTGGGGATGATATTTTCATTAAATATAGTAAGCATGATGAGTTCAAGAACAACACCACTATGTATCATATCTAAAAATAGGGGGGTCTCCTAGTTTATTGAGTGCATTAATGACTACGATGGGGATTTCTTGATGCAATTTTCTACCTCCTAGGAGGATACAAGAGTTACAATGGGGGAATTTCATTCAAAATTAGTGAAGAGGTGATTGCACAAGCCAATGGGATATCTACTAATGGAAGAAAATGGAAGAAGACTAGTAGTGTGTAGACAATGACAACCAAGTAATCAATTTTTCAGAGGAAGTGACACCCCAGTTAAAATGAATGGTTGTTTTAAAAGGGAGTAGTTGTCATCCTAGAGTCAAGTATGTCTTATTTTCATCAAGTATTTAACCTTCAAAGGGTAGTTTAAGGTGTTTTATTTTTACCATATCACTCTATTGAACCACTTTAAGAATCATGTCCTTATTTTCCCTTCTGTTTTTCCTATTAAACTCCTTAGAGATCTTGATAAGGGAAGTTTTGGATGCCGCAAAGAATCAAAGCAAAAAAACCCATCACACTACATCGATGCCTAATTTAGAGGTTGTGCATGTTCCACTTGGCCCCAAGTGTCCCCCTAAACTTATTATTGTTCAAGAAGCCCCTATTTCAAGCTCACCACCACCTACTAACATCTTTGATGCCCCAAATCCTAGCCAAAGAAATGCATTCATTATTCGGGTGCTCCAAATTTTTCTTCTTGATCGAGAACACACATGAAACCTCCACTCCCTCCATGGTTACTTTGAAACTTTATGATATGAAAAGTAAAGCTACCATCCCTTTGAAAACCAGTAATAGAAAAGGTAAAAAACCCTCTCCTTTAGGAAAAAATCACAATTCACCATTCAAGAGGTGAATAGTGAGGAGGAAGAAGAGGTAGAGGGCGAGAATAGAAAAAATGAGAGTAACCCGTGAAGATCCCACAAGCTAGCAAGCCACTCTATTAGTAAAGGAAAAAAGGCCCTATTGGTTGATTTTGAATTGGAGGAAGATGATGAGGAATGTAAAGGAGTGGAAAACCTATGGAGAAGGGAGGAAAAGAGGAGAATGTTGAAGGAGAAGAGAATGGAACCAAAACAACTAAAATCTCAAAGAAATCCACTAATAATAGCTCCACTCATATCTCTGACAACATGAAAATGGAGCAGGTAGACTTAACAAAAAATGTAATGTCAGATGATAAGGAAACCAACACCACCACTATTAAAGGGAGTTGTATTGAATGCCAAACTATGGCAAAAGAGCTGGTGACATTGAAGATTGAGATGGGAACATTGAGAACCAAGGTTCTCAACTCAAAAAAGAAGTTGTGAAGTGTCTCAAGGTTCAACCTCTATGTGATGCACAACTTTGCTACCTCCTTGTGCCTCATGTAGAAAAAGGTGCTAGAAAAAGATGCCAAGGATGAAGGAGACTACAAGGAACTGTTTAAGTTCTTAACTAAGGATTGGAACCATGTGCTCCATCAAATTGGATGTGACATCAAGTTTGTAGGCCATGGCCTAGTTTCCTCTGATTTTTTAAAGTTAATACTATTAGCAGCCCATGGGTGCTCTTTATTAAAACATTTTGTAATTCTGTTCGTATACTGCATATGGTCTAAGATGAACATTTTAATAATGTTTAGTTTGTTGTTAGTTATAGTTGTTGATATGTCATTGGTCTCTTTTTTAGTATATATTTTTCCATTAGTTATGGCTTTCAATCTGCTAGTAGACTCTCATAGTTTTTTATGTTGATATATTAGAAGTGTGCTATTGATATCTGATCATTCATTTTTATACCTTGAGACTATAATTATTAAAAATATAATACCCTTATTTTACTATTGTTTACTATAAAAAATATTTTCTTTTCTTATATTTAACTTATTATTTTTAAATCTATTCGATTCATATCTTTTCAAATATTTAATTTCTAATATCTTTCCTTGTTCTCCTTTTCTTTTTATAATTTATCGACACTCTTTTCCATTCTTTTATACTCTACATAATTTATAATTTATTTTTCTTTCCTCTCCTATCCTCTCCTACTCATCTTCAATTTATATTAATTTTCAGTCACATCCATCCTCGTTTTCCTATTTGAAAATACTCCTACTTTTTATATTATCCTCATCCTAACTTTATCCATTTTCACATTATATTTAAATAGTATAATATATAGGTCTGGTAATTTTCACATTCTTGTTAGGGGACAATGTTGTGATCCAAAACATTGAAAAAGATGGAACATCAAAATTCCTTCTCAAGGGAATGTGAATGCTAATTTAAAATGTGAATGCTAATTTAAAATAATAAAAGACATTATAATAATGTGGTGGGACCGAGGGAGGATTGTAAATCGTGGATTAGGTAAACCCTGCAGTCTTTTCGCCACGTTGTTTGTAGTCTTGATACAAAAGACAACATGGAATTGAGCCGCCAATCTGCTATGTCCCTTTCTATTCATTTTCATTGTATTAGGTTTGACGTTTATCTAAGCCTGCCAAGAATTGCTTTTTCTACCACTAATTTTAATTGTACCTTGCCCCTTTTTCTTACTTATATTTGGTTTCCATTGGTGACTTGCACATGTAGTTTTGACTATCAATTTTTATTATTGTTTTTCTCATGTCCTTTGAGTGATCTTTAAGGATGGTAGTTTAATTTTTTATTATTATTTTTCTTATGTCTTTGAGTCATCTTTAAGGATGTTGGTTGTTACATCTTGTTGGGAATTTGCATGTAAAAGAGAGTCCTAATTTGTTTTAAATAATGTAGAGAAAGTAAGAGACAAAGCATTAGGTAGGGAGCATATAGACTAGAATCCTTGTTAAATAATATTTGATTGTCTAATATGATCTAATTGTAATCAAGATGGGATGTATTGTCTTCTTAGAATACTATACCAATGCTTTTTAGTATCACCAAGTCTAAATATTTATAGGCGTATAAGTTAAAAAATAATTTGATAAGATTCAAGGTCATGATTTCAAGATTTGAACCAAATTTATACAACTTAGGATTAGACCCATGATTGTGACCTGAACATTCTTTCATTAGTTTTTTGGAAGTCATATTTGACACTGCACATAAAGGATCAAGGACACGCATTTTTAGGACATACATGTGACCATGAGCTAAACATTAATTCAATCAAATTTTATAGCAATCACAATATTAGATCCCA